>CM059312.1:7512500-7527500 GCA_030340665.1 Neosalanx taihuensis | reverse complement strand
TATGTTTATGTCTATGTTTATGTCTATGTTTGATGTTTTTTGATGTTTTTGTTCTCCAGATGATTCCGAGGCAGGAGCCAAGCGTCCGCGAACGACCATCACAGCCAAGCAGCTGGAGACCCTGAAGAGCGCGTACAAGAACTCCCCGAAACCGGCGCGTCACGTCCGGGAACAGCTGTCCTCAGAGACCGGCCTGGACATGAGGGTGGTGCAGGTGCGTCTCTCTTTAAGGTCCCCACTGCTACGAGGAACACACATCTGTAGAGAGGGAAAGGTGCAGATTTAAAATGAACTGAAATGTATAATTTGTGTGTGCCTCTCTCTCTCTCTCTCTCTCTCTCTCTCTCTCTCTCTCTCTCCCTCCCTCTCTCTCTCTCTCTCTCTCTCCCTCTCTCTCTCTCCCTCTCTCTCTCTCTCTCTCTCTCTCTCTCTCTCCCTCTCTCCCTCTCTCTCTCTCCCTTTCTCTCTCTTTCTCTCTCTCTCTCTTTCTCTCTCAGGTGTGGTTCCAGAACCGCAGGGCGAAAGAGAAGCGCTTGAAGAAAGACGCTGGGCGACACCGCTGGGGGCAGTTTTACAAGAGCGTCAAGCGCAACCGGGGCGCCACTAAAGCTGAGAAGGAGAGTTCAGCGGATGATGCGGGCCTCAGCGACAGCGAGCTGAGCTTCCGGGGTGAGGCCGCAGTTGGATTGTTCATTCGTTTTCGATACCAAACGTTTTTTTTATTAGACGTCTGGTCTTACTCGTTGCCAAGAGCAATGACTTTACAGTTTGTGGAATGAAAAAAAACAAGTTGAGTCTGACCTTGATGTATTTGGCAACCAAAGACAAAAAAGTCACCCTATAGCAAGTGCTGTTGCGGTTTAATCAGTTGTTTTTGTTTTGTTTTAATGAGTAAACCCAGCCAAATGCTCTTATTTGTCTCCAAAATGGAGTCCATTCTCTATGAGATGGAAATTTGTTTACATGGATACCTGCCTCGAGCCAAAATGGCTGCTAGTTTCTCTCCGGTCCAGCTCAACGCTGGAAACTGGAACTTATATGAAAGGAATATGTCAACCGTACAAACGACATATGAGACATGCATGTGTTTTTATAGTTATTTAATGTCCGTGAGCCCCGTTTTGGCGACTCGTTAAAGTCCCAAGCCACTTTTAAGAGGACGCTTGTTTAACGAGAACAGAAAAGAGCGCGGAAGAAACTCCATAAAGTTCTCGAAGCTTTTAGTCAATTACAGGGAAAGTGCTCCAGGACGTTGTTGTTATGGGAACAGCCCTAGGGGTTTCGAGAGAAATATTGTTTTGTATTGTGTGCTAGCACACACACACACAAACACACACACACACACACACATATATAAATACCTTCTTTGTTCTCAGATATTTCACAGTCGACCAAAAGGGTCATCTTGTCATAGAGCAAAGTTTCACACACCTGCAGGAACAGCCTATTTACCTAAGTGAAGCACACCTCCTCTCCCTCTCATAAATGTCCTTCATAAACACACTTCATTCTTCTGAAAGATGCCAGCGGTGCAGAGTGATCAGCATCATTAGATTTATGTTACATGAACACAACCTCCATCCCCCCCCCCCCCTACTCCCCCCCACATGCTGACTGATGGTATCTCCCATCTCCCCTCTAGAGGACCAGATCCTGTCTGACCTGGGCCATACCAACGGGCTTTACGGGAGTGTGGGCGACGTAGCCAACGGTGGCATGCTGAACGGAGGCTTCTCATTGGACGCCGCTGGACAGCCCTATCACGACATGAGGGCGGGCAGTCCATACGGCCTCCCCCAATCACCTTCCTCCATCACCTCCCTGTCTGGCCACACCCCCTTGCTTAACAACCTGGGCTTCTCTATGGACAGTCTGGTGGGGCCTGGGGGGCCGGGGGGCCCTGGGGGGCCAGGGGGGGTGGGGCAGGCCCTGAGGGCCATGGCTGGGGGGCCGAACTCTGACCTCTCCACAGGAAGCAGCACAGGCTACCCAGACTTCCCCACCAGCCCCGCCTCCTGGCTAGATGAGATGGACCATTCCCAGTTCTGAGGAGCCTATGGAACAAACCATTGTAACAGATTTGAGGGGTGGGAGGGTGAAGCGGGGCGGGCGGGGATGAACTGGGGTTGGGTTTGGACTGTTGAAAGGCTTTTTACATTTCTATCACCCTGAGAGAGCGGTGTGTTATTTATTTTATACTGGAGGAAGAGGAGGAAGAGGATGAAGAGGATGAACTCTTCAGGCAAGTTCTGCCTTTGGCCAATCACGAGAAGACGACCTCTCTGTCCCACCTGACCACAGCAGCGTGCTGGAAGCAGACAGGTGTGTGTGTGTGTGTGTGTGTGTGAGAAGTCCTCGCACAGACAAACACACCACTGAATATCCCCACTGTCATACAGCAGTTCATTTAGGTTTCTCCTTTCCCATTATTATTTATTATTTATTTTTAACTTATCGCAGCACAGGAAACCTCCAGCTGGTATGAGCTGATGTAGGAAGTCTCTCTCTCTTAGTTCAACCTCTCGTTGGTGATGCACTTTAAACTCAACGCCGTGATTGGTCGAGGCGTACTGTAGGCACAAGGCTCATCTAGTATTCTCATCTCTTGTCCTCTCGTGCCCTCCCTCCCTCCCTCCCTCCCCTCCTCCTCCCCTCCTCCTCCCTCCCTTCCTCCCCTCCTCCTCTCTCCCCTCCTCCTCCCCTCCTCCTCCCCTCCTCCTCTTCTCCTTCTCCTCTATGCATGCCAGTAGGATTAAGTGACTTCACGCTGAGCTCTTCTCTTAAGAGGATGACTGTTGAAGTTGTCATAGTATCTGATAGATTGTTGTGTGTTTTCCAGAATACATGTTACGAAACCACAGAGATGCTACAGTGATGTTTACTGGACCCAACAGAACCTTCCTGTTCTGACAGCAGGCTCAAGCTGGACCAGCAATAGGTGTCGATCAAATATCTTTTCCATTTTGATTTAGCCTAAATTCCCATCCCCATTGCCCTGACATTGATAGTCTGCAGATAGGGAGAGAGAGAGAGGGAGGGAGGAGAGAGAGGAGAGAGAGGAGAGAGAGAGAGAGAGAGGGAGGGAGGAGAGAGAGGGAGGAGAGAGAGGGAAGAGAGAGAGAGGGAGGGAGGAGAGAGGGGGATGAGAGAGAGAGAGAGAGGGAGGAGAGAGAGGGAAGAGAGAGAGGAGAGGCGAGAGATGAAGAGAGAAAAAGAGGAGTGAGTTTTCAAGAGTTCAGTTCAGTTCAACATAATAATGGGTATAAAAACCATCCTTTGTTAATGTTTTTTTTTTTTTATCAATTGCCAAATCATGTACCAGCTGAAATCCTCACTTCGGCCAAAAATGCAAAACATCGTATTAAAATACAAAAAAAATACAAAAATACGAAACACAAACTTCGGTTGAATCCCCCTCTCTTTCAGTCACGTTGCCTCAGAACTTTGCGTCTTAATCGTTGTAAATTTTGTACAGTTTCAAAAATGTGTCGATTGTTCTGTTTCCTGAGCTCTATTTATTGCCATGTGTCTTTGAAAAAGATTTCCAAGAGAGCGCTGGATTATTCATTTATGCCTTCTGTGCAATGGTATGAACTGTGTACAGTCAAATCTATATGAAGAAAATAAAGCTGAATTGTCTTTGGGTACTGTGACTGGAATTTCTCTCTGATAGCGTCATGTTACTTGTACCAGATATTTGTCATACAAGAGTATTGAGATGTGAAAATTGAGTTTTTGACCTGCGGCATGTCTCCCACATGTTTCCATGACAGTGAGTAGAGAGGCTGCCTTCCAACAGCAAGGTTGAAGGTTTGAATCCCAGCCATTTCTGAGTCCAATTTTTAAGTACAAATTGGAGTAGGCTCTTGACAAACGCCCGGTGAATTAGTTTGAGGAATCCTGCATTTAGCTCAGGGATTGGAGAAAGGCTGCTTTGAAACAGCAAGGTTGAAGGTTTGAATTCCAGCCACAAATTGGAAGAGGCACTTGAAAAACAAACACCAAGAGTATTTATTTGCGGTAGCCTGGAATTGGCTCAGTGAGTAAAGAGGCTGCTTTGGAACAGCACGGTTGAAGTTTTGAATCCCAGCCATTTATTAGCTGAATTTCAAAGCAAATATTGGAACAGGTACTTGAAAAACGCCCAGAGAATCAGTTTGTGGTAGCCTGGAATTGGCTCATTGAGTAGAGAGGCTGCCTTGAAACAACAAGGATTAGGGTTCAAATGTTAGCTGATTCTTAGTCAAATTTTAAAGCACACATTGGAAGAGGCACTTGAAAAATGCCCAGAGAATGTGTTTGTGGTAGCCTGGAAATGGCTCAGTGGGCAGAGAGGCTACCTTGAAACAACAAGGTTAAGGGTTCAAATCTGAGCTCTTAGGCAAATTTTAAAGCACACATTGGAAGAGGAAATTGAAAAATGCCCAGAGAATGAGTTTGTGGTAGCCTGGAAATGGCTCAGTGGGAGAGAGGCTACCTCGAAACAACAAGGTTAAGGGTTCAAATCTCAGCTCTTAGTCAAATTTTAAAGCACATTGGAAGAGGAACTTGAAAAATGCCCAGAGAAGTACTTTGTGGTAGCCTGGAAATGGCTCAGTGGGTAGAGAGCCTATCTTGAAACCACACGGTTAAGGGTTCAAATCTCAACTGATTCTTAGTCAAATTTTAAAGCATATATTGGAAGAGGCACTTGAAAAATGCCCAGAGAATGTGTTTGTGGTAGCCTGGAAATGGCTCAGTGGGGAGAGAGGCTACCTCGAAACAACAAGGGTAAGGGTTCAAATCTCAGCTGATTCTTAGTCAAATTTTAAAGCACACATTGGAAAAGGCACTTGAAAAACGCCCGGAGAAACAGTCTGTTACTACCGAGACTCCATGGCCTAGTGGGTTGGCCGGTTGCGAACAGTGAACGAGACTTGGCGACTGCAAACGGTGTTCGAATCCAAGGCATGGATGATCGTCCCATGGGTAGAGCCCGGGGTCAGGGGGGTGTTCCCCCCCCTGAAAAAATGACATGTGAAACGCTGGGGTTATATATCTGACCAAGTAAATAACTTATACTAATTTATATACCCAAAAAAGTATAAGTTATTTTATGACTTGGTCCACAACTTCTGCAGTTGAAGGAGGGAAGTGGTCAACAGGACACATTGAGGTACCCAACTGTCCAGGACATTCAGCACTGTGCCTTGTGCTGGATTTGAACCTGGGTTGCCAAGGTCTCAACCATGTGTAGATACCCCTACACTATGAAGGCACACCTACCATCTTGCTAGACAACCTATATACTGCTAAATTGACAATTGTTTAGGTTAAATGAATTGGTTTGAACAGGATTCGAACCAACATTACCAGGTTTGGCCTTAACATACATGCATATACCCACTGAGCCAGAGAGGATGCTTCTACCCAGAGAGACTAATTGTGATTTTGACACATATAGAGCATTTAAATAAATCAATAGTTGGTCTGAGCAAGACTTGAACCATGAACACTGGAATGGACCTCAGACTGAGTGACAACCATGCTTACCCACTGAGCTACAGAGGGTTACTCTAACAAGTCTATGAAATGGCAATCCATAACCACCAGGTAAAGTGTTCTGTTTGTAAAGAAACATGCAAACATGAGATTTGAACCCATGTCTTTCCAGAAAAGCCTCCACTTGCATGTTGCACATGCTTAACCAGTGTACCACAAGAGCCACAGCATCACATGGAAGAATCTGACGCTACATCCCCAATGTAAAGTATGAGGTTTATGTGATATGTCGTATTCCATGGGTCTACAGAGACATAAATTGACTTAAAACAAGCTGCACATAAAATAAGAAATAGATTAGTGAAGTCGTAAGTTGTGTATGCTCCACGCAAAAGAAACTCATTCTGAGACGTCATGTATTTTCTCCCGAAAAAAAGTCATGCTTATGTTTTTCCACTGATAAATAGTACGGCCAAATACTGGTTTAAACAGATTTATGTTACTTTATGTTTTTTTCCAACCAAAATGTCATACTAACCCCTTATGTTTTTTTCCTAGCCAAAATGTCATACTAACCCCTTGTGTTTTTTCCCAACCAAGATGTCATACTAACCCCTTATGTTTTTTCCCAGCCAAAATGTCATACTAACCCCTTATGTTTTTTCCCAACCAAAATGTCATACTAATGTTAAGGGCCAGGGACGGGTGAACCCAAGTGCGGACAGAGACAAGGAGGCGGATGGGTGAAGGTTAACTGGTTTATTATAGAGAGGTTGGTTTGGTTGACAGGAGACTGGAACCAGGGCTGGGTTTGGTAGAGCAGGCAATGAGACAGGCAGGCGGTGGAGCATGCAGGCAATGGAGCAGGCAGACAGTGGAGCAGGCAGGCAAAGGAACAGGCAGGTCTGGCAGACTGGCGCTGTGCAGGGAAGGCAAAGGCAACAAGTCAGGCAGGCTAGCGCTGGGCAGAGCAGGTAAACTCTAGAAGCAAAAGGGGATGGGGTGAAATGAATACAAGGCAGGGACATAACAAGAAGGTAAGGCTAACTACATTACTCTAGTACAGGGGTGTCAAACTCGTGCCATCGCGGGCCAAGAGGGTGCAGGTTTTCGTGTCAACCAAGCCCCTACACCAGCTGATTTCAATAACAAGTTTGATTTCACTAAGTGGAGAAACTTGTTAGTGAAATCAGCTGGTGTAAAGGCTTGGTTGACACGAAAACCTGCACCCTCTCGGCCCGCGATGGCACGAGTTTGACACCCCTGCTCTAGTAAGTAGTGGCTACGATCTGGCAGCATGTTCCTAGCAGGGCTGAGTATTAGTAGGGTTGGTGATTGCAAGATTGGGTGCAGCTGGTGGTTCCCGCTCTGCTCCTGCACTCCTGAAACCACTCCCCCTAGGACTAGAGACAGGAGGGTTAACCCCTTCAGGGAAGCATGCAGAGACGGATGTAACAACTAACCCCTTATGTTTTTTCCCAACCAAAATGCCACACTAACCCCTTATGTTTTTTCTCATCCAAAATGTCATACTAACCCCTCATGTTTTCTTTCCAGCCAAAATGTCATATTAACCCCTTATGTTTTTTTCACGAGAAAAGGTCATGCTCCCCGACTGCAAACTTTCCGCCCTCAATAACATCGTACGGACCCCTTATGTATGCTCCATGCAATACTCATTCTGAGACGTCATGTATTTTCTCCTGAAAAAAAGTAATGCTAACCCCTTATGTTTTTTTAGGATTTAGACATTCCCCCCTCAAGCAAGTAGGGTGAAATGCCTTGCCCAAGGACACAACATCATCTGGCACGGCCAGGATTCGAATTGGCAACGTTAGGATTGCTAGCATGATTCTCAAACGGTTTGCGCTCTCTGGTGCTCTCTCTGGTGCTCTCTCTGGTGCTCTCTGGTGCTCTCTCTGGTGCTCTCTGGTGCTCTCTCTGGTGCTCTCTGGTGCTCTCTGGTGCTCTCTCTGGTGCTCTCTCTGGTGCTCTCTGGTGCTCTCTGGTGCTCTCTCTGGTGCTCTCTCTGGTGCTCTCTCTGGTGCTCTCTGGTGCTCTCTCTGGTGCTCTCTCTGGTGCTCTCTGGTGCTCTCTCTGGTGCTCTCTCTGGTGCTCTCTCTGGTGCTCTCTGGTGCTCTCTCTGGTGCTCTCTCTGGTGCTCTCTGGTGCTCTCTGGTGCTCTCTCTGGTGCTCTCTGGTGCTCTCTGGTGCTCTCTGTTGCTCTCTGGTGCTCTCTGGTGCTCTCTGGTGCGCTCTAAACAGGTGGTCTCGGAGCGGTCTCGGAGCGGTCTCGGAGCGACCCATCTGTGGTGTGAACGCTGCTCGACCTCGGGCCGAACCAAATACAGGAAGTTCTTCACGTCCCTGAGATTCGCTGTCTACTGGATATTTGGAGCGATGATTTTATTAATGCACAGCTGTCTTCCTCCCACAAAAACAGTGATGTTTACGGGGTGTTTAGCAAACGGCTCCGTGAGAAAGGGTTCTCCTGAGTCGTACAATTTGGCATTGCGTCCTGTAATGCATCAGCACGTTCCTCTCTCGACACAGACGGGTCTCATTTTCAAACTGAACAATTTGCCAAAAGTTTAATAAACAAAGTTATATAAAAACTAAGAACCAGCGCCAGGGTAAACAGACGTGCTTTGTTTATCTCCATCTCTCTAGCTTCCGCGTGTTAGGCTGGTTGTCATGGAAACATGTGGGGGGTGGTCATGGGGGTCAGAGCTGTCAGAGACCAATGACAGCGCTGACAGTTGTCACATGGTGTACGGTGCGGCGTTTCGAGTACAGTAAAAAAAACATATGAACACGGACCGCACTAACTGAAAAATGATACAATGTATTTTGGAACGCTCCAAAGCCGCACCACAGTGCACACCATATGTGAAAACAGCCTTAGTGTCCCAGAGTCAGTGAGGGGTCAGTTCACCTCCTCTCCCCTCCTCTCCCCTCCTCTCCTGTCCCCTCATCTCCTCTCCTGTCCTCTCCTCTACATGCTGTCTGTTTGTGGGGACATGCCCTCCCATCAGCCCCCTCCCCCCCCTCCCACCACCCTTCCCCCTGTCGAGGGGCAATAGAACATCTGCCACCCTGACCACACACACACACACACACTAAAGCCACCCTGACTTGACCACACACACTCATGCCCAAGCACGCACACACACACACACACACTAAAGACCCAGCACCAGATTGTAGTTTTACACAGTCAAATCTTTCCTTAATCCCGCTGGCTCCTCCCACCTGCCACACTGTTGATTAATTGTAAACTGCTTTTTTGTTGTTAAATATGCTTTATGGTCAGTGAGACAGGGTGGCAAATACAGGACAGACACTGTCTGCCTGCCTGTCTGTCTGCCTGCCTGTCTGTGGCTCTACACAGACACACAGAGGCTGAAGAGTGGGAGGATATTCAGTTGACACTGCTTTGCTCTGCCAAGTCACTCAAGTTTGTGTTCCTGAATCTCACCTCCATCTCCTCTCCTCTTCAGTGTCTTTTGGCTCCTGGATCCAGCTTGTCTTTGTCCCAGTTTAACCCTGCAGGAATTAGAATAGAACAGATCAGATCAGACAATGTGAAATCTTCCCGAACGCTAAGCATCCATAAACATGTGTGATAGCGGATGTACCTGGTCTGGTTCAAAGTCATCTGAATTCGCAACCTGCAAGTCGATTTCATCTCCCCTCACTCTCCCTGCAAAGGCACGACGCCGGAAACGAAGGCTTTATTGATTTGTGTTTGTTTTAATTAACCCCTTTGCATAAAACCAAAGCCAACATCAAGTGGTCACGTTTGCATAAAACTCCACCCCAAAAAACGAGCTGTATTTTTACTCAGGCATTGATTGGACGGTTTCGTGGGGCCTTAATGGATAGCTACTAATAGTGCTGCCTTACAAAGATAAAGAGCGAGAAGGACAGTTAGGATAATTTACACAGCACTTACAGCACTACTATACAAATAAATCTGAGGGAGTCGTACACTGTCGCTTTTGCAAAGATGACAAACACAAGTGGAAATGCCATTATCATCGATCCAAAGGCTTTTATTACAAACTTCCTGAAGGAAAACGTCCCATGTTTTCTCGGAGGGAAAACGAGGGGAAATATATTAACATGTAGAGCAGAACGAGTCCACAGCTCAATCTTAAAGACGCTGAGATGTTTCTGTTCTCTCTCTCTCTCTCTCTCTCTGTCTCTCTCTCTCTCTCTCTCTCTGTCTCTCTCTTTCCCTCCACCCCCCCCCCCCCTCTCTGGGTCTCTGGGCTGAGTGATAGGAGCCATGTTGGAGCAGGAAGTGTCTGGAGTTTTCAATGACAAGCTGAAGGACGCTCTAAGCTGGGCAGGGAAGCCCTGATGCTAAGTATCAATGAAGGCCTCTAGAGACCACCCTGCAGGAGTGAGGCCCCGCTGCAGGAGGAGTGAGGCCCCGCTGTAGGAGGAGTGAGGCCCCGCTGCAGGAGGAGTGAGGCCCCGCTGCAGGAGGAGTGAGGCCCCACTGCAGGAGGAGTGAGGCCCCGCTGCAGGAGAAGTGAGGCCCCGCTGCAGGAGGAGTGAGGCCCCGCTGCAGGAGGAGTGAGGCCCCGCTGCAGGAGAAGTGAGGCCCCGCTGCAGGAGGAGTGAGGCCCCGCTGCAGGAGGAGTGAGGCCCCAAACACGGTTTTGCAATGATATCACATGAAGACAGACAAGATACACATAAGCAGATTTGAGTGGCCTGGCCTTGCTGACACGATTTTTAGTCAGAAGGGTCGGCCCCCATCCTAGGTGGGCCAAGCATTTATCCTCTCAGAACCCCTCCCCAGCCCACATTCTTGTCAGCCAAAGGGGAGGCGGGGGCGGGGTGAGGAGTTTCCAGACCTTATGTCTACACAATGGCATTGATAGAATACAGTTGACAACAGTTGATTAGCACTTTCAAAAGGAGGGTGGTCGCCCAGGCCTTCTGTCTTACGCAACTGTATTGATAGGATAAAGTAGTTGATTAGCACTTTCAAAGGAGGGTGGTCGCCCAGGCCTTCTGTCTTACGCAACTGTATTGATAGGATAAAGTAGTTGATTAGCACTTTCAAAGGAGGGTGGTCGCCAGGCCTTCTGTCTTACGCAACTGTATTGATAGGATAAAGTCTGTGCTGTGTCCTGTCTGTGGGGAAGTGTAGCATATATGATGCATTTTCAAAACATCAACAGAACATCAAAATATTCCATTACAGACACACACATTCGCTGCCCTGTACAGCACTCACAGAGGTAAGACCACACACACAGCCGCCTCTCACAGCACTCACAGAGGTAAGACACACACACACAGCCCTGCACAGCACTCACAGAGGTAAGACACACAACACAGCCCTGCACAGCACTCACAGAGGTAAGACACACACACACAGCCCTGCACAGCACTCACAGAGGTAAGACACACACACACAGCCCTGCACAGCACTCACAGAGGTAAGACACACACACACAGCCCTGCGCAGCACTCACAGAGGTAAGACACACACAGGAGGAGGGAGAGAGGGAGGAAGAGAGGGAGACATAGAGGAAGGGAGGCAGATAGGCAGATAGGTAGAGGGACTGAGAGGAGGAGGGAGATAAAGAGAACAGAGGGATGATCGCAGACAGAGAAGGAGAGAGAGAGAGTGGAGGAAGCGTCCTTATCAAGCAGACTAGATCTGGTCATTATCAGTCTGGTCTGTTTCCTCCAGACAGTGGGAAAGTGAGATCCAAGGCTGCTGTGATTCAGAAGTCTTATCACAGAGACACACACAGAGCGTCACAGAGGCTCATCTCCAGGCCCAGTGTCTCAGCTCCGTCCCAGCTAGCCAGTTTCAAAGACGCTCACTAAGCTGTTTTGGTTCCACAGTCTGGAGTTGGTTCAGTTGCTTTCGTGACACGGCACAGTTATATTATTTATCTGGGAAATGTCAGCTCCTCCTAAACTGATCCCAACCTTTCAAACCTCCAAATGTTACATCTCAGCATGTCCTCCAGGGTCATGTGTTGATTTGAATTTCAATCAATGTGTGTGTGTGTGTGTGTGTTTGGGCGGGTGTGCGTGCGACCGTTCTTGATTATGCAAATGCTTCAGAAGGCAACTGATAACGAGAAAGAGACAGAGAGAAAGAGAGAGAGAGACAGAGAGAGACAGAGAGAGAGAGAGAGAGAGACAGAGAGAGACAGAGAGAGACAGAGAGAGAGAGACAGAGAGAGAGAGAGAGAGAGACAGAGAGAGAGAGACAGAGAGAGAGAGACAGAGAGAGAGAGAGACAGAGAGAGACAGAGACAGAGAGAGAGACAGAGACAGAGAGACAGAGAGAGAGAGAGACAGAGAGAGACAGAGACAGAGAGAGAGACAGAGACAGAGAGACAGAGAGAGACAGAGAGAGAGAGAGACAGAGATAGAGAGAGACAGAGATAGAGAGAGACAGAGAGAGAGAGACAGAGAGAGAGAGACAGAGAGAGAGAGAGAGACAGAGAGAGAGAGACAGAGAGAGACAGAGAGAGAGAGACAGAGAGACAGAGAGAGAGAGAGAGAGAGAGAGACAGAGAGACAGAGAGAGAGAGAGACAGAGAGAGAGAGAGAGAGAGACAGAGAGAGACAGAGAGAGAGAGAGAGTTGGAGGAGGTGAAGAGGTGTGTGAGGTTGTTGGAGGGAGAGATACATTAGAAGTTTTCTCTACTGAACCACAGCAGTCTGGCTAGCCGCCTCATCAGCTGTCTGAAGCCTCCAGCCCTCCTTCCTCTCATCCCTCCTTCCTCTCATCCCTCCTTCCTCTCATCCCTCCTTCCTCTCATCCCTCCATCCTCTCCTCCTGCTAATGGAGAGGTAGAGAGAGGGTTTAGTGAGAGAGGATGAGAGCCAAGGATGTACATATTCTGTATATTCTGCTTATAACTGATTTATTCTGCTTATAATAACTGTTTTGCACTTCTGGTTGGATGCTAACTGTATTTCGTTACCCTGTACTTGTACCTGTGTAATGACAATAAAGTTGATTCTAATCTAATCTAATCTAAAACAAATCTAATGTTGCTTAGATTATTAAGCTTGGAGGCCTAACTGTTTTAACAGTTAATTCAGCTGTTGTGATGAAGAAATCCTCGCTGTCTCTGAGATCCAGGACGTCAGCCCTAACAATGAGGCCTACACTTGATCCTGGATCAGTGAGGGATGTGTTGCTGTGCGTTAGCGTTAGCGTGACCCACACAGCTGCTTAGCATTCAGGGGAGCCGGACGCTAACACTAGTTCTGTTGCTTATAAAGCCGGTGGAGTCAGATGGCTCAGCGGGTTAAGGCATTGACTTTGTAACTGGAAGGTTGTGAGTTCAAATCCAGGCTGTGGCCAAGTGATACTGAGTCCTTGGGAAAGTCAACTCACCCTACTTGTTTTACAGGGATTGTCCTTGTATTTAAATCTAAATTGGTTTGGATTAAAGTGAGGTATCATTACTGGTATTAAAGCTCCAGAGTATTTTCCATGGCAAAAAGAACTGTTGGCTGAGAGCAGGTCTATCTATTAGCCTGGAATTAGTTCAGTAAGGAGAGCTGCTGCCTTAAAACAGTAAGGTTGGAGGTTCAAACCCCAACCATTTAGGTAACACATTTTTAAGCACTGATTGGAAGAGGCACTTCAAAAACGCCCAGAGAATTCAGCTCAGGAGCCTGGAACTGGCTCAGTGAGGAGAGAGGCTACTTTAGAACAACAAGATTATAGGTTCAAAGCCCAACCATTTCAGTTTGTTTTTAAAGAACAGATTGGAAGAGGCACTTGAAAAACGCCTGGAAAATCAGTTTTGTTCTAGCCTGGAATTGGCTCAATGAGGAGAGTGGCTGTCTTGATACAGCAAGGTTCAAGGTTCAAATTGTAGCTAATTCTGTGCCAAATTTTAGCACAGATTGGAAGAAGCACCTTGAAAACGCCCGGAGAAGTGCTTCAGGGTAGCCTGGGATTAGCTCAGTGAGTAAAGTGGCTGCCTTTAAACATCAAGGTTGGAGGTTCAAATCCCACTGCTTTTTGAACTATATTTTTAAGCACAGATTGGAAGAAGTACTTGAAAAACGCCCGGAGAATAAGGTTGTGGTAGCCTGGAGTTAGCTCAGTGAGCAGAGTGACTGCCTTGAAACAGCAATGTTGAAGGTTCGAGTCCCAGCCATTTCTGAGTTAAGTTTTAAAGCACAGATTGGAAACGGCACTTGAAAAACGCCCGGAGAAACAGTCTGTTACTACCGAGACTCCATGGCCTAGTGGGTTGGCCGGTTGGCGAACAGTGAACGAGACTGGCGACTGCAAACGGTGTTCGAATCCAAGGCATGGATGATCGTCCCATGGGTAGAGCCCGGGGTCAGGGGGGTGTTCCCCCCCCTGAAAAAATGACATGTGAAACGCTCGGGGTTATATATCTGACCAAGTAAATAACTTATACTAATTTATATACCCAAAAGTATAAGTTATTTTATGACTTGGTCCACAACTTCTGCAGTTGAAGGAGGGAAGTGGTCAACAGGGACACATTGAAATACCCAACTCTCCGGGACATTCAGCACTGTGCCCCTGTGCTGGATTTGAACCTGGGTTGCCAAGGTCTCAACCATGTGTAGATACCCCTACACTACGAGACCTTCCTACCACCATGCTAGGCAACCTATATATTGCTAAATGACGATCATTTAAGGTAAATGAATTGGTTTGAGCGGGATTCGAACCAACATTACCAGGTTTGGCCTTAAACCATAACATGCATGCACATACCCACTGAGCCACAGAGGATTCGTGAATTTACGTAGACTAATTGAGATCTTGACACATGTTGATCCGTTAAATAAATCAACAGTTAATCTGAGCAAGACTTGAACCAAGATGATTGAAATAGCCCTTGGACATGGTAGCACACATGCTTACCCACTGAGCCACAGAGGGTTCTTGCAAATTGACAGACTAATTGTGATTTTGACACATGTTGATTGGTTGGGTAAATAATTTAGGAATAAATCTGAGTAAGATTTGAACCACATATGCTGAAATGGCCCTTGGACTTGGTAGCACCCATGTTCACTGAGCCACAAATAATTTATTTCATCCTGCCATGAAATGAACCACCAGGTGAAGTGGTCCGATTGTAAAGAAAGACGCAAACATGAGATTTGAACCCATGTCTTTCCAGTAAGCCTCCACTTGTATGTTACACAAGCTTAACCAGCGCACCACAATGGCCCCAGCATCACATAGAACATTCTGAGAATACATCCCCAATGTAAAGTGTGAAGTTTGTAAAGAAACAAGTAATAACTGCATTACATTGGTCTTTGAACCCATGTTTTTCCAGAAACACCTCAGTTGACATGTTCCATGTGCTTAACCACTCAGCCACCAGGTACACAGTGTCACTGGAACATTCTAAGATACAAACCAAAGGTAAAGTCTGATGTTTGTAAAGGGAACACAGTACATTGCCTGTTTCATTAAAACCTTTCCGAATTAAACTGAATGAAATGAACTTTAATACATTT
>CM059312.1:7485000-7505000 GCA_030340665.1 Neosalanx taihuensis | reverse complement strand
AATTGTGATTCCGTGTTTTAAAGAGACTTAAGAAAGGCTGTCTTTTAAGAATTCTCCCATTTTTGCAAAGTAGTTTGTAAATGTTGAGTGTATTAACATGTTCCAAGATGGTTTTCCTGATTGTCATTTGTATTTCTGTATCCACTCTGGTGATCCTGTCATTATCTGGGTTTTATAAACCACTTGTTATTTTTAAAACTCTCACCACGATTCATGATGTCTTTCTTTGTCACTTATTGCACCAACCACTCGTTCCTGGAGTCATGATTATTTTACAAAGACACGAGGCTGGGGACAACAAAAAAGACAACGATTTTTAAGAAGTTCACAACTAGGTTGTTTATTTCATCATAACTGATACAGGATAAATGTTATACATTCTTTTTTTTTAACACTGATATTTTTTTTTTTCAATTTCAGTATGCAAAAAAAAAGACACAAGACCCCCCCCACCCCCTCCCAAAAGATTTGGTGAAATTATGAATATGATACATAATTCTGCTGGTTCATAAAATTAACATATTTCAATCAACTGTGAGGACCACTAGTGTCCCTGGCGATCATTTTGTTTAGATAAAGTCACGAGACAAAAATAAAAACAGGAAGAAAAATCAACAAAATAACACGGGGTGAAAGATTGGCTGCAAGAACAACACTGACGATCACATGTCTCGTCTTACAGTTGAGTTTCTCTTCTCCTCAGTCAGACAGGTGAGTATTTAAAAGGCCGTCTTTACCTGCTGTGCACACACCTGCACACACACATCCGGTCCTGCAGTTCCGCGAGCCCAGCTGTACAAAAGACACGCGCTGATCCTCTCCTCTTAGTATAAACACATCAAACGGAAGGCGCTGTGGCTTCAAAAGCTAATAAAAACTACAACAGACTTTTTTTTTCCTCTCCATAATTCTTTTTTTCATTTAAAAGACAAAAAAAAAAGAAATGAAAAAACAAAACAATAATAGAGACATTCACATTTCTGAAACAAATGATTTGCAAATCTCCCATTTGTCGGTGATCAGGCCTCCTTCCGTCATGGCTGAACTCCACCACTAGAGGGCAGTGTCTGTCAGTGTCAACATGTCTGCTGCCTAGAGGCCAACCAGGCCTGCCAACAGCTCAATCACACTGCAGCCTGTGAGTGTGTATACATGTGTGTGTGTGTGTGAACGAGAGAGTGCTTGTGTGAGTGAGAGAGTGTGTGTGTGAGAGAAAGAGTGTGTGTGTTTAAGGTGAGGCAGGGGGCTTGGTGGTGCTGTAGTGGACCTGGTACCTGTTGACCGGCTGACCTTTGATCTGAGTGGACAGACAGCTCGTCTTACAGGGGATCATGTCCTCTTCCGCCTCGCCCAGCAGCCAATCCTGGACCGAGCGCTCGGCCGACGCGCTCACGTGATTGGCCAGCCAGCCCTGGTGCCACTTGTTGAAGCGCTCGTGTTGCTTTACAGCCACTCTGTGTTGAGACTGGAGGGAGAAGGAGGAAGAACCCAGGGTGAGAGGAGAACCTGAAGAACCACAAACTAACACACGTCCCCTGTTCTACACCTCCCTCCCTGCCTCCCCCTTCCCCTGCCTCCCCCTCTCTCCTCCCTCCCTCCCTCCCTCCCTCCCTCCCTCCCTCCCTCCCTCCCTCCCTCCCTCCCTCCCTCCCTCCCTCCCTCCCTCCCTCCCTCCCTCCTTCCCTCCCTCCTTCCCCTCCCCCTCCCTCCCTCCCTCCCTCCCTCCCTCCCTCCTACCTTGCGGGCCTTGACCAGCGCTCCTCTGCGGTACATGTAGTCCTCAGAGTTCATGACAAACACCATCTTGTGGGTGTTGAGCTTGAAGCGACACTCCAGACTTCCGGCACTTTCCACCCCCAGCTGTCTCTGCCACTCCCTCCTGCAGCGCATGGCTTCCACCTGCCGCAGCTGCCAGCGACGGAATCGACGCAGGTTCCTGAGGGGGGGGAGAAGGGGGATGAAGAGAGGGATGAAGAGAAAAAGATGGAGAGGGAGAAAGAGAGAGAAAAGACAAAGAAAAACACAAGGAAAGATGAGAAAGAAAGAAAGACAGAAAGGAGAGAGATGGAGAGAGGGAGAAGAGAGAGATGAAGAGGGAAAGAAAGAAAAACGAAAGAAAGAAAGGAGAGAGAGAGAAACAGAAAGAAAGAAAAAAGAAAGCAGGAGAGATAGAGGTCAGTTTGAGCGAGGTATCCCAGCATGCTCTGCGGAGGTGAGAGCAGCACAGGAGGTCTCACCTGGGCAGGAAGACCGGTTTAAAGAAGTACCCTTCCCCTCCAGAGCACAGGGTCGAGTCTGACCCCACAAACTGCTCCATGTAGCTGGACAGACACTGGATCAGAGAAAGGGGGGGGGGGGGGTGGGTCATGGAAGGATAACTCAATACCCAGCCTGGCAGGTCAAACAGTGTTACATTGACATTTATGCATATTTTATCCAGAATGACTTCCAAGAGAGAGCTTCACTAAAGAGTATTTCACTTAAACAGTTCTGTACCTGTACATCCAGAGGGTCATCAGCTTGAGCCTCTTCTGTGTCCAGCAGCTCAATGGTCAAGGTCACCTGACCCTTGTTCTGGATAAACATCACCTGGAGGTCAACACAAACTGTTAGCAAACATCCCATCTGACCCTGAGCAGAGGCTAACATGATGCTAACACATGCTAGCTATGGAGCCTGAGGCCCAGAGCAGGGGCCTTTCCTGCTCCTCTCCCCCCACCTTGAAGCAGTTCTCCTCAGACATCACCCGCTCGGCCTTCCACTGGTAGCTGGTCTCCCAGGCAGCCCTCACACACTGGGAGGACAGGTTCCCCCCCGCCGCCCCCCTCTTCCTCTCTGCCAGGTAAAGCTCAGCTACCTGCAGACACACCTCGTCACTGACTAGGTGCTGCAGCTGGGGGGGGGGGGAGAGAGAGGGGGGAGAGATATGGTATATCATTGACATGTAGTCATTTATCAGACGCTCTTCTCCATAGAGACTTACAGTAAGTACAGGGACATTCACCCAGAGGCAAGTAGGGTGAAGTGCCTTGCCCAGGGACACAACATCATGTTGGCACAGTCGGGGATCGAACCAGGGACCTTGTGAGTCCTCCCTACCTGTCGGATGATGTTGTGGATGAGCTTGTCGATGGTGAAGCCGATGTAGGCGTGGATGGTGAACATCTCCCTCAGGGTGTCTTCATACTGGGTGGACTCCAGGTTCCCATCCAGGAGGCTGCGCACCATGTCCAGGAAGGCTGGGTAGTACTCCTCTAACTCCACCTCACCTGGAGACAGGGGACAGGGGGACAGACACACACACAGGGACAGGGACACACTGTGATGATCTGGATGTGGTGTGTGTGTGTGTGTGTGTGTGTGTACTCAGACTTTCCTCCCCCCCGCCCCCTCCTAAACCCCAGAGGTGGAACTCACTGGGCTGTTTGAGTCTGAGCTCCATCGCCAGGTCACTGGCCCTGTCCCTCCTGCCCTCAGCCATGAGCAGCCTCTCCCTGCTCTGCTCTGCCCGGTGCTCCAGCAGCTGGCGCTCTGCCTGCCGGTACACCCTGAGCAGTCTGGAGCAGAGCGTCTGGTGCAGCCGCAGGAAGAAGTACCAGTTGTTGTTGACGAACAGCAGGTTGTACACGCCATCCATCTCCTTCTGATGCTCCGCCTCCGGATCCCGCAGGTCCACCTTCTCGGCCACGCCCTCCTGGGGGGCGGGGCCAGGGTTGGTGGGAGGCCCCGCCCCCTGGGAGGCGGAGTCTGTGTCGGCGTTGGGGGCGGGCTGAGGCGGGCTGCAGCGTCTTCTCCTGGACTCTCCATTCAGCTGCTGGCTCGGGGGCGGAGCCTGCTGTTGTTGTTGATTTCCGCTGGTTGCCGTGCCGCCGGCTGTGCTGCTACTGTTGCTGCTCCCCCCCCCGCTCCCCGCGCTGGCTCCGCCCTCCCCGCGCTCGCCGTGGTCCTCAGGCTCTGCCTCCTCGTCCGTCCAGTCCTCGGTGTCGCTGAGCTCGCCGCGGCGTGCGAAGAACAGGTCAGGGACGAAGTGCTGGACGATGCGCTTGATGTGGTCCTTGTCGTCCTTGTGGATGGCGGGCTGCCTCTTCACGTGGTAGATGATGAGGGCCGCTGCGTCCTCCAGGATCTGCTTGTCCTCGTAGGTGAACACCATGTGAGGCTCGCTGGGAAGGGAGGCGGAGCCTGAGCCACCGTCACGCCCCTGCTGACCCACGCCCCCTTCCTCCGTGCTCTGCTCCTGACGCTGGAACACACACACACACACACACAGAACTCTAAGTCTAAGTGAGCACTTAACTCGTTAAACACGAAGTGTGTGTGTGTTTTTGAAGCGCTGTGTTCCCTGAGCAGGGCTGCCCCCATGCGGTGTACTACCTCATCGTAGACGCTCTCGATCTCGTTGAGCAGGCTCTTGGAGCGCAGGGCTTTCATATCGTTCTGCTTGAAGTTCACCCCCTGGTGATCCAGAGACTTGAGGTAGGCCTTCTCATACTGCTCCCTCCAGATCTTGTTAAATCCCTGCTGCGCCTCCCTCCACTCCTCCTCCTTAGCTTTCAATCTGGGGAGACACAAGACATGGTGGGTGTGAGTGTGTGTGTGTCAGTCTGTGTGAGTGTGTGTGTGTGTGTCAGTGTGTGTGTGTGTGTGTGTCAGTGTGTGTGAGTGAGTGAGTGTGTGTGTGTGTGTGTGTCAGTGTGTGAGTGTGTGTGTGTGTGTCAGTGTGTGAGTGTGTGTGTGTGTGTCAGTGTGTGTGTGTCCTAACCTCTTTAGCACCACAGGCACGGCAGAAGCTGGACTTCTCTTCAGCCCCTCGATGATCTCCGGAGCCTTGTCGCCATAGATACGGTACACGGCTCGACGCTGGATGACCTCGGAGGTGCCGCCCAGGCAGTCGTCCAATCGGAAGCGGTCCTGGTCCTCTGGCGACAGGCGAGACAGCTTCTTCTGCACGCTCTCCAGAACCCGGATGGTGGCCAGGTTGGTCTCCAAGACAACATCCAGCTGAGAGAGGGGAGAGAAGGGGAGGAGAAAGGGGGGGAGGAGGGGTGAGGACACCTATCAGATGACCTTGGGAGTCCTGACAGGAGGTGCCGGTTCCTCGTACCTCGAACCTCTCGTCCTCACAGCGGTGCAGCTGCTCCTCATATGGAGTCTTCTTAGAGCTCACGAAGGTCGAGTCCTCAGACCAGGAGGGAAACGACACCCACGTGTCATTCAGCACCTGCACACGCACACACACGCACACACACACACACACAGAAACACACACGCACACACACACACACACAGAAACACACACGCACACACACAGAAACACACACACAGAAACACACACACACACAAAAACAAACCAAAGATCAGCCATGATCTTCATCATGCTTTCCCTCTCCACTCCACCAACCAGCCAATCGGAATCCTTCTAGAGTGCAGGTGGGTGTGGCCCTACCTCCTTGCAGATGGCAGTGCGTCCGCTGCACTTGGGCTGCTGGTAGGTCTTAGGCAGAGCTCTGTAGCTGGAGCCCAGCCTCTTGCAGGAGGCGTAGTCCACCTCACGGCCCCCGCCCCCCTCCATGTAGCGGTCAGCCAGGCCGGGGAGCACGTGGGCCAGCTCCTTATCCCCCAGGAACGACTTGAACTGGCTGTACAACTCTGGGAACTTCCTGTCAGGGGACACACCGGTGCATGGACACACACACACACACGTGTGAATGGGAATGTCTTCATGGACATTCCTAGCTCCCCAGCCCCCTGGCCCTCCTTCCCAGCCCCCTGGCCCTCCTTCCCAGCCCCCTGGCCCTCCTTCCCAGCCCCCTGGCCCTCCTTCCCAGCCCCCCAGCCCTCTTACCCCAGGAAGGGTGTGATGAGTTGGAGCAGCTCAGATCCTGACACCACCTCCTGGTTGAACAGGGCGATGCAGCGCAGGAAGTTCTCATACACTTCTTGGCTCTTGAACAAGCGGCGAACCTGCAACAACAGTGTCACATTCCAGACCAGAACAAACGAGCACAGATAAAGTGTGTGTGAACGGAGGGAGGGCTGTTCCCCTGTGCAGCCCTTATCTCTACCTTATCAAAGAAGGTGAATTCCCTCAGGACCCCATGCTTTCCCACAGAAGCAAAGGACTGGTCTTTGGAACAAGAGAACTTCATTTTTTTCTGGACAAGGTAAGAGGGGAAAAAGGGAGAGAGCGGGAGAGACCATAGAGGTTACAACATAACACACAACAACAACAACAACACTCTCTTCTCTTGCTCTGGGTTGGGTTTCCGAAGCAACAGCAGGAGACATAAGTAAACAAACTTCCTGGAGGCTGAAAGCAGACCCTGGATCAGACCCTGGAGCAGACCCTGGATCAGACCCTGGAGCAGACCCTGGAGCAGACCCTGGAGCAGACCCTGGAGCAGACCCTGGATCAGACCCTGGAGCAGACCCTGGAGCAGACCCTGGATGGGCCCCTGTCCACCTGAGGAGGAGGGTGTGGTGTGGCTGGAGGCCTACCTTCAGCAGGGGGGTCATGTGTGGCAGCAGCATGGGCCGGGGTCTCTTCTTGCTCTGCTTGTTCAGGTCGTCCTCCTCTGGTCTTTTAAGAGGCTCCTTCCCCGTGAGAGAACTGCCCGTGAACTGGAGAGAGGGGAGGGAGGGGATACAGGTCTCTCGTTCAGAATACTTAATAAATATATATAAAGTCTTTTTTTAAAGTCCTTCGAGCTGCTAAAGCCTTTCTGTTGACTGAGCTCACCAGGGACCTCTTGGCGTCGGGCAGGAACTGTCCAAACTCTGCCAGCAGGTCCTCCTGACCCTTGAAGAGGCTGGCCACCTTGGAGAAGACCTCATCCTCTGTCATCCCACTGCTGCCACGCCCACGACTGTCCCTCACCTCTAACTGCTCCTTCTGAAAGAGGGACACACACACAAACACACCCCCCACACACACACACACACCACACACACGTCATGACTAAAAAAAATAAAGCACACAGGTCCTGGAGATTCAGTGTGACTACAGAGACACACACTGACACACTTCTCTCCCCTTCCTGTAACTAGAATTCGCACACTTGAGCCCTGAGGAAAAGCTTTGTGCTGGAATGTGAAGTTTGAAGTCACAGCAAAGTTCTAGGAAGAACAGACAATAACACACACAGACACACAAACACACACACACACACACACACTCACACTGTTAGCTGGTCCCAGGTACTCTGGTGAGATGGCTAGCTCTATAATATCATCCAACAGCACTGCTCAGTGGCCTTGACCCACATACTGTTACAAGCACAAACCTGTCTAAAACCAGGGGCCAGCCACACAGGACAGCGTATTCTCCTGATGATGAAAACCCACAGACGTGTTGAATATCCCTCTAGCTGCAAGTCAGAATGTTGCCGGGTTCGATGCCCGGTTGTGCCGACATGACGTTTGTGTGCAGGTGAAGTCGTCCACTGTACCTGGTAGGTGTGCAGGATCTCCAGGAAGGCTCTGTAGATCTCTGGATGATCCAGGAAGCGGTTCTTGATCTTGTTGACGTAGCTGATGGCGCTGTCGAACTCCACCGGGCTGGGCTCAGAGGCAGGAGGGGACACGGAGGAGGAGGGGGGCTGGGCCTGGCTCTCCCTGCTGGGCAGGGGGAGGGACAGTCTGCTGGGGGCCTCCGGGGGCCCCGAGGACGAGGACAGCCTCTCTGGGGAGGCCACGGCCTCGCTAGGGGCGGGACCAGCCTCCGGGGCAGCTGAGGCGCTGGTGGACACACTGCCCACGGCGATGGGCAGGTTCTTCCCCTGGCCAGGAGACACCTGGGGGGGGGGGGGGGGGGGGGGGGGGGGCAGAGGGCTGTTAAGAGGCTGTACCTGCTCAGGTACCACAAGCAAGGGACCAGGTTAGGAGTCAGGTCTGTGTTCAGCCTTGCATTATGTCACAAGTTATTAAATCATTTTTTGAAAGAGTTCTTATTTTCAGCCATAACATGTAGATTCGAAATAAACACTATCTCATCCACTGGAGACGACTTGTGTTTGAGACAAGATCAGTCGATGACATCACTACGAACAGGCCTTTCTTTCTTTACTGACCCTTGAAGAAAGCTGACTAGAGAAGACAAGAGTGGGGAAGAGCCATGTGATGTTAGCTTGATGAATGTGCCATTCAAGTCTCCTCCATTCATTAACACGTGTCTCAACTCTACTGCAGGTTAATAACACACATCATGTTTGAGGAGCAGGAAGACTGAGTCTTACCTGGGAAGAGAAGGGGGACTGCAGGTACACCATCCCATTCTTGGGTATTTCTATCCGATATCCTGGAGGCAGGAAGGCGTTGAATCCCAACACCAAGTCTGGATGACCATGAAAAAGCTGGGAGACTCGGTTTATAACACCTGGAGTATCGATGCTGAGGACACACATAGACGCAGATTTATTTAATTAGTTAATATATGTATATATATATTTTTTTTTTATGATCAAGGATTTCATTTTTGTTGTCATATACAGTGACACAATACCTTTGAGATTTGAATTCCTTCATGATGTCCAGGAATTTGTTATATATTCCCGGGTCATTTCCGAACCGTATTTTAACTTGATCCAGGTAAGACAGAGCATCTTCAACCTGAGGAAGGGGGAAAAGATTCAGTCAGTTAAAGAATGTATGGCTAAGTACCCAGCTGTTTTACCCACTTAACACATGTCAGACACACTCAACACATCATTCACATTGCATCTATAGATACAGGACTACCTAACCCGCGCAGGTAGTTTAATACAGATTTACTGAACAAAGGCTCTTTTGTATGACTAATTAATGCCATTGCTGACAAATCTACTATGAACCAGATTAGGTCTAATATCGCATTCGATCAAAGACTCAATGTCAGTTTCCAATGCTTTTGTGTGTTTGCTCAACCTGCAACAACCTTTCTCTCGTTTGAACAAGATGACAATCGGTCGAACAGAGAAATCACACACCACTGCAGTGGTTCAGCACACACACACACACACACACACAAAAACTACCTCTTAAGATGTCCTAGACTCCTCCTCAGCCAAACACTGCTCATACAATACCAACATATCTGAACACACAAATGCACAAACACTACTAGTTGGTTCAGGGTTTGTTGGTGTTGATTGTGTTGTGTTATGTTTTGTATTTGGACAGTTGTGTGTCTAGTATTAGGAGCTAACCAGGGTTAGCATGTTAGCGTCGTTCGTCCTCGACTTTGTTCTGGAAAAAGGGGAGAAGAACTTCGTACAATCGAGGAGTTAAGCTGAGCTAGCTGCTCAGTCACCTGATAACTAGTGAAATATGACCAAAAACGTCATATAAATGGCAAATAAGCGATGTAAAATGTCTAATAAATGACAAAATGTTGACTAAAATTGAAATATCGAGCTTGTAAATGTCACCATTCAACACTAGTAGAGCTAGCTTAGCTTAGCATCATCGAGAGAGAAAAGACAATCTGACGAACACACAAAATGGTTCTGACTGCAGACAGATATACTTTATTTATCCGTTTTTTAAATCCATCTCTATTGTCTTACCTTCAGTTTTTGAAAGTGTTGCTGTTGTACTTGTTTTTGAACAACGTAGGCCTTGTCTTGAATTGGGTTGATGGGTTTTGTGTTGCTGTGAGTCTGAATCTTCGCCATTATCCCCCAACGGTCAGGAGGCTGTGAAGCCACCGCAGCACCGGGAGATCTGCTGTTATCTGGCCGAAAAAAAGTGTCTCTTGGTCGGATAGTCAAGCTCGCTCGCTGCTAGCAACGGTTACTAAGCCAGCAGTCCTGGGGTAAAATGACAACCAGATCAAACTACTCGATACGACTTTGATTTAACGCCATTATTGCTTAAATTGACTAAATATAAGCAACGGCAAACTGAAGATTTCGTAAAATAAACCCCTTAGATAATAGTCGCTGATTATGTTATTTTAATTTAAACTATCAACTGTCTCTTTAAATTCGGCGGCAGCTGTGCAATCAGTCTAGGAAGCCCAGTAGAGCAGAAAAAACCCCAGTGCGCAGACTCAGCACGAAAAGGGGTGGAGTTTGAAAACCCCCAGTGCGCAGACTCAGCATGAAAAGGGGTGGGGTTTGGAGGGAAAAAACAGTGCGCAGACTCAACATGAAAAGGGGTGGAGTTGAAAACTCCCCAGTGCGCATGAGTCGACTACGTAGCGACTAACAATAACAAACACTTATCTCAAATAGTCTTATCAGAACTAACAGTCTTTCACAACTCTGATCTTCTGCCATAACATCAATCCATTCATCGTCATGTGTTACACAAAATCTGAGGACCCAATTAACTGTTGAAAAAGTCTTAGTTTTATTTATTAGTAGTGACACAGTAATTCATGAAGGCTTAACTCATTCTAAAGTCTGTGAGAGATGGACCGTGCTGTGTGTGAATAGGACAGTAGTAATAGCAGAAATACTGCAGACAAAATTAACAACAACATTAAGAGTTCTGGGTTTTGATGCCTCTCGATATGTCATGATGAAAGTAGGTAGAATGACAGAGAAAACGAACAATTAATTAGTGATAGTTATGTGTCTTTAGATGTCCTGTTGTCTCTCTTGTAAGAAGAAGGTGGTTGGGAGATCGGGGCTTCGGCTCGGCGAGTTAAACATGTCCGCTCGTCAGGAGGTCTTCGTTGCTAGTTTCCACCTCTGGAGCCACTGTTGGAAAGTCAGGCCGTTCTGACGCATGTCAGGTAGAGCTAGCTGAGCAGGCTGGTCCCACCTGCACACACACACACACACACACACACACACACACACACACACACACACACACACACACACACACACACACACACACACACACACACACACACACACACACACACACACACACACACACACACACACACACACACACACACACACACACACACACACACACACACACACACACACACACACACACACACACACACACACACACACACACACACACACACACACACACACACACACACACACACACACACACACACAGACACACACACACACACACACACACACACACACAGACACACACACACAGAGACACAGACACACACACACAGAGAGACACAGACACACACACACACACAGAGACACAGACACACTCACACACAGAGACACAGACACATACACAGATACACAGACACACACACACAGAGACACAGACACACACAGGTTAGTAACTACCCTGAGAAGACATATTAGCTGGGCACCAGGGGGGCTGGGCACCAGGGGGGCTGGGCACCAGGGGGGCTGGGCACCAGGGGGGCTGGGCACCAGGGGGGCTGGGCACCAGGGGGGGCTGGAGATCCTTAGCTGTACTGCGCCTGGAGGGACTCACCAGTGGGAGATGGCAGTCTTGACCTGGCTGCTGTAGTCCAGACCCTGGGAGCAACGCTGGTTCAGCTTCCTGATTCTAGGCAGCAGAGAGACGAGGATCTCTATGTCTTCATGCTGAACCCTGGACAGCAGGGCTGGGGAGAGGACACAGTC
This sequence comes from Neosalanx taihuensis, assembly GCA_030340665.1. Taxonomy (NCBI): domain Eukaryota; kingdom Metazoa; phylum Chordata; class Actinopteri; order Osmeriformes; family Salangidae; genus Neosalanx; species Neosalanx taihuensis. The sequence goes on along the minus strand of CM059312.1, from coordinate 7,493,496 downwards.
AGGGTCACTAACACAGAGGGTCACTAACACAGGGTCACTAACACAGGGTCACTAACACAGAGGGTCACTAACACAGGGTCACTAACACAGAGGGTCACTAACACAGTCAGAGTGGCTGGGTGTCTGGGGGGCTGGAGGGGGGCAGCTGTACCTTGCTGGTCGGGGGCAGGCAGCAGGGCCTGCTGGCGCTGGACGTTCTCCTGGGAGGAGGAGTGAAGCTGCAGCAGGTGACGCAGAAACCTGAGCTCCAGATGCTGGGAGAGAACCTGGGAACAGAGCTGCTCTGGGGCCTGGGGGAGGGAGGGGGAGTATAATGGTTAGAGATAACTCAAGTTAACACTTTGCTGCCTACATATCCCCTGACTCTTTATACAGGTGTATGTTACACAGGTGTATGTTATAACAGTCTATATTATGCAGGTGTATGTTATACAGGTGTATGTTATAACAGTCTATATTATGCAGGTGTATGTTATACAGGTGTATGTTATAACAGTCTATATTATGCAGGTGTATGTTATACAGGTGTATGTTATACAGGTGTATGTTATACAGGTGTATGTTATAACAGTCTATATTATGCAGGTGTATGTTATACAGGTGTATGTTATACAGGTGTATGTTATAACAGTCTATATTATGCAGGTGTATGTTATACAGGTGTATGTTATACAGGTGTATGTTATACAGGTGTATGTTATACAGGTGTACAGTGCCTGCTGGTCTATGCTGTGTTGCTGCTCCTCTTACCTTATAGAGAGGGAAGTCCAGACTCTGACACAGGCTGTGAAAGGAGGGCCTGTAGATCCGCTGGATGGACAGCCAATCAGCTGGGATCTTCTGCTCACTAACACACAGCAGCATCACAGGTTAGCATCAGCAGAGGAAAGAGATGCTCAGACCTCAGGCAGGGTTCGAACCGGGAACCTTCTGATTACTAGCCTGACTCCCTAAGCGCTCAGCCACCTGACTCCCTGTAATCTTGGTAGTCTAATAACAGGCAGCTGTTCCATCGATCTTCAGCGTTTCAAGTCTTTGTTTTGTTCATGTTAAGTCAGCCAGATATCCAATCAGGATGCTAACCGACCAAACAGGAAGGAGGAAGTGGTTCTTACCCGTCCACAGCCCTGCGGTCCAGAGCGGCTAGTGACACCGCGCCAAACCGCCGAGCCTCCTGGGAAATGCAGTTCCTGAGGGCGTCGGCGGCCGTGATGACCTGACTGACCTCTGGCCTCAGCTGAGTCTGGAAGAAGAGGGCGACCTTGGAAGAAGAGGAGGCGGTTAGGGTCAGAGGGTTGCTGGTTCGATTCCCAGTGAAACAGAGTGGTGGTGACCTTCACCTACCTCCTTGTGCAGACGGGTTAACTCAGTCTTGGTGGAGGAGTTGGCCTTGATCAGACCTCTGATCTGCTCCTGTTTCATGTCCTGCTCAGTAACACAGGACAGCTCATCAGCATCTGGAGGACTTAATGAAGCTCTTAGCATTGTGGAAAAAACACTTATCAGGGACATGTGCTCATACAAAAGGCTGAGTGGGTGTTACTGTATCCAGGACCCTGAATTACCAATCAAGATATGACGTTAACGAGGTAACTTCAGGTTGTTTAACCCAGGGGGTTCTGTATTGGTACCTGAAGTTACCTTGTTAACGTCATATCTTAATTGGTAGTACAGACCCCTGGATACAGTAACACCCCCTTTTGTGTGGGCGGTCTCTGTTAAAGCCCCTTCACGGAACAAAGAGCAGAGCACAAACAACACAGCCTCCTCCCCCTCCTCCCTCCCTCACCCCCCTCCCTCCCCCACTTCCTCTCACCACCAGCTGTCTGAAGTCCAGGATGCTCTGCCATTGGCTGTGGAGGTTCCTGAGTGCTTCCTGTTTGTCTCTGGCCTGCTGCTCCATCAGCTGGCCCTGCTGTCGAACACTGTCTCTGACCGCTGCCTGAGTCACAGCCTGGAGCTCCACGTCCAGGAGAGTCCTGCCAGCCAGCACACACACACACACAACCAGACACACACAACCAGAGACACACACACACAACCAGGTACGTGAAGGCATGATTGTAATAGATCCAGGTGTTAAATCTGTCAGACATAATATAGTAAGGCATGTCCTGATCCCCTCCCTCTCCCTTCCAGCTGAGGACTCACAGTGAGGGGCTTTGGATTGCTGTGTCCTTCCCTCCTGACATCACCTCCAGCTCAGCCTCCCTCCTCAGGGTCTGGATCTGCTTCTGGAGCTGCTCTGTCCGGGTCCTGGTCTGGGCCAGCTCCATCAGGCTCTCCTCTACCTCCTCCCACGCTGCCTGGAGGGACACACACACAGGCAGTTATTAGTCATTAGTGTTCCTGAGAGCTGGCTTAATGGATGTTTCCAGTCCTGAATTGGTGTAACTGCTTGTGAGTGTGTGTGAAGGCGTGTGTGTGTAGGCTTGTGTGTGTAGCTACTTGTAGCAGTGTCTTGACTGGTGGTAGCTCCTCCTCTTCCTGTTTGGAGATATCCAGCAGATGGTTGTTTTCATAGCGGAACCTAGAGGGGAAACACAGGCAGAGCTGCAGGTGAAGCCCCAGTCCTCCTGTGCTTCCCTGGGGGAGGCATGCTGGATGAGGGGGGGTAAGGCTTGGTGATGGTGGGTGAGGGGCCATGGTACTTTACCGCAGAGCCTCCACATCTCCTGCCACATCCAGAGAGGCCTGCTTCTCCTCCAGAGCCACGCCCTGGGCCTCTGCCAGGTGCTGCAGGGCGGCTAACACCTGGTCTGGGGGGTAGCCCTTCAACACAGCCTGGAGAACACACACACACACTCCTCAAATGACCTTCAAATAGTTTTGAATCCTGAGAGACATACATCTCATTTCCTTAAAGGGTTGTGTGACCACTGACTCAGAAGGCTTTGAAGTCTCTCTCTCTCTCTCACACACACACACATAAGAACACGTACCTTCACTGTACATATCCAAAGCTGAAACACTTTAGTTTTGTCTTCCCTGGAGACACTGGAGAGGAACACAGAGACATCAGTCACCAAGGATTCAGTCAGTAACCAGTCAGTCAGTCAAACTGGCCAGCCTGTGGCTGCCTGGGTGTGGATGAGGCTTCTTACTGTGACCCTGAGGCAGTCTGGGTCTTCAGCTCGCTCTCCTGGAGAGACTGGAAGAAAGCTAGTCTCTCCTCACACAGTTCTCTCATCTCACACTGGCCAAAAGAGAGAGAGACAAGGACACAGACTGTCAGTGGGTTATGTCTAGGTTGATAATGTTGTGGTGAGGTTATTACAGCTCTGGATCAGTCATGTGACCCGTGCTGGGAGGGTCATGTGACCTGTGCTGGGAGGGTCATGTGACCCGTGCTGGGAGGGTCATGTGACCTGTGCTGGGAGGGTCATGTGACCTGTGCTGGGAGGGTCATGTGACCTGCTGTGCTTCTCACCAGGACTTGAGGCTCTGCTACAGGGAGGTTCAGGTGTTCTGCACTGCTGCTGTTAGAGCCCTCACTCCTGAACACCAGCTCTACCTCAGCCTTCCTGCCAAGGAACACACACACACACACAGGCACACACACACAGAGACACACACAGACCCACGCACACACACACAACAACGTCAACTGACCTGTATCGTAAACAAAAAGTGTCTGTCTGTCTATCTGTGTGTGTGTATCTGTGTGTGTGTGTGTGTGTGTGAGGCTCACCTGGCCAGCTCCTCCAGACTCTGACTGAAGCTGCTGATGTTGTGGGCGTGGTCTGACAGGGCGTGGCGCTCCTGGGTGCAGCGCTGCCTGAAGGCCTGAAGGAGGCGCTCTCTGAGGCGGCTCTCCTCCACCCTGCTCACGCTGCGCTCGATAGACTGATCTGATCAACACACAGTGCAGCAGGTCACACATATAGGAAGGACTGCCTGTGTTCACTTTGATACATGCTTCCAGAATCTACGTGAACTTGAAATCAGAAATCAATGAAGGATTCAATGACTGAATGAATTAATAAAGGAGTTAATGAATGAATGACTAAAGGAGCTTATGAATGAATGAATGACTAAAGAAGCTTATGAATGAATGAATGACTAAAGAAGCTTATGAATGAATGAATGACTAAAGGATCTTATGAATGAATGACTAAAGGAGCTTATGAATGAATGACTAAAGGAGCTTATGAATGAATGAATCTGTCCCCTCACCCTCGGTGGCCAGCTGAGTCTCTGTGCCGCTGATCTGGGAGTCCAGGTGGTTCAGCTCTGATGTCACTTCCTGGATCTGCCTCAGCAGTTCCTGTCTTCTCACGGCCTCGCTCTGACCCTCCACCTGCTTCAGCTACACACACACACACAGAGACACACACACGCACACACACAGGCGCACACACACACACACGCACACACACACTCATCAACAGGGGTTTTGAGGCTGTATGGCGCTGCAGTGTTTTCCATATATAGATGCAGAGAGGAGTTAGAAGTAAACAGTTACCTCTTTGTCTTGCAGAAGTTTGTACCTCAGGAAGAAGTAAGGTCAAGGACTCTAAACCTTAGACACACAACTAGGCTGAATGCTCAATACTAATAATGCTGAATACTTAGAGCCCTGGGGCCAAGTAACATGAAACACAGATCACTCTATTTTATGTCTCTTCTTTAACACTTTAAAGGATACCACTGGAGGTTCCCTCGAATAATCTTCACATTCCTAGAGAAGACAGTTGCAGAAGAAGAAGCTTGAATGAGTTAAATGTTCAAGCAACATAACATTGTATTACAAACGTTACAGTAACAAGTACAGCTGTTCACTGTTAAACAACACAGAACAACAAAGATGACTCACCTCTGATGGTAAACATGCTGTGTTATGTATTTCCATATGGCAGCACCCTGTCCAACACATAACCTGAATCAGAGATCAGGAGAGACACTGATAAGGACACTAGGCGATCCAACATAGAGCAAATTTTGACAAGTGACAAGTGTCTAGAATGACTGTCAGTAACTCACGTCTTGAAGTACTTGTCATTAGGAAGACTTCTGGCTGGTAGGTTGAACTCCTCCGTTGCCCATCTCTTCAGGTCTTTTAATAAGGTCCTGTCCCCCATTCTGGCAAGACAAATCCAGAACTTTAGCTCCTTCTGTTGGTCCAGAACAGTGGATCTTAACCTTGTTGGAGGTACTGAACCCCACCAGTTTCATGTGCCCATCACTGAATCCTTCTTAATGGGTCGTGTCATATATGCATACTGTATTTCGTTACCCTGTACTTGTACCTGTGTAATTACATTAAAGTTGATTATATTCTAATCTAATCATATTATGTCGCCTAGCAACGTACTGTTGTTGTGCTTGCTAAGATTAGAATAGCCTACTTTACTTTTAGGCAGGACTAACAAGGTATCAAAGTTTACAGAAAAGTACATTAGATTGTATTAATCAGTGTAAGTACCCACCTGTCTTATCAATAATGGGTTAGTAATAATAAGTTAACTTCATTATGATATTTTAGGAAGAGAGGAAAGAAAAACAGCTTTGCTCTTGTTTGTTTGTTTCCGTGTTTTCAACTTCCCGCTTCTTTACGTAACTGGATGTTTTTTCGACTGTTTCCGGTCGAAGTAGAACCGTACAAGGCCTTCAGAATAAGAGCATGGTCTGGATAGTGGCAGAACTTACATGTACGTCCTGGACATGTTCCTCACATGATGTTAATGGAAAAGCGAGGATACAAGATCGGTGGTTAGATCACCTGGATATTTTTGCCAACGTAAAAAAGTCCACATCAAAATAATACAAAAAGACATTTCGTTTAGACTTTTATTTTGAAGAAAATAGAAGACTCAACAGGGAAATGATATTTCTATGAGGCTTCAGATTCACCCTATTCAACCAAAATCAGCGACTAAAAATGGCTTTTTACATAAATCTAACCTGCGGCAACCTGGCCTGTCTATTATTGATGCTTTTAGCATTAAACGGCTCTTCTGCAGATCAAACAAAGACTGTTGAATTCAACGTAAAGCCTGGAGGAATGGTACACTCATTTTCAGAGAAAATTGTAAGTACAGTAGTGACCTAATTCAGAGTATCTAAGCGCTTGTAACTAACCAAGCAGTGTGTTTTAATCAGCCATGTCTGCGAATTGTAGTTTTGGTGAAGTGTGATGAAGACACCAAACAAAAAACCTAATAGCTGGTGAAAACTGAAAATTCAGATTCAGAATACTTTATTGTAAAAAATGAATAAGATAGTATTAGTTCATGTAACATCGCGTTGAATAGGTTTTCTTTCTTTGATATGCAATGGAATGCTATAATTATATGGACATTCACAATTTAAATCTTTATTTTATCGCATATGAAAGAAATAAGAATGAGAAACCCACCAATGAGCGGCTGAAACGTCAGAGAGGCTGTGACACGATGGCTGTTCTCATTGGTTCTCACCCTGAATACAATACCTGCTTTGTTGCCGGTAAAAAAATACCAGGAGAAAATGCATAAAACATACTGCTGTTTTAGAAAAATGTATTTTAATAATTAAAAAAATATTTATTTAAAATATAAAATGTTTTACAAACATTGTTTTGTCTATCGTGTATTTATTTTAACGAGTTCTGCTTTATTTCCTGGTAGTGTCTGTCGTCCAGTAAATGGTGTATTTCCTGTTTCCTCCACAGAATAAGTATGAGTGTTCTTTCACCTATGCGTCACAAGGGGGCACCAACGAGGTAGAATTCGGATTCAGATGGGGAGAGAGGGGATGTAAATATACGAATTTATTATATTAAACCGTCATAACCTTGCAGTTTTCTAATGTTTTGTTTTCATCCGTGTGTCTGTCTGTGAGCAGCAGTGGCTCATGAGCGTGGGACTGAGCGATGACGAGACGCTGTTCTCCTGCTCTCTGTGGAGGTAGGTGTGTGTGTGTGTGTGTGTGTGTGTGTGATAGTGACACTGTGTGTGTGTCATCCTCAATGACTTATTCAGAAGCTCACTGTCCGTGACCCTTGACCCTGAGTGCCTCAGGTCTTCCTCTCCTGTTTCAGCTGGGTTGACTAAGCGAACAAACAAAGGAAACGAATCAATCTGCAAATCACCGATTCAACACCGAAACTGATTTGAATCTTTTCTGCTGTCATCCCCTCTCTCTCTCTCTCTCTCTCTCCCTCCCTCTCTCTCTCCCTCTCTCTCTCTCTCTCTCTCTCCCTCCCTCTCTCTCTCTCCCTCCCTCTCTCTCTCTCTCCCTCCCTCTCTCTCTCTCCCTCCCTCTCTCTCTCTCTCCCTCCCTCCCTCCCTCTCTCTCTCTCTCTCTCCCTCTCTCTCTCTCTCTCCCTCTCTCTCTCTCTCTCTCTCTCTCTCTCTCTCTCTCTCTCTCTCTCTCTCTCTCTCTCTCTCTCTCTCCCTCTCTCTCTCTCTCTCTCCAGGCCCCAGGGAAAGTCCTATCTGTTTTTCACCCAGTTCAAGGCTGAGCTGAAAGGAACCAAGATTGAATACGCTAAGGCCTACGTAAGTACTGAACATGTGACTGAACACACAACCTGGTTCAGATCAGCGAGGATTCGATTCCCATCCCTGTGAGGACAGCAGAGGGTGCTGTGTGTGTGTGTGTGTGTGTGTGTGTGTGTGTGTGTGTGTGTGTGTGTGTGTGTGTGTGTGTGCGTGCGCGTGTGTGTGGCATTCTGTATTTTACAGTCCAGTCAAGGTCATTCAACATAACTTTATTCAGTTGTTAGAGGACATTGTGCTTAACAAACCACTTCCACCATTCCAAGATCAGAATGTTCAACTGGCTACATTGAATCTATGATCTCAAAAACACGAACATAAAAACTGACAAGTCAGACCGAAGCCAACGCTCCCTGAGACACAGATCTGCTCTTCAGATCCAACCCTTGTTCTCCTGTAAACCAGTTCTGCATTCGGACAGCTTGTCCTGGATCAAGCCCAGACCCAGGTGTGCACTGCTGATCCAGATCAAACCAGATCCTCCACAATCCTCTCGATCTGCTTTTCGACTCCAATCGTCTATTCATAATGCACCACGCATAAAATTGGCAACACTTAGGAGAGGGGAGAGGCGGAGCTGTGGTTTAAGAGGTCACACTTGTTGTGTGTGTGTGTGTGTGTGTGTGTACACATGATGTGTGTGTAGCTTCCTGCGTCAGATGAACAGTGATTAGTGATTCCATTAGGAGGACTTCAGAGTGTTTTGCCCCCCCCCCCATGAGGAAGTCAGTCTAAGATCTTTTTCCTCTGGGATCTGAGGCGTCCAGGGATGCCTGCCAAATTGCACTGCCTGTCTGTTTGCAGAGGTCACATTTGCTGTGTGTGTGTGTGTGTGAGAGAGAGAGAGAGAGAGAGAGAGAGAGAGAGAGAGGGGAGAGAGAGAGAGAGAGGGAGAGAGAGAGGGAGAGAGAGAGAGAGAGAGAGAGAGAGAGAGAGAGTTTGATAAGCACACCTGCCCTCAGATAGTTATTAGTTATTCCATTAGAAGGGTTTAGATCACATGACACAACTGGAA
>CM059312.1:7462500-7482500 GCA_030340665.1 Neosalanx taihuensis | reverse complement strand
TCCACAGGGGTTCCTTGTTACGATCTACACACAACTGCAGCGTTCTTCTCAGGGAACATCTCGCGTGCATCGACCTAGAGGAACATTCTCACTTAGAACCTGTTTTGTATGAGCATGACTGAGACGCCTGAATTTATCATCTGACTGGAGATTAAAAGGAGAGAAAGGCCATACCAGGCCATACCAGGCCAGGCTAGGCCATACCAGGCCAGGCTAGGCCATACCAGGCCATGCCATGCCAAGCTAGGCTAGACCAGGCCAAGCTAGGCTAGACCAGAACTGTACTACGATTGAAGATTTGGCGTTAACGAGGTTAACTTCAGGTTTAACTCCAATACAGAAATCTCTGAGTTAAATAACCTGGAGTTACCTCGTTAACGCCTGATCTTGATTGGTAGAACAGGTCTCAGATTGGTCAGAATGGTGAACTGGTTACCGAGTCTTCTGTTGACCCAAAAGCAGTCTGTCTACTGGCTGTAAACCTTGGATGTTTACATACATCTAATTGACAATTTTAACCAAAAAACGAACATATGTCCTGTTCAGTCCAGCTGTACTGTTTGAAATCTTACCTGACTGTGTGCACAGACACACACACACAAACACACACAAACACACACACACACACACAAAACACGGGCAATCTGTGCTCCGATGCATTGTTTCCTGACAGGTTCAATATTTAAAGAGCACTTATGTCAAAGTGTTTTAATTAGCGAGGGGGCGCTCGTATTGTGTTCCTCCCTCTGTTCCACAGGCAGCTCATATCCTGACGCATCACAGAAGCGGTGTGGAGAACCGAGAACCTCCCTAACCACTAAGCCACCAGGCCTGCAGACCACAGGTGCATGTGAGAGGGGCAGCTGCTGCTGCAGGGGTGGTGGTGCTTACAGTCAGTGAAACATTCATGCAGCCATGCATGCATGCGAGGGGGCCCAGAGGCCTTAAGATCTCTCTGTTCTGGACAGCTGGGACCACAGGGATCCACTCCAGTCTGCCTTGAGTCTGGACTGCACATGTGGCTGTTAGTCTGCACAGCCTTAACACACACACACACACACACACACACACACACACATACAACACACACACACACACACACACAGGCCTGCTGGAGCTGGGTTGTGTGTGCGTCCTACCCCCACCCCCACCCCCACCCATCACAACAGCCAAGCAGCTGGCTTTGAGGAACACGATTTCTCTGGAGGAGGAGCAGAAGGAACCATGGTTATTGTTGTGGATCTGAGCTTATCAGACCCATCAGACCATCAGGTCTGTCTCTCTCTGAGCACAGCTTCAGTCTGGACATCCATCCTGTCCTACTGCAAGGTGACAAACTGAAACTGATCTTAGAGAACAAACAGGGAGGTGGGGGGGGGAGAGAGAGGGATGGGGGGAGAGAGACTAAGAGAGTCCAAGAGGGAGAGAGGGTAGCACATAGAGTGAGAGGGGAGAGGGAGGGAGACTAAGAGAGTCCAAGAGGGAGAGAGGGTAGGCGATAGAGAGAGATAGAGAGAGATAGATAGAGACAGAGACAGAGAGAGAGAGAGAAAGAGTCATTGAGGGATTGATAGTGATATCTGTCCAAAAGTGTGCAGTGTAAGGGATATGGGGCAGAGGTAGGTCTGCTATTCCAAGAATGACAAACGCTGATACGTCTGATGGATGCCGATTAGGTGTTCCCTCCTGTTCGCCATGGGAACCGGAACACATGCCAAGGTTCCGGAAGCTTCAGAGAATGGTGTGCTGTGGTTGCACGTACTATTGCCACAAACAGCAGCAGATCTCAAACTCATCAACAGAAATGTTTGTGGGGGGGGAAAAAGGATTTCTATTGTTGTTCTTTCAATCAGTTACCTTAAACCTGGTGTCAGATCTAATCTGACCTACAGTATGACACACACACACACAAAGAAGTTCTCTCATCTGTTTGTTGATCTCTATTCTATGCATACTGAGAGACAGACAGAGAAAGAGAGACCGAGAGAGAGAGAAAGAGAGACAGACAGAGAGAAAGAAAGACAGACAGAGCAAGAGAGAGAGAGAGACAGAGAGACATAGATCCCTCAGGAATAATGGATTCTCTTGTGTCTTGATGTATCTTTCACCTGACTTAAGTACTCGGTCTAACCTGCTTCACATCTGTTCATCTGTTGAGTCGAATACAATTAAATTGTCTGCGTGTGTGTGCGGAGAGGGGAGGAATGGGGGAGAAGGGGGGAGGAAGGGGGGGTCACTTATCGATGTGGTGAGACTATGGCTGGACTCGTGAGAGCTGCATTTAAACTCACGATTATTCTCTTTCATCAGTATTACTACACGGTACAGTATTTGAAGCATGTGGGGTTGAGAACTATAGGCTCCAGGCCATCATACGGGCCGCGGCAGGGCAGAATAACGGGCCTCTATCATTAGAACTGCACCGTCTGTAACATAATATCTCATAGTAAAGGAGGGGTACATTTTAAAAGACAGGAGCAGACCTAATATGGGTCTGTAAGGCCGCAGACCTACCTTGAACAGACACTCCGTCAGCCCCCTCCGGATCTGCGTCCACATGAAGGCGCAAAGAAAGAACAGACCCATCTCGGTCCAGGTGATATAGGCATGATCCAGGAGGGTGTTCTTGGACAGCTCCAGACCACACAGATCACAGTCCCGAAAAGCATCGTACATCACGACTGAGGCCTTGGTGATGAAGTCCACATACCCAGGCATGGGCTCCACTTCAGCAGCCCCGTCCCTCATGCTGTCATCCCCGGTATGAGTGTCCATTATGGGGTGGGTGGGTGGGTGGGAGTGGAAGTGGGATGGGATGGGGGGAGAACCGGAGAACGGCTGGAAAAACGGATCCCAATCAGGCCCAGAGACTGAGTATTGTCCGTTAGGAGAAGCTACAGAACAAGCTGGCCTCAACCTTAAAACAGCAGAGAAGCTTTAAGCAGCTTAAGCTCTCAAGTAGCCTAATTCTTTGTTTTCTAATTTAAGACACAGGCCCATGCTGGACCAGAGAAACAACACAGGCTTCAAAATATACCTATAATAATAAAACACAAACCATATATTTCTTCTGCTTTGCTGCCAAAAAAACCCGTATTGATCTAATGGCCAATAACATATGCGGTATAGTAACGAATGTGGTCCATGAAAATGCTGTTAGATCTGCTTCAGTCTCCTTCACAAAGCCTGAGAGCTGATCATCACCCAGCAGGATTATAGCAGCCTTGCTAAATCAAATGTACAAAATATTTAAACATTTAAACGTCCCATATATCGACAACGAAGGATTTAAAATATAAATGTGATATCTCCAAAAAGATAGGGTCTAAAATGACATGTATACGTTCCGCCCTTTTGAAATAGTCCAGTGACAGATGTGCCTTAGAAGCGCCCTGTCTGCTCTTCTGTCACAGCTTTAATTCTGTCTCATCGCCGCTATTCGCCTTATATAACATATCTTCGTCATTTCATTATTAAGAACACCATATCCATACCGAATACCAAAACGACACACTCTGGAATACTTCTATCGATGAAAAATAGACGGTAACGCCGACGGAAGAAGAATAAAAAAACAATGTTAAAACATCCTAAAAGGTCTTGCTTCCTCTCGCCACCAAGCAGCGTTTTGACAAAGTGTCGGAGAAAAAATTGCACGCCGCTTCAATGGGAATCAATATAGAACATGACTCCTTACGGAACCACAAGGATATTAGCTTAGCAGTACCTATTAAAAAATAATTATAAAATAATTCTTCTTTTTTCCCACCTCTCTAGTGTTTTCCTGCAGCGTCTGAATGTCTTATTTCAACTTTGCGCCCTATTGAGAAAAGGCAGCGGCGTTGTGACGTCATTGTGACGTCATAGTGGACCGCTATCTTCAGCCGCGTCGATCTGAACATGCGGTAGTTCATTTAAAGCGGCAGGCAAATATGTTTCATCCCATCAGACAAAGGGGAGGTCCATCTTTTCTGGATAGAGGGGGTGTCAGCAGAACCCCTACTAGAAAGAATGAGGACCCCTACTAGTAGAAATAGGCCTGCTTGACTTGAGTAACCTAGATTTGAAATGTGCTTCACAGAGATGGACAGGCAGACTGGCAATGATAATGTTAACAATCTTGTAATATGTGTCATTATCTCGGAAATGTTAAAACTCTTAACGTTTTCCATGATCTCCCTCCCCCAAATACTAAAAACCTTTCAAGTTACAAGAATATCCCAATACTCTTCTTCTTGCACTGTCGAACAAACGTAGAATGTTTTAAAACATGTTTAGATGAATTCCACATGGTGTCATAAGGCATTTACATGTTTCCCTGCTCCAGCACACCTGATTCTAATGAATGGCTCGGTATCAAGCTCTCTGAACCTTCATTAGAGTCAAGTGCGCTAGAGCAGGGAAACATCTAGAACCTTCAAGACAGTGGCTCTAACATCTAGAACCTTCAAGACAGTGGCTCCCTAAGACCAGGGTTGAGAACCACTGACCTAGTTGATATTACTGCCAACAATGTAGAGGCCCTACATCATATAATGCCGCACTGTGAACTGGATGAAATACAATTTTTATTACCCGCTCTATACGACTGCTTTGGAGATACAGGTAGATATTTGCAATGAGCAAAATGCAAATGTTCCAAACATCAAAGACTGCTCTCATAACAGATATAGTTTAATGTTGCTTCTACTCTGGTCTAGATGTATATAAAAAAAAAGATTAAGAATTTTGCATCAGTTAGTTTCATCGGATGAAGACAGCTGTATTCTTTACATGTATTCTATCCATTTAAATTCAGTTCTTCACGATACAATAATCAAAGTGAGAAATAAGAAAAAGTGTGTGTGTGTTGTGCTGTGTGTGTGTGTGTTGTGTACAGGTATCGAAACATGTTAGCGCTCCTCTCATGCTGTTACAGTAGGTGCATATTGTGTGGAAAGTCTGTCGAAGTCGTTCTCCTGGGAAATCGAAAGAAGACAACATGGTTAGATGATGTTTACCTGCTTCACTCTCAAAACAACCTGATCTCGCAAAACACAACTGGATTACGTAACTTGCTTGTTTACACACTTTGTGTTGTCGTAGTTACAGTTTAACGTGATTGATTGGATCCAGTCCACAGACAAAGTACCACCAATCGAAGAGGTGATTTAACTTTAGGTCACTGAATGTTGATGAAAAGAACAAAGGGGGCGGAGCCAGAGATATTGGCTCACCTTGGTGAAGTATTCTTTGAGGAAGGGGTGGGACTTGTGGGCGTCTTTCAGCTGAGACAGATACCGATTGGTTACCTTCAAGCAGATTGACAACAGAGAGGCGGGACTTAGGGAAAGTAAGCGTGTGTGGGACAGCAAAGCATAAACAATATCATGTCAACACAATACAGAACTGATCATTCTGTCCCAAAATGTGTCAAGGTCACCACAACATTGACAACATTGACCACATTGATTTTGTTACAACATCAGAGTGGTTGTCTAATACAGAACTCCTCCACTAAAAGGACAATAGGGGGAAATGAAAGGAAAATATGTTACTTCAGTTCAATGACCTTGGAAAGGTCTATGATTTAGGTCAATTTGATGTGCCAAGATAACGTCACTTATCAAAGTTCTCAGTCATTGCCGGTAATATCTTCATAACTTTTTTAAAAATGTTTTCAAGCCATCTGAAGGCGATGAGAGCTTGATGGATTATTTACTCAATATCTGGATCGGGAGATGATAAGACGATCTTTATCTCATGAACTTTGTATTATTTTGCAGTTCTGCTAAGTAGTTTGGTTTGCTGATTCCAACGTCAGCAGAAATAGTAAGTGGGCTCCTGATGTGGTTTAAAGGGGGGAGGGGGGGACCCCAGGGGAGGTGGGGAGGGAGGTTAAGGGCCCCCGGGGAGAGAGTCAGAGTGTGAGGAGCTGGTCCAGTCGCTCACCTCTGGAGCCTTTCCCAGGTGCTGTGTCAGCACGATCAGGTTGATTAAAGTCTCAGGATGCCCGCTGTCCTGGAGACCCAGAAAAAACACACACAGAGATACACACAGAAACACACACACACACACACACAGACACACACAGAGACACACACAGAGACACACACAGAAACACACACAGACACACACACACACAGAGACACACGCACACAAATCAAACAGAAAATAGGATGGGTCAACACCTTTGTTTACAAAAGCAGATTGTGTTTTGAAAAACACCTATTGAGGGGGTGAAATATAAGACTTCTGTGTTAAAAAACAAACACTACAATAAAACTATGATTAGTGTACTTTGACATCCAGTAAGATCAGACAGGACAATGTGTTTCTTTGTCTTCTTCTGCTGAAGCAAGTCGCCGGGTTAAAAGGACTTCACTGTATTTGGCTCCATCTACTGTTCGTTTCCAAGACCACAACTAAAGCAAGATGGTGCGTCAGTGTGAGTATCTGCAGGCTAGCATGCTAACCTTGTTAGCACGGTTCCCAACCCTGCCCTGCATGTTCTAGATGTTTCCCTGCTCCAACACACCTGATTCTAATATAGCCATGTATTAGAATCAGGTGTGTGTGTACCACCACTGTGTATGTGAAGCAGCTAATGCTAGCATGCTAACCTTGTCCAGCGCCTCCTGCAGGACACCCTCTGCCTCCTCCCACTTGTTCTGGGCCATGTAGCAGGCAGCCTGTCCGTTCAACAGCAGCAGCGTGGCCGAGTACTTCTCTGACATCTCCTGGAATATGTAGTAGGCTTCCTGGAGCTTGTCTCCCCCCTGGGACGGGAGGGAAGGGGGGAGAGGGAAGAGAGAGACAGAGAGAGGGACAGGAGAGAGATGAAGAAAGAGAGACAGAGGAGAGAGAGCAAGAGAAATATAGGAGAGAGGTAAAGAAGAGACAAAGAGAGGAGAGACAGAAAGAGAAAGAGAGAGAGAGAGAGAAGGGGGTGAACACCAGGAAACAAGAGAGGAGATGAAAAGATGAAAAAGATGCTCCTCTACAGAATCCCAACCAGCATGAGGGAGAAGCAGTTTGTAGTTTCAAGGTTTTTTGTCATTCTCACCACAGAGATGTTCACCCAAGCAGTGGCCAGCTGGGTCAGAGTGGCATCTTCATCCTGTTCCTGCATCTTCTTCAGCTCCTTCCTGTCAACGTCAAGCCACAATAACATCCACAAACATCCACAAACAGGTGGTACAGGTTGTTGTTCTTGACACGTTTCTGAAGGAACCTCTTACCTTGCCAGGTCAACTCGGTCCAGACTGAGCAGAACCTGAATGGTCATCGCCATGCTGAGAACAGACAAGTTATTAACCCAGTTATAATATAGCTGGATTGGTGTTAACGCAGTATCTCTGTGTCTGTCTTTGATCTGAAATATGTCATTTTTTCCCCTTCATTTTTCAAAAATGATACATGTTTAATATATAATACAGTATGATAGATTAGATTAGATTATATCATGATTATAGATGATATCATTCATTGTAAGATAAAAACAAATAAAGATAAGATCAAAACGAAAACGTATCCCAACAGAAGACTGCTGTGGTACTAAACATGAATCCCAATGACCCTAAAGCAGCACAAGGCTGGATGAGATGGAAGAGAGAAGGCTTGATGGAGGCTCTCACCACTCCAGACTCTCTCCCTGGTGGAGGGTCCTCAGGGCTGCGTCTGAGTTCATCTCATGGTAGTAGATGGACGCAGCCATCAGGAGGAAGGTGGTGTTAGCTGCATCCACACTCTTCGCCATCTTCTTATCCAGGTCTGCTACAATGGCATCCCTGGAGGAGCAGAGGGGTTAAGGGTCAGGGTTCACTAACGCCACACTAGGACTGCGGGGGTCAACTCACAAGACAGGGGCGCTGCAAAGCCTTCTGGGTAGTTTTTAAATCGTGTTTGTATCAGGGTTTTTTGTTGTTGTTGAAACTTCTAAGCAATTTAGGATTAAGGCCAGATAATACAGAGTGAAGAGTGCTTCTTTTTTTAAAGATACTGTAATTATTGTCAGGATGATATCTGACCTCTTGCTTTCGTTGGCACGGTAATCAGCAAACATCTTAACAGCTTGGAGTTCAGAGGCAGAGCTGGACTTGATGTCATCCAGAACCACACCATACTTCCTCTGAAATCACAACAGTTCATAACATTAATGAGATAGAATACAGTATACGGTGGAAATATTACTAATATATTTTAGTAATCCTGGGGAAACCTTCAGTGTCTTAAACAGCAGGTACATCAGGTATATTGAATGAAGAAATACTAGATATATTTACCAAAACATGCATATTATTGCTCATGAATATAATGTGTTTATCAAAGACATCAGTGTTCATACTTGGGCTATGTAGGCTCTGTACAGAAACATGTCTCTCTCTATCTCCTTTTCTGGTGAAGATGGCTGAAAAGAGAAAGAATAACAGAATAATCTTGATTAAACATTCAGTGTATATTATTATTATTATTATTGACTATCTGCTGGTATTATCTTGGTGATGTTGCCAAGCAACGTAGCCGGCTTAGATCCTATTGTAGTGAATTATTTGAAATACTGTCAACAAAAATAAAAGCCTTCGACTAAAAATCAATGATTTACCTTGACCTTCTGCGCCTCGTTGATGCATTGTTGATAACTTCCAATGTAATAAGCATTTTTTACATCGAAAAGCTCGTCAACTTCTCCCTGTTGAGCCGCCATGTTGAATTGGGTGACTTCCGGGACACGTAGCAGCTGTGACGTTACCAAGACGTATTTACGTCACCAAGACGTGTATACGTTGTGTGTTTTATGGGACTTGTAGTCAACTAGTCTTTGTAGTTGGTTTCTTTGGACGGTCGTGTGATTAGATGATTCAAATATACTTTTATGAATTGGCAAGTGTTAGAAGGAATTGTATTAGTCTGTGATAACATTTTTGTTGCACCACAAATAACTTGAGATGGAAATTTTTTTAACAAGAATCCACAGTTGCCAATTTGCAAACTGATACTAAAATACACAAGAGGGCACAGTGGCACACTTTTATTTTACAACCTGTTACAGCACGAATAACGGTGAGGTTTAAATAGTCTGGTTAAAGCTGCCATGAGTGAAATAAACTACATTATATATTACACCACATCAATGACATTACTGTAATTTATTTATAGGATATTTATATGGCTGTTACACTGTGGTGTGTTCATATTGTACTTTTGGCTTCGGTTTGTGTACTAGTAGTCATAGTCTATTCTAAGAATATGTTGATTGTACCAAGACACATATGAGTCACAATAAGCCTTAAACTTTATCTCCGGAACTCCGCTTCTATTCACTGAGAGTCCAGAAAGCTAAAAACATCCTGTGTAAAACCTATTTAGAAATGTCTGGTTTAACGATCTTTGTGTGTGTGTGTGTGTGTGTGTGTGTGTTTGTGTTGTAAAGGGGTCTTAAGCCATAATATTTCATATGAAGCTTCTCAAACAAACATATGTAAATACTTTTTGTTTTATTGAGGCAATTTATACCTGGTTTTCTATGAATAACTATTATGTGTCATGTGTCTCTGTTTATCTTTAAAAAAATGTATAAATTCCCATAGTTGCTGCTCATTGTTCTCTTACTGTTTCCTTTGGGAAATTCTCAGCCTTGGATTTGGAATTTTAGTATAATTACTGGAACGGGTAAGGGAGCGGGACAAAAGGCACATTCTCTTGCGTGATTGGTTCAGTTTCCCCAGAGTAACGTCTTCCTATTGGTCAAATAAAACATCAATCTTGAGCTTTCGAAGTCTGACAACTTGAAAACTTTTTTCTTTTTTTTGCGTTTCGAAAAGAGTCAAATTACAACAAACTCTTGGCTGTAAGCGATCTCAACAGAAAGAAGAAGAAGAAAAAAAAACACTTTTTAATTATTTACAAACTTTGTACCTGAGACAGACAACAGTTGGATGGTGGACAGATTCTGGAGTAAAGGCGGATATCTGCAAGATAATGTTGGAAGAGTAACTCAGAAAGTCATAATGAAGATTTTGCCAGGAGTGAATTGACAATTGTATGAAGAAGGAGCCACTTACTGCCTGCATCCGGTCTGCATTGAACGAAAGGTAAATGTAACTGTTGGCAAAGATGTGCACAAAGGCTTTACTAACACAATGTCAGCTTCTAGATTAACCTACTTTTGGGGAACTTGGGGGGGGAAACTAATCGAGGCTTGTTTTACACGAGTTGTTGCAGTCAAAAGTGGTTTAATTAACAAGAAAATTAACTTGCAGTTCTAGTTTTCACTATAATTTGTTGTATTGGGAACGTCGTTTAAATGTAGTTTGGATGATGTTATGTTCCTTGGTTTGTCTTATGTTACTAGGCAACGTTAACTTTGATTGACAGCTGTCAGGATTCATGACTGATGCTCATCTCTAACAGGTTAGAGTGATTCCCATCATTCACAACGGATTAATATAAGATATCTGAAATTATAACAATTTATACATTTCAATCCTAGACTAAGAAGTTGGACAAACGTATAAAGTATTCACTCACTCACTCTCTCTCTCTCACACACACACACACACACACACACACACACACACACACACACACACACACACACACACACACACACACAGAAAGGATCTAAATGTTAACCACTTTCTGCCACAAGTTTGTTTACATAGCAGTCCTCAAGTAACCTGCAGAACAAGCTGTGTTGTGTGATGAACACAGGCTTCTTTGTGTGGCTTTCTTTAGGTAGTCTAGGTCTGCAAAACCGTGTAGTCAGCTAATTATCTCCTGGGACATTTATCACATGAATCAAAGCCACGCTGTCACCTAAATCATGGTCCTAAACATGGGCTGCATCTTTTAATGCTGCCCGGTTCAATCTGGGATAAAGTGATTTATCGATATTATTTCAGCCCGGCTTTCTGTGGCTGTTTGCTGCCACCTTGGCTGAACCAGCTGAGGAACTTGACCAAGTCGGTCAGTCCCAGCTGTGATTGCGGTCAAGCGGCCATAAATGCTGGGTTTGACCGCTGTAGACCCAGGCTGTATTTAACCTCTTTAGTGAATCTCAGTCTAGGATGCCAGACCAGGGGTTTGATAGTCATGGCTGATTTGCTTGTTTTCTCTCAGAAAAACTAGTCAAGCTTGACAAGAATCCACGGCGGCAAACAAGAAGACAAGATAGTAACTTATTAACCAGAACCTTCTCCAAGGTTTTTATTTTAACCAGTTTTCCTGGATGTCAAAGTTCAGTAGGCCAGTTCAATCCCTGTGGTTGTCAAGGAGACGTACAACAGTCTTGAGAATGCTGGTGTGCAGAGGAGGAGGAGTTTCAGAGTAGGTCTGTAGGCTTATACAACATCAACAGTTAGGGTTCAATAGTCTGAGAATGTCCCCTACGCTGCAATTCTATCGCAAGGACACGGGTCATCAGCTCTGGAGACAATGTGCTCTTCATGCATGCTGTCATTAGAGCAAAAACAGGGATTATGCGTAAAATACTTCAACATGAAAGTCTACTGATAGAACAGTTGTTTTTAACGTTTCTATCCGTGTTTTTGAGAGTCTCTGTGTTAATCAGACACGGATAAATAAATACAGGAAATGTAATCAAACATGTACTTGAGATCGGGGCTCCGCAGTAACACACCCTCCTTCCCAGATCACTTCCTGTTCTGAGTCACCTAACCGTGACATCACATCCTCTCAGCAGGGTCAGTGAGTCTTGTGAAGCAGCCAGTCTCTTCATCATCATGTCATTAGCTTCTCTTCACATCCGGATCTCAGGTGTTTCTCCAGAGTGTTTGGCTGTTTGATTGGATCAGAGGTCCATCTTTCCCTGGCCAGTGAAATGGGAGCATCGTGGATCATTTCAATTGAGATGGATCGGCCTTTAGTTAGACAATGGCTTCTAGTCCAAACCCAGACCTTTGAGTGTGTGTGTTTGTGTGTGTTTGTGTGTGTGTGTTTTAACACCAGACGTGTTTGTTTGACCTGTTGCGTCACACTAGACCTGCCTCATTCTGCTTTATTTTCTGCCAAATTGCCAATATGAATTATTAATCTGCGATCCATTTTATGCTGGAACGTTAATTATTAATGTAACAGCAGGCTTCAGCAGATCTGAGAAGACTGTAAAAAAGGCGTGTGTGTGCCGGTGTGCATGTGTGTGTGTGTGTGTGCGTGCACGTGTGTGTGCTGTGTTTCCCCCCCCCCCCCCCCCCCCTGGCACACAGCACCCCTGATAGACAGTGTGGGAAGATGAGAGAGTGTGTCACAAAACACACACACACCACACACGCATCCAGTGCACGCACACACACACACACACACACGTACACATCACACACACATACACACAAACATACGTGCAGACACTTAGAAATACAACTGAACCCCTTCTATGTGATTACATAACATCTCTGAGTGAAGTGGAGAGGAGTGGACAAGGGAGGAGGAGAGGGGAGGAGAGGGGAGGGGAGGGGAGAGAGCATGGGAGGGAGGGGGAGGGGAGGAGGAGGAGAGGGGAGGGGAGAGAGCATGGGAGGGAGGGAGGGAGGGGGGGAGGGGGGAGGAGAAGGAGAGGGGAGGAGAGAGAGCATGGGAGGGAGGGAGGGAGGGAGGGAGGGAGGGAGGGAGGGAGGGAGGGAGGGAGGGAGGGAGGGAGGGAGGGAGGGGAAGGTTCGCACAGCGAAAACTTGATGAAAGATGAAATTTGTGCTGCCGAGCAACGCTTGTTAGCTGTTTGATTCAGCAGAGTGTAGCACAGGCAGCTGGTGGTGATCATCAGCTCATTCTCAACACAAAGCACGGATGCTCCTTACGTAACCATGGAGATTGCCTATTGTTTCTCTCCTGCGGATCTCTGGAAGTCTTGACTTCCTGTCTTCGCCTCACCGTGTCTGAACCACCACAAGATCTCCGCTTCTGCATGAATAATGATTAAAGAAAATATATATAAAAAATTCCCCCCTCAGAAGTGGAAAATGTAATATTCCTGAGAGACATGAATCCACTTAATGAAGTTATACGAAGACTTCGACACTCTCATCTCAACACTTGTTACGAAGGTGTCTGGGTTTATTCTGTCAGTTTGTCGGCCTGTTGTAGCCGAGAGGTCTGTGGTTTAGAGAGGGAACTGGTTCAAACAGAGAGAGGGTCAAGGGTTACATTTTTACTCATTTCAAAATGACATTTTCCCTTTAACTCATCATAACTGAAACACCAGTAATTACGCTTTTGCATGTTTGCGAAAGACAGACCGAGGGAAGGAGAGACCTTAACTCTCGTACGCCCACTTCAATCCTCTCAGCACGCATCTTCTCCTCATTATGCATACACCCAGGTCAACAGCTTTCTTTATGGAGCGGTTACCAAAATGACAATCAAAACTGTTCAGAGGAGTCTAGAGTTGTCTGCCATTCAAGTAAGAGGAACTAGTGAGAAAAAAGAGATAATGAACTGAAGCAATGTGTTGATCGCCTGCTAAGACATCAGAGCTCAGAAAGTGGAGCAGGAAATGTGAAAGGTCATCAGCAGCTGTCTTTGTTCGTTCGTGTTGAACGCGAGGTTGTTGATGTCATCGCCGGTGTTTAACGTTCTTCCAGCCAATCACGCGGAGCCCCTTGGCACTGGCAACAGCTGCTTTATGGGTGTGTAGCATGCTGACTTACAAGCTAGCTTGAATATCAAACCCTGGACACAGGCCAGGCCCCGCCCCTTAGATAACCACCTCTGACAGGCCCCGCCCCTTAGATAACCTCCTCTGACAGGCCCCGCCCCTTAGATAACCTCCTCTGCCAGGCCCCGCCCCTTAGATAACCACCTCTGACAGGCCCCGCCCCTTAGATAACCACCTCTGACAGGCCCCGCCCCTTAGATAACCTCCTCTGACAGGCCCCGCCCCTTAGATAACCACCTCTGACAGGCCCCGCCCCTTAGATAACCTCCTCTGACAGGCCCCGCCCCTTAGATAACCTCCTCTGCCAGGCCCCGCCCCTTAGATAACCACCTCTGACAGGCCCCGCCCCTTAGATAACCACCTCTGACAGGCCCCGCCCCTTAGATAACCTCCTCTGCCAGGCCCCGCCCCTTAGATAATTCAGATTCAGATTCATATACTTTATTAATCCCCTTGGGGAAACTCTTTGGCAGGACAATGCCCACCTTGGCAACACGACAAAATACATTATCGGCGCACAAGCCTTCTGGCATCACATGACATGAGGAGAGAAGAGGAGAAAAAAAAAGAGAAGCCGCCCCCATATTTGGGAACAGCAAAACAAAAAACTCCTCAGCATGAGCACATAACCACCTCTGACAGGCCCCGCCCCTTGGATAACCTCCTCTGACAGGGTGGATCTGGTGGTGGTGGTGGTAGTGATGGTGATGATGAAGCCTGTTTGTCATCAACACACAATAGACTTGTGTCTCTGACTTGGCCTGTCTTGGCAGTGCCAGGGTAAACATGGTGGTCAAGGCCCTGGGCTGTGTGGTTTTGGCCTCCCTGAATCACTGGCTTTACATCTGACTCTAATAACACATCTTATTCTTTGTTACTTGACAGGAATCCTGGATAGAAAAAGCTTTGTCAGTGTTCGAGGGGAACTTTACCAAAAATACGTCCCTGTTCCTTTCTTCTCATGCTAGGGAGGGAGGGGGGGAGGGAGGGGGGGAGGGGGGGGGGAGGGAGCGAGGGAGCGAGGCGGGGAACAAAAAAGGATGTCTCTCCTCCATCTGTGATTTTGTTGTCATTCTTTTTTGCCTTTGACTGAAACTACAGAGAACCTCCTGAGTATCCATCACATCTGCTTAGGAAGTGTTTGGATTCTCCACTATGAGGAGGAAACACTTCTGTCTGTCTGTCTCCCTCTCTCTGTTTCTCCCCCTCTCTCTGTCTCTCTCCCTCTGTCTCTCTCCCTCTGTCTGTCTCTCTCCCTCTGTCTCTCTCCCTCTGTCTCTCTCCCTCTCCCCCTCTCTCTGTCTCTCTCCCTCTGTCTCTCTCTATGTCTCTCTATCCCAAGGTGTTAGGTTCCCAGATGACAGACTATATCTGACAGGAGAGGAATTTAATGAGCTCTATGAAAACTACTCAGAACTTGTCTTTAACTTTAATGCACTGATGACATGTCTGTAGCTCTGTCTGTCTGTCTACCTGTCTGCCTGCCTGCCTGCCTGCCTGTCTGTCTGCCTGTCTTTCTGCCTGTCTGTCTGCCTGCCTGTCTGTCTGTCTGTCTGCCTGTCTTTCTGCCTGTCTGTCTGCCTGCCTGCCTGTCTGTCTGTCTGCCTGCCTGTCTGTCTGTCTGCCTGTCTGTCTGCCTGTCTTTCTGCCTGTCTGTCTGCCTGCCTGCCTGCCTGTCTGTCTGTCTGTCTGTCTGCCTTCCTGTCTGTCTGTCTGTCTGTCTGTCTGTCTGTCTGCTTCCTGTCTACCTGTCTGCCTGCCTGACTGCCTGTCTGTCTGTCTGCCTGTCTGCCTGTCTTTCTGCCTGTCTGTCTGTCTGCCTGTATGTCTGTCTGTCTGCCTGCCTGTCTGCCTGCCTGTCTGCCTTCCTGTCTGCCTTCCTGTCTGCCTTCCTGTCTGTCTGCCTTCCTGTCTGTCTGTCTGTCTGTCTGCCTTCCTGTCTGTCTGTCTGCCTTCCTGTCTGTCTGTCTGTATTTTGCTCTGGGACAGGACTATGACAGTGAGGGGGAAAAGTTAGTAGTGTTCCCTGGACAGGGAGTGGGGTTCTGGACAGCAACGGAGAGGAGAGTAGAGTAGAGGGGGAAGAGGAGAGAGACACAGGTGGAGGGAGAGTCTTATCTCTAACTGACAGACCGCCTGGCTGGGGGGCGATGAGAAGCGTAGGTGAGACATAGTGGGTGGTGTGGAGATCTCTCTCTGTCTGTCTCTCTTTCTCTGTCTGTCTCTCTTTCTCTGTCTGTCTGTCTCTGGCTCTCTCTCTCTCTCTCTCCCCCCCTCTCTCTCTGTCTCCCCCCTCTCTCCCTCTCTCTCTGTCTGACAAGGCAGATTAGTATTCCAGAGACAAAGGACAGCTCGGTGACAAATGAAAAGGGTCAAAGTCACCTGTAGTGACTGGGGGAGAATACGAAGGAGGACGGCTGATGTGCCGTCACAGCGGGGGGCCGCTCACATTAATGACCCCCCTCTCAGTGACCCTCCTCCCCTGCAGGCAGGCCCCAGCCCCCGTCACTCACACCCCGCACCTATAACACACACACACACACACACACACTCTGCCTTCACGTGGGAAGGAAATGATGTCCCGAAAGCTATATTTATACACTGGATATGTGACTAACCAGTAGAAAATGCTCATTAAGTTTCCACTGAGGCACGTCTGAATTAGATAACCGTCTGACTTTTAACACCTGCAGACTGAGAGACAGAGTCAGCGAGGCCAGAGAACCAGAGAGGAGGTGACTTAGGATGAAATACTGCACCTGCTGTGCTGTTTGTTGTTGTTGTTGTTTTGGAGTGTGTTTGTGTGTGTGTGTGTGTGTGTGTGCATGCAGTGGTGGCAGCTGGCTCATCTAGCAGAGATAGAGAGGATGTTGGAGAACATGGTTCTGTGACCTACTGTTTATAATCTGCCACTATGAGTTGAGTCACTAGGCTTTGGCAGGCAACACAGACACACACACACACACACACCATCTTTTTGGCTTTTCTCCCTTTACGTCACATACACTCCAGCACCTGTCAACCACACACACCTTGCCAACTATAGACACACAAACACACACTCTGTTCTAAAATTGGATTAGGCTGAAGCAACTCTCCAATATTGGCTGTTTTACATAACAGTGTGTGTAGAGGTTCACTGCCTTCAGAGCTGCTGCTCAGCATGTCAGTCTCTCTAAGTGTTTCTCTCTTGGCTCACACACACGAATAAAAACTCTCCCTGCTCTCAGACCTCTTATTCAGGTGGCTGAGCGGTCAGGGTATCAGGCTGGTAATCTGAAGGTTAACGGTTCGATTCCCAGCCATGCTAACATGACACACACACACACACACCTCCTCACATGGCTGTCAGACATTCTCCCTCCAGACAAACAGCTGTTGTTTGTTTTCATTCCATCTCCGCCTGTTGGTCTGACTCCTCATCAATGTTTTATATCGTCGTTACGTGTGCGTGTGTGTTTTTTTCACGATTATTTATCTCCTTTTGTTTCTCTCGCTCCACCCCTCCCTCCCTCCCTCGCTTTCCTCCTCTTGCTTCCTCCACTTTACGCCAATCATTCCTTTTACGTCCCATCTCATCCTCCCTCCCTCCCTCTCTCCCTCCCCCTGCCTCTCCCTCTCCCACCTCCCTCCCTCCCTCTCCAGAGCTCACCATGGACTCCTTCAGCACCAAGAGTCTGGCTCTACAGGCGCAGAAAAAGCTCATGAGTAAGATGGCGTCCAAGAGCATGGCCAGCCTCTTCATCGACGACACGTCCAGCGAGGTTTTGGACGAGCTGTACCGCGTCACCAAGGAGTACACACACAACCGCAAGGAGGCCCAGAAGATCATCAAGAACCTGATCAAGATGGTGGTCAAGCTGGGCGTGCTTTACCGCAACAACCAGTTCAACGGAGAGGAGCTGGTCCTGGTGGAGAGATTCAGGTTGGGAGGGAGGGAGGGAGGGAGGGAGGGAGGGAGGGAGGGAGGGAGGGAGGGATTGAAAGAAGAATAGAAGCTGGTATAAAAGTTTCTTAAGGACAAAGATAAGGGGATGGTTTCTAAAAGATGTTCCCATCTCCCTAAACAAACACCCACCCCCCCCCCCCCCCCCCCCCCCCCACACACACACACACACAACTGTGGCCTCCTCCGCAGGAAGAAGGTTCACACTCTCGCCATGACGGCCGTCAGCTTCCACCAGATCGAGTTCACCTTTGACCGGCGGGTCATGAGCACCATCCTGAACGACTGCCGCGAGCTCCTGCACCAGGCCATCAACCGCCACCTGACCGCCAAGAGCCACGCCCGCGTCAACCACGTGTTCAACCACTTCGCAGACTGCGACTTCCTGGCTGCGCTGTACGGCCCGTCTGAGGTGTACCGAGGGCACCTCCAGAGGATCTGTGACGGGGTCAACAAGATGCTGGACGAAGACAACCTTTGACCCCCCCCCCCCCCCAAACCCATCACTCCTGTCCCTTTGGATCCTGTGACCTTTCAACCCCTGAACCCTATCACTGACCCGCCCATGTTGTGACCTTGACCTTGCCGCCTTTGGCCCTGGGTCGCAGGTCAACCTTCTTCACGTTTAAACCAGTTTAAACTGGAACTGGAAGGGAGACAGACACAGGCATGGATGCTGTATGAGGCCTTGTTTGATGTTGTTGTTTTGCCTTGTCAGACGTTATTGTACACTGAAGGATGCTTCTAGCTAGTCAATCCAAAGCCTCTTTCACGCTTGCCATTATTATTATGGGATGGCGAGCCTGAGGTTGTGAAGTTGCATGTTGGTTTAGTTGAAATTCTGTGCAGTCGACCAACAGCAACTTAACACAAAGGCTGTGTCACACGAGCTCTTTGCTTCTCAGATCAGTCTGCTTTAAATTCTGCTCCGTATGAGATGATTCAGAGAGCCCTCCCCCCCTTCCACCCCCCCACGAGCTTTGAAGGTAGAAGGAAGGGAAAATGGTGGTTTTGACGACTTTGACAACCTGACTGGAATCCAAAAACTGGATCTAGACAGGAGCTGTGACCAAACTCCCACAAAAACAGCACAGTTGAGAATTACCATCCTGATAGTTTGATATATTGACCTATTTTCCTTTTCCTAATCCGCTTTACAGTCGCACTTTCCAACGCCCTGCCTCCAGTCACTCCTGTGGGCTTCACACACTTCCAGGGTGGAGCTTTGGAAACCTACTTCAACAGAAGAAGAAAAAACTCCCGCCAAAATGCAAATCTGAAGCTCTAAATCAGGGGTGTCCCATCCTAGTCCTGGAGAGCCGACTGTCCGGACAGTTTTAGATGTTTCCCTGCTCCAGCACACCTGATTCTAACGAATGATCATTATGAGGCTTCCACAGAGCTTGATAACGACCCTGTTCATTAGAATCAGGTGTGCTGGAGCAGGGAAACATCTAAAACTGTCAGGGCAGGGGCCCCCGAGGACCAGGATGGGACATCCTTGCTCTAAATTCTAACCTGTCTCAGCATTAGGCTAGGAAGGTGTGTGTGTTTGGGGTCAATGCACAGACTGGCTTCATAATCAGTCATTTAGAAGCTGTGAGCAAAGAGGTCATGATCAAAGGGGTCATGGCAACGTTAATTGCGCAGGAAGTAGATTGTTTTGAGGATTGTGATTGGAGCGTTGACTCAGCCAATAGGGTAACCTCATCACGGCTGATGCTGGCGTCATCTGAGCCAAAGATGAACGAATCAGAGGAGGAAGAGTTCAGCTACTGATCCACAAAACGAGGAAGAAAATTAAAAAAGTACTGTACACACACCGCTGGGTCTAGACGAACATCTATTACGTTTATGATTTGTTTACTACCCTGGAGGTGAAATCAGTAAGCACACTGTTGAAGGTTGTCTTGTTTTTTTAAAGGACAGTGTTTATCTTGGAAGAATATAACTGTAACACTCACACATCCTGCTAAAACCCTTTTTATATCTGTTGAAAAGACGAGACGCTTTTACATTCATTTGTCTTTTCCTTCTTTTTTCTCCCCCAAACTCTGGGTGGGGTTGGGGGGGGGTTGGATGGGGGGGGATGGGGTGTTGTTTGTGGGTGAGTTACTTTAGTTTCGGAAGTCATAGCTGGTCATCTGGAAGCCAGATCAGGGTTTTACAGATTAGACCAGACAGGACTAAAGGACCTGATTGGCTCCTTGTCTATGCACTCACCAGCTTCACACAGATAGTTAAGCATTCCACTTCTTAATGCGACTGAGATCTCGACACAAATCCAGTTCTTCTCTCAGGAGTGAAGATGGTTTCTCTACCTCTGTTTAATGAACAGTTAGAATAGCTTGCTGTAGGAATGTCCCAGCTGAGCGCTTCATAATGGAGGTAGTTCTCTCTCGT
>CM059312.1:7452500-7455000 GCA_030340665.1 Neosalanx taihuensis | reverse complement strand
CCTCCGTCCCTGGCTCTACAACAGCCTAAAGACCCCCCACCGGGCTCGGGAGAACGTGAGCATCAACGGAGCGTGTCAACAGGCCAAGAGTGGCCTGACCTACCTGGACCGGACGCTGTCCAGGACCAGGGGGCTGAGCTTTTGGGTTCCTGTCCAAGGATAAGGTGGACCTACCGGGCAGAGGAAGAATGGACCTCAGGAAGAAGGTTAGTAACGACTGAGTCCCGGTCTGGACTCAGAACAGAGGTCCTGCAAGATCCTGATGTGAAGCCTGAAAGTAGGAGGGGAAAGACAGAGGCCGGCCCAGCCAGGACTAACCAGCCCCCAGGACCAGAACCAGGACCAGAACCAGGACCAGAACCAGAACCAGGACCAGAACTAGGACCAGGAGCCTTTTCAGTTAGGGTGTCGAGGCTCCATCCTGGACAGGACCCAGAGGCTCAGTTTGGGGTTTGAACCTGGGCAGAGTCACAACAGGAGCCCCTCTGTTGTGGATTACAGCACAGGCGTCTCTTTTGTCGGGAACCACCTCAGCTCCCCTCGGCCAGAACCCCCCCCCACCCCTCAGACAGGAAGCTGCACCTGGCACCGGTCTCCACGGCAACCTGGTTCAAAGGTCAGAACAACTGTGGGTCTCCTGTGCAGTGTGAGGGGGAGAAGGTGTGGCTGTGCTCCAGAACACCCAGCCAGAAAGAGCAGCGTTCATCCCTGTGGGTGAGGTCATACTCCCAGGGTGAAGGGAAGCACAGACCAGCTCTCAGACCCTCCAGCTCCACCCTGGAGCAGGGGGAAACGTCTCCCAGGCCAGGGGGACCCGAGCAGGGCAGGGAGGGACGACATCACCGGCCCCTGTTCCCCCCAGAGTGTCCTTTTCTCCACAGAGGTACCTCACAGAGAGAAAGGACCCCTCACCCCAAGGAAGCACAGCAGCCCAGCCCCCAGAACAGAACGCTCTGAGCCTCCCAGCCCAGGGCTGGCCAGCAGGACCAGCGGCCCAGGAGGGAGGCTGGGCCCGGGGCTACAAGATGCAGCAGGAGGGAGGTGCAGGAACAGATCAGACGGGTGATGGACAGCCTAGAGAATGTTCTAGGAGGACTGAAAGATGTTCACCAGGAGATGAAGGAGGTAAGGAGGGTTTTAATGTTGAGCCAAACCTGCAATAGTGCCTCTTGTCACATCACATCTCTATCACACTTCCTGTTTTGGGGGGGGGGGGGGGGGGTGAGAGAACTCGCTGCTCTCTCTCCTTTTATCTGTTTGTTTTCTCCAACTCTCAAACAACTCTCTATCACTCTATCACTTTATCACTATCACTTTTTCTGCTCTGCTCATCTATCCTCTTCTGCTCAAACTAAGAATATACGACCACAAACCTGCAACAAGGTGTTTGAGCGGTGAGGGAGTCAGGCTGGTAATCAGAAGGTTGCGAGTTTGAATCCTAGCCGTGCCAACATGATGTTGTGTCTTTGGGCAAGGCACTACACCTTGCCTCAGGGTGGGAATATCCCTGTATGTGCTGTAAATCAGTCTGGATCACAGAGTCTGCTAAATTACTACATGGAAATGATTGTGACTGAGGCTGGCATTATCATGCAAATTGCCAGACTATATTGCACCTACACACTGAACGTGAACCAGCAGTGGAATATCCCAGCTCTTCCATGTGAACACACAGTAAACGCCTGGGTGACGATTTGCTTTAATACTTTTCGAGGGAGGAGGACAACAAGGTGATTTACCTGCTCCATTTACCTAATGCACTGGCTAATGTGTTCAGTAGCCAAGGCTAGACCCTGCTCTCTCTCCCTCTCTCCACCCTCTCTCCTCATCCCCTCCCTCTTCCCTGTCTCCCTACCACTCTCTCCCTCTCTCCCCCTTTCTCTCCTCTTTCTCTCTCCTCCCTCTCTCTCCCTCATCTCTCCCCCCTTCTCTCCTCTTTATTTCTCTCTCCCTCTCTCCTCTCCCTCTCTCCCCCTTTCTCTCCTCTTTCTCTCTTTCCTCCCTCTCTCTCTCAAACCTGAGTGTGTGTGCGGTGTACACTGTGTGTGTGTGGGCTGTCTGCATGTGGTGCTTGTGTGTGTGTGTGTGTGTGTGTGAGCGCAATCAGTCTTCAGTTACAAGAGCCGTTGGAGATTTTGAGAGAAAGCACCATTTCTGAGTGCACCAGTGGAGACGAGAAGCCCTCCCACACACACAGACACACACTCACACACACACACACACACACACACACACACACACCCATATCCTCATGCACACACACACCCTCCCACACACACACACACACACACCCTCCCACACACATGCACACACACACACACGCACCCTCCCACACACACACACAGCTTGGTAACTCAATTGCAGCTTTGCAGATGCCAGCCTGCCGAGTTATGTGCCGTTGTCACGGCGATTCATGACCGGACCTGCTGTGTGAACATCCTGCAACATAAACAATGTTAAAGAGAGGGGGAGGAGGGGGAGGAGGGGGGGAGGAGGGGGG
>CM059312.1:7437500-7445000 GCA_030340665.1 Neosalanx taihuensis | reverse complement strand
ACGCACTCAACACACACACTATATATTCGGCAGGGCTGTTGAAGGGAACTCTGATCTTATTATGAAACATGTTCTGTGAAATGATGCTTCACAAAATGCCTGATGGCTGGATTTACCAGACTGTTAACAACTGTCAATCACTGTGTGTGTGTGTCTGTGTGTGTGTCTGTCTGTGTGTGTGTGTGTCTGTGTGTGTGTGTGTGTGTGTGTGTCTGTGTGTGTGGTGTCTCTCTCTCTCTGTATGTGGTGTGTGTGTGTGTGTGTGTGTGTGTGTGTGTGTGTGTGTGTGAGTCTGTGTGTGTGTCTGTGTGTGTGTGTGTGTCTGTGTGTGTGTCTGTCTGTGTCTGTGTGTGTGTGTCTGTCTGTGTCTGTGTGTGTGTCTGTCTGTGTCTGTGTGTGTCTGTCTGTGTGTGTGTGTGTGTCTGTCTGTGTGTGTGTGTGTTCTCTTTGCAGGATGAATGCCGTAACTTCATTAAGGTTCTCCTCAGCAGACCAGGTGGACTGTTTGTCTGTGGAACAACGCCTTCAACCCCATGTGTGCCAACTACACTGTGAGAACCACGCACACACACACACACACACACACACACACACACACACACAGGTATCCATACACACCAGTATACACACACACACACACACACACAGGTATCCATACACACCAGTATACACACACACACACGTCATGTACACAGTCATTAGCTCCATGGACCACAGGTCTATACTGTTAATCCAGGTCTGAGGGCCCTCAGCATCAGTCCTAATGATGAGAACCACCTCGTCCATCAGTGATGCAGCTGGGCTCTGGATTCTCTTCATGGTATTATGGATGCAGCGCACTGCAGCTCTTCTGCTTCCAGACCTTTCCAGACCTGTCCTGTCTTTTCCTCCTTCTCCACCTCTCCACTCCTCCTCCTCCTCTTCCCCTCCTCCTCCTCTTCACTCCACTCTTCTCCTCCTCCTCCTCCTCCTCTCCACTCCTCTTCTCCTCCTCCACCTCTCCACTCCTCTTCTCCTCCTCTTCCTCCTCCTCTCCTCCTCTCCTCCTCTCCTCCTCTCCTCCTCTCCTCCTTCCCCCCGTCGCTATGCCAACAGTACATTCCTGAGATAGGTTACACCAGCTCGCGGAAACAGTATCAACCAGTAAAGCGAGCAGGACAGTTTCCTGTCGAGCATCTCAGGAAGTCTCAGGAATGTAGCGTCGGCATAGCGACGCAGGCGTCCTTCCATCTGAACGCCATGGTAACGCCAGGTATGACACTTTTTCTTTTGGCGTGACGGTTCCGTCTGTCACGTTCCAGACATTCCGGAACTCTCAGCCGTGAGGGTTCCGTTGTCTCCGTGGCAGCTAACGATGTTCTAGAACACACCTGCAGAGCGCTGATAGGCCACGTTCTTCTCCTGGGAACTAGTTAGCGAGCGGAAGCTATCGTTCCTTTATTTATAGCCATTTTTAATGACGCCCGCCGACAATTCATTATTTCATTGTCAACAGTGGCTCCGCCTACACAGTGGCAAGTTTGCCTGTAGTTGTTTTAGCTCAATGAGTTTAATAACGTGTTTAAAATGTTTAAAATGTTTCTTTGTGAGTGTGTGTGTGTGTATTTGGGAGTGTGTACTCCTGCTGTGCCCCAGTACAGATAATTGCAGTCAGTAATCATGTGAATGTAAAACCCTGTCTAAGATTGGCTTGACTGATGATTGGTTTCTCTGACTGTTGTGTGTGTGTGTGTGTGTGTGTGTGTGTGCAGGGCGACACGCTGGAGATGGTTGGTGAGAGCGTCAGTGGGATGGCCAGATGTCCTTACGACCCAAACATGCTAACGTGGCTCTCTTCGCTGGTGAGAAGGCGGCCATGTTTGTTACTGTTTCAGAACTTCCTGGAAAACAGTTTATACACAACAACAATCTCATTTCTCACATTATTGCCTTTATAGACTCAGTTCTGGCTCTGAGTACAGACTGTGATGTGTGTGTGTGTGTGTGTGTGTGTGTGTGTGTGTGTGTGTGTGTGTGTGTGTACCAGAGGGAAACCTCTTCACAGCCACAGTGACAGACTTCCTGGCCATCGATGCAGTGATCTACAGGAGTCTGGGAGATATTCCTGCTCTGCGGACCATCAAACACGACTCCAAATGGTTCCGAGGTACTGCACCTGTGTGTGTGTGTGTGTGTGTGTGTGTGTGTGTGTGTGTGTGTGTGTGTGAGGGAGAGGGAGAGAGAGAGAGAGAGAGGGAAGGACAGAAAAAGAAAGGGATGGAGAGAGAAATTATTTTACCGATGTACAAGTGGGTTTGTTGTAGCACTGTGTGTATTTTACACATTTGTGTGTGTGTGTGTGTGTGTGAATGAATTTGTTTATGTCCACCTCACTTAGTAGCGGGATCAATATGTGTGGATTTGTGGAGCGAGTGTGTGTGTGTGTGTGTGTGTGTGTGTGTGTGTGTGAGAGAGAGAGAGAGAGAGAGAGAGTGTGTGTGTATTTCAGGATGTGAGACGTCTTATTCAGCAGTCTGACAGACCAGTGCCCAGGTGTCTGGAGCCAGACCCTGTTTACAACCCCTCTGCTGTCTGGGAAGAGAGACTGGGGGAGTGGGAGGGATGGAGGGATGGAGGACTGGAGGGATGGAGGACTGGAGGGATGGAGGGATGGAGGACTGGAGGGATGGAGGGATGGAGGACTGGAGAGATGGAGGGATGGAGGGATGGAGGGATGGAGGACAGGAGGGATGGAGGGATGGAGGACTGGAGGGATGGAGACTGGAGGGATGGAGGACTGGAGGGATGGAGGGACTGGAGGGATGGAGGACTGGAGGGATGGAGGGACTGGAGGGATGGAGGACTGGAGGGATGGAGGACTGGAGGGATGGAGGACTTCTGTCTGAGAAGTTTGGAAGGGAACACAGACTACTGACTGATCTTCTTTCATCTCCTCCTCTTCTCCTCTTCTCCTTCCAGAGCCCTACTTTGTCAGTGCTGTTGAGTGGGGTCCTCACATCTACTTCTTCTTCAGAGAGATGGCCATGGAGTTCAATTACCTGGAGAAGGTGAGGAGGACTGGAGAGAGGGGGGAGAGAGGGAGAGGGGAGAGGGAGTGGGGGGAGAGAGAGAAGGAGAGAGGGGGGTGAGAGAGAGGGGGAGAGAGAAACAGAGAGAGATAGAGACAGCCTTACAGAGACAGCACTTATGATAACATGTCCATGGGACACTCTTATAGCCAGCAGTAATCATCTTAATGCAGTAGGAAGATTGAAACGCTCACATGCTTAGCACAACACGACATTTCTCTATTAAACCAGCTTACGTGGATTCAACTGGGAATTCGACTTGTGTGTTGGAAAGGCTGAGATCAGATGATCTATACGCCTGTACTATCAGGACCATAGCCTGGAAAATACAGTTCTAATCCAACTATGACTAATATCATAGTCACTGCCGCCCGCTGCCAGCATCTGTTTCATATCTAAGTATCTGTGTTATGTGAACCAGTTGAATTAATGTGTTCAGGGCTGTTCTGGGATCAGATAATTATTGAAATGTCAACTGGTTATAGTTTAGCTGCACTGACCTTTCAGACATGAGTTGGACAACACTGTCCGTATCTGGGACTGATATCTCTCTCTGCTGTCTAAATAAACAAATAACCTCCAGTGTGTGTGGAGGGAGGGAGGGAGGGAGGGGGGGGAGGGAGAGGGGGAGAGAGAGAGAGAGAGAGGAGGTAGAGAGAGAGAGAGAAAGAGAGAGAGAGAGAGGGTAGGGACAGGGGGAGGGAGGGAGAGAGAGAGTGAGAGAGGAGGGGGCAGAATAGTAACAACATTTGTAATCTAATAAATTAGCAATTCACATGGGTGGGAATGCGCTTGCATTAGGCAGTTGTCTGGGCATGTTGATAGGACTTCCTGTAACTTGGTACCCACACACATCCTCAGTATCGTGGGTGGGTTTGTTTATAAAGGCCGGGTTTTTTTTTAAATGCGCTGACATTTTTTCATGAATAATTAATAGCAGTTTAGCATTATAAAGCAATAATCTTGTCACTGGAGGTTTAAGCTTCTCAAATACTTGCAAATGAATGTGCTGAGAGATTTCCCCCTAAGATCCAGGAAGCCTTTTTATCTGTGAATATTTCATCCTGATTTTGTTTCATCCTGAGAACAGATGTAAGATCCTTGTCTCAACCACAATGCACCTGGGCTTGTTTTCCAAGCACACCTCAAGTCTCTAATCTGTGTGTGGCTGTGCGTGTGTTTCTGTGTGTGTGTGTGTGTGTGTGTGTGTGTGTGTGTGCTCTTGTGTGTGTGTGTGTGCGCGCACTCTTGTGTGTGTGTGTGCCCTCCTGTGTGTGTGTGTGGCTGTGTGTGTTCCTGTGTTCCTGTGTGTGTGTGTTCCTGTGTGTGTACGCTCTTGTGTGTGTGTTCCTGTTCCTGTGTGTGTGTTTCTGTGTGTGTGTGTGTGTGTGTGTGTGTGCAGGTGATGGTGTCCCGGGTGGCCCGGGTGTGTAAGCAGGACCTGGGAGGTTCTCAGAGGGTTCTGGAGAAGCAGTGGACCTCCTTCCTGAAGGCCCGCCTCAACTGCTCTGTTCCTGGAGACTCTCACTTCTACTTTAACCTGCTGCAGTCCACCAGCCCTGTGATCAGCCTGCAGGGCAGAGACATCATCCTGGGGGTGTTCTCTACCCCCAGCAACAGGTACACACTGACACACACACACACACTGAGACACACACACTGAGACACACACACTGAGACACACACACTGAGACACACACACTGAGACACACACACTGAGACACACACACTGAGACACACACACTGAGACACACACACTGAGACACACACACACACACACTGAGACACACACACTGAGACACACACACTGAGACACACACACTGACACACACACACACACTGAGACACACACACTGACACACACACACACACTGAGACACACACACTGAGACACACACACACTGAGACACACACACTGACACACACACACACTGAGACACACACACTGAGACACACACACTGAGACACACACAGAGAAACACACTGAGACACACACACTGAGACGCACACACTGAGACACACACACTGAGACACACACACTGAGACACACACACTGAGACACACACACACACACACTGAGACACACACACTGAGACACACACACGGAGACACACACACTGAGACACACACACACACACAGAGACACACACACAGAGGTATACAGGTATATGTGTAGACAGAGGCTTGATGGAAGGGATAGACGGAGAGATGAACATCTTTACCTGCAGTTACAGTAACAAGGTCCGCACACCAGAGAAGAAGAAGAGAGCAGCAGAAGAAGAGGAGAGACAGGAAGTGTGTAATGGGCACCATGTGCAGCCATGTT
The DNA here is from genome assembly GCA_030340665.1 of Neosalanx taihuensis. Classification (NCBI taxonomy): domain Eukaryota; kingdom Metazoa; phylum Chordata; class Actinopteri; order Osmeriformes; family Salangidae; genus Neosalanx; species Neosalanx taihuensis. The sequence continues at coordinate 7,439,606 of CM059312.1, read as the reverse complement.
TATCTAGAGGAAAGACTGTGACATCAGCTGCTCCTTATCTTGGGGGTGGGAGGGAGGGAGAGGGGGTGGGAGGGATGGAGGGAGAGGGGGTGGGAGGGAGAGGGGGTGGGAGGGAGGGGAGTGTTTAATAGAGATAGAAGGTCACTGTGCCTCAAGCAATAAAGAGCATAGAGGAGATGAGAGACAGATAGAAAGAGAGAGAGAGAGACATGAGGGAGGGAGAGAGAGAGATGGATGGAGGGAGAGAGAGAGAAGGAGGGATTGACAGACGCTCTGGAACCAGCGGGGTCCTGACTCCTGTGGAGCCCAGAGACGTGCTCTTCCTCTTCTTTTTCACCCCCCCCTTCATCCCCCTCTTCATCCCCCTCTCTCCCTCACCTCCTTCTGAGAGGAAGGCAGAGAGAGAGAGGGAGCTAGAGGAGATGGAATGCTGGGAGACTGGATGGTCGGGGGTGAATAAATCTGTCAGAGATAAAAACGGATAGAAAGAGAGAGAGAGAAGTGTGGCAGAGATGGAGGACGAGAGAGAGAGAGAGAGAGAGAGAGAGAGAGAGGAGGAAGATATAAATGGCCTGATGCTTCATTATCAGGCAGACAAGACTCCAAGAGACTTAGAGCTGGAAAGAGAGAGAAAGGATGAGAGAAGAAAGAGAGAGTGAGAGGAGGGAGAGAGGAGGAAAGCGGGTGCTCTCTCCCCCTGCTGTGGTGCCTCCAGGCGGGTTCCAGGCAGCAGCTGGTGCCCTGGTCCTGGAGGCCTGCTGCTCTGCACGGGTCCTGGTCCTTGCCTGTCAGTGGCAGAGCCCCCGGGGTCACACCCTGGGCTGGGCAAGCCTGCTAGCATCTGGCTCCAGCTCTCTGGAGCTCCTGCTACACTAACACTCTGATCTGTTAGCATCAAACAGCCTGCTGGCTCAAAGTACAGAGTACTCTCTCTCTCTCTCTCTGTCTGTCTGCCTGTCTGTCTGTCTGTCTGTCTGTCTGTCTCTCTCTCTCTCTCTCTCTCTCTCTCTCTCTCTCTTTCTCTCTCTCTCTCCCTCTCTCTCCCTCTCCCTCTCTCCCTCTCTCTCCCTCCCTCTCTCTCCCTCTCTCTCTCTCCCTCTCTCCCTCTCTCTCCCTCTCTCTCCCTCTCTCTCTCTCCCTCTCTCTCTCTCTCTCTCTCTCTCTCTCTCTCTCCCTCTCTCTCTCTCTCTCTCTCTCTCTCTCTCTCTCTCTCTCTCTCTCTCCTTCTCTCTCTCACTCTCTCTCTCTCTCTCTCTCTCCCTCTCTCTCTCACTAAGGTAGTCAGATGGTTGAAGATGTTTAGGCAGACCTATTTGCACTGCCGGCCGTGTGTATGTGCGAGAGAGCAGGTGTGTGTTTGAGCGTGTGTGTTCCTCCTGTCTGAGTGTGTGTGTGTGTGTGTGTGTGTAGCAGATGTTGTGTTTGAGGTCAGTAGGTTCAGGGACAGCAGCAGCCAAGGTGCACAGCCTCACACAGGAACAGATCATGTGGTCCACTTCCTCCCAGAACAATTCTGAATGAGTCATGTTCTGTGTGGGCCTGGAACACTTGTTTATCTAACATCTGTACGATAAAGAGAAGCACAGTGCCACTAACTGGAGCACAGTACAGACTAGCAGAGAAGAAAATGCAGTGTTAACACAGAGAAACTCTTTTCTAGGAATGCTCTGGTTAAATATGCTCATTTCCCCTTTCACTCAGGCGTTAATGAACACCAATCACTTCCCAGCAGACAAAATGGCAGAAAGGATGAATCATGTTTCTGTCGCATGTTACTTTTGCTACTGCTGGTGTTCTCTAGTTCTTCATCCCTCCCTCATCCTCTCTTCCTCTCTGTCCCTCTTTCCCTCATCCTGTCTTCCTCTCTCTCTATCCCTCCCTCCCTCATCCTCTCTTCCTCTCCCTCCCTCCCTCATCCTCTCTTCCCCTCCCTCTCTCCACTAGCATCCCTGGTTCAGCAGTATGTGCCTTCGACATGAAGCACCTTGAGAGTGTCTTCGACGGCAGGTTCAAGGAGCAGAAGTCTCCAGAATCCATCTGGACACCTGTTCCTGACGAGCTCATCCCCAAACCCAGGTACCTTCTAGCATAATCACACTGATACGA
>CM059312.1:7420000-7432500 GCA_030340665.1 Neosalanx taihuensis | reverse complement strand
CAGACCCATGGATAGTGTCCTCTGTTCTCTACAGAGCAGACCTGAGGTGTGGAGCAGGAGTTTATAAGACATTATATACCTATTTTATCGCATTAAATTTTACATAAAGCCCCAATTTCAAGTCTTCTCTCTCTCTCTGAAACTGAGTGTTTTTCTGTTTTTTTTTCTTGGTGTTGTGGCAGATGGTTCTCTCTCTCTCTCTCTTTCTCTCTCTAACGAGATGCTTCGTCTCTGTTAAATGCTTGTTTTATTACTTCCGAGGTGTTACGAGCATCTTCATCCAGCGTTTAATATCGCCCCCCCCTGTCCGTATGCCTTCCCCGGGCTGTGGAGCTGGGGGATTCTGGGAAGAGATTTCTATTCCATCCTAGAAGTGGAACATAGATAGAGACAGAGATGTACTAAACACCTCACTCACCTCTCCCCCCCCCCCCCCCTCTCTCTCTCCAGACTGCCATTTGAACAGGATGTGGATCTCGGTAACGTGTCCCACCTTGGAGACTGTGATGGTAGGTGTCAGCTCCGTCACACACAGCACACACTCACTGTAGAAAGTCATTTCCCCCGAAGAGGAGAGAAGAAGACTCATTTAGAGCTGCTGGCCGAATAAGATGGAACCTTCCTGGACTCAAATATTACTCTCTCTTCCTGTACCTTTCCTCTCTCTTGTTTCTCCTCTCTCTCTCCCTCTCTCTCTCCCTCTCTCTCTCTCTCTCTCTCTCTCTCTCTCTCTCTCTCTCTCTCTCTCTCTCTCTTTCTCCCTCTCTCTCTCTCGTTGGCCAGTTTACCATCTCTCTACACACTGTGAGTAGCACTGCAGTAGATATACACACACACACAAGGTACACACTCACACAAGCACACACTCAAACCCTCCCTCCCTCCTCACTCACACACAAACGGGGCGTCCACCCACTCCAACACAGACACACACTCACAAGGTCAAGCGGCCCCTCCCAGAGAATCTTCATGGTCTCCATGCCGATTACTCGTTGCCGGCGGCAGCCTTTGATCCGTTGCTAGCGGTGATGAGGCGTTGAGTGTGTGTGTGTGTGTGTGTCTCTTCACACGTACACCAGAGTTTAACAGCTCCAGTCCTGGAGAGAGACAGTCAGGTACAACACACACACACAGTCTCACACACACACACGCAGTCTCACACACACAGTCTCTCTCACACACACACACACACACACACACGCAGTCTCACACACACACAGTCTCTCTCTCACACACACACAGTCTCACACACACACACACTGTCTCACACACACACACACACACACATACACAGTCTCACACACACACACAGCCTCACACTCATATTTCACCAGTTGCCACCTCTAAAGATCGTGTTTCAGTTCTTCAGCATACTTATATTCTCAGATCCTGCCTAGGAAATGTGTGTGTAATCATTTGCATGTGTGTGTGTGTGTGTGTGTGTGTGGGCGGGGGGAGTGTACCCCCCTTTGATCCCTGGTTGTGTTTGAAGATGACTCCAGTCAGAGCTATCTCTGTCTCTCCTGTCTCCCCCCTCCCCCCCCTCCCTCCCTCCCTCCCTCCCTCCCTCCCTCCCTCCCTCCCTCCCTCCCTCCCTCCCTCCCTCCCTCCCTCCCTCCCTCCCTCCTGTCTCCCCCCTACCTCCCTCCTGTCTCCCCCTGCCTCCCTCCTGTCTCCCCCCTGCCTCCCTCCTGTCTCCCCCCTCCCTCCTGTCTCCTCCCTCCCTCCTGTCTCCCCCCTCCCTCCCTCCCTCCCTCCCTCCTGTCTCCCCCCTCCCTCCCTCCTGTCTCCCCCCTCTCTCTCTCCTGTCACCAGATGAACGGCCTATCAGCAGGCAGAGCTGCCTCTGATCCTTCCGTCAGTATTGGACGCCTGCGTCAGCCAATAGGCAGCCAGAATCGTTTTTATGCTTTTATGAGTTTGATGAACTTGGAGCTTCGCTGATATGGCTTCTCCTCTCTCTCTCTCTCTCTCTCTCTTTCTCTCTCTCCTCTCTCTCTCTCTCTCTCTCTCTCTCCTCAGTCTCTCTCTTCTCGTGAGTGAGAGATGGAGCAAGTCTTTGACTTTAAAGAGATGGAGAGATAGAAACAGAGACAGAGAGATATGGAGAGAGAGAGTGATGGAGACAGAGAGAGAGAGAAAGGGAGAGAAAGATGGAGAGAGACAGACAGAGAGATAGAGAGTGCTTCATGTCACTTGGTACGAAGTTAGACTGTGAGCTGATGTGCAGTTATGACACTCAATCTGTTAGACATGGAAACTGGAGAACAATGATCTTTGTTCTCACATCACTCTGTCTCACACACACACTGTCACACACACTCTCTCTCACACACACTCCATATCACACACACACACTCCATCACACACACACACACACTCTGTCACACACACACTGTCTCGCATTGGTTTCTTTGACGTTTTGGAGTGTGTGTGTGTGTGTGTGTGTGTGTGTGTGTGTGTGTGTGTGTGTGTGTGTGTGTGTGTGTGTGTGTGTGTGTGTGTGGTATCTCTGGCAGCCTCCACCATCCAGTCTGTCTGAGTGCTTCATCTCCCAGACAGCAGACTCCTCTTCCTCATCCCCACTCTGTCTTAGTTTTCCTGCAAAAAATCTTCATCATCTTTACAATCTTCTTCTCCTCTCTCCTCTTCTCCTCTCTCCCTTTTCTCTTTTCCTCCCTCCCTGTTCTATCCCTCTCCCCTCCCTCCCTCCTCTCCACCTCTCTCCCTCTCCTACTCAATCTTTCTAATCTTCACTTCTCTCCCCCCTCTTCTCTCCCCCTCTTCTCTCCCCCTCTTCTCTCCCTCTCTTCTCTCCCCCTCTTCTCTCCCCCTCTTCTCTCCCTCTCTTCTCTCCCCCTCTTCTCTCCCCCTCTTCTCTCCCTCTCTCTCTCCCCCTCTTCTCTCCTCCTCTTCTCTCCCCCTCTTCTCCCCCCCTCTTCTCTCCCCCTCTTCTCTCCCCCTCTTCTCTCCCCCTCTTCTCCCCCCCTCTTCTCTCCCCCTCTTCTCTTCCTTCTGCCTCTCTCCCGTTTCCACACATCACCTCCCGTCCTTATCCAGACTCTCCTCCCCCTCCTCTCACCTCCTCCCCCTCCCGCCTCTCTCTCCCTCCCTCCCTCCCTCCCTCCCTCCCTCCCTCCCTCCCTCCCTCCCTCCCTCCCTCCCTCCCTCCCTCCCTCCCTTCTCTCCACCTCTCAGTGCTGAGCTGAGAGGAGAGGTATTGATTTTCATGTCCTCTGTGTGATGTCCTGTGCAATAGATCTTAGGAAGGAATCTATACCCACAATCTATACCCAGGGTCCCTTACTGTTCCCCTCTGTGACCATCCATCCCCCTCTCTCTCTCTCTCTCTCTCTCTCTCTCTCTCCCCCCCCCTCTCTCTCTCTCTCTCCCCCTCTCTCTCTCTCTCCCTCTCGGGGGAAAGTTGCAGAAGGTTTCACTGCGACCTGATTGGTTGTCAGATCGAAGTGTGCGCTGACATTAGAGCTGGTAATTGAGATGACCTGTGGCTTGGTGAGGCTGTTCAGCCAGCTGGACATGGTCAGAGGGTGTGTGTGTGTGTGTGTGTGTGTGTGTGTGTGTGTGTGTGTGTGTGTGTGTGTGTGTGTGTGTGTGTGTGTGTGTGTGTGTGTGTGTGTGTGTGTGTGTGTGTGTGTGTGTGTGTGTGTGTGTGTGTGTGGTTGTATGCAAATGCCCCCCCACCCATGAAGGGAGACAGAGACCATTTCAGTTTTTCTCTTCTGTCTGTAGGTGAGAGTTTCCGATGGCAACAGCTTTCACTGATGCAAAGCTGCTGTTTAACCTTGGCTAGCTCGCATGTTCACACACACACCCCTGCTGCACACACACACACACACACACACACACACACACTCCTGCTGCACACACACACACACACCCCTGCTGCACACACACACACAAACACACACCCCTGCTGCACACACACACGCACATGCTAACACACTAACGCACACACAATACGTTCACAAGCTTGCGCATACACACATAATTGGCACACGCACACACACTTACACTAACAATCACACACACACACACACACTCACACCTCTCAGATGTAATGACACAGCATCACGCCATCACCATGGATGCAGATGGGAGCGATTACAGGGCAGAAAAAACCCTTCCTGAAGTCGAAGCGTGTGTTTTGATTGGAGGAACAGCGGCTTGCAATCTCACTCTAATTGAGGTCCATGAGAAGCAGCCATATGCAGATAGACTTGGTGTGGAGGTGCTGTGTTTGTGTGTGTGTGTGTGTGTGTTTTTACTAGCCCAGAAACAACTAGCGACAATGAGGGAGGGAGGGGGAGGGAGGGATGACAGAAAAAATAACAGGAAAAGAAAAATTTGCCATCAGATTTACAAGGCAGAGTTATTGTAATTGCTGTGGGTTAGAAAGTGGTTTGTGTGTGTGTGGGGTGTGTGTGTGTGTGGGGTGTGTGTGTGTGTGTGTGTGAGTGTGTGTGTGTATGTGTGTGTGTGTGTGTGTGTGTGTGTGTGTGTGTGTGTGTGTGTGTGTGTGTGTGTGTGTGTGTGTGTGTGTGTGTGTGTGTGTGTGTGTGAGTCTGCCCACAGTGGTTGATATCTACACAAACAAGTTGAAAATTGGAACTCAAGTGTGTTTCCTGAGGCTGTACCTACACACACACACACACACACACTCAGACCCTCACACACACACACACACACACACACCTCCAGTACCCTGGGAGAGATGAGAAAAGAGAGAGGGCGGGTGTGTGTTCTCTCTCAATGTAGCTCGGCCTAATCCTTCTCACTGTCTGTCTGTCCTCATACACATGGGCTGACACAAGACTGAACACCAGTACTGTTCACACACACTCACACTCACACACACACACACACTTTCACACACACACACACACACACACACTCACACACACACACACTCACACACACACACACACACACTCACACACACTCACACTCACACACACACACACTCACACACACTCACACACACACAGACACACACACACACTCTGCCATTAGGAGGGATTTGAGAAGCTTGAAGTAGAGGAACCCTGTCTTCAGAGGAGACTACGAGTGAAATCTGAGGGTCCCAAACTACATGCCCCCCTCGGGGTGTGTGTGTGTGTGTGTGTGTGTGTGTGTGTGTGTGTGTGTGTGTGTGTGTGTGTGTGTGTGTGTGTGTGGTCAACAGAAACGCAGAATCAGCCCTCTGAGTTTCCAGAGAGACAGTCGGACACCTTGAAGGGTGTTTTCCCTTTCATGTCTGTCCTCCGCTTCTCTTCTCCCTCCTCCCGTCTCTTCCTCCTCCTCCCTCCTCCTCTCTTCCCCCCCCCTCCTCCTCCTCTCCCTTCCTTCCCTCTCTTTCCCTCCTCAGACATGGAGATGGACAGAGAGATGGAGAGACCTGGGGAAAGAGAGAGAGTTAGAGATCCTGTGCTTTCAGATACAGTACTGTGTTAACTCTGATACCAGCCAGTTTTAATAAGTGCAGTTAACCAGTCTATAGTATTACCATCCAAACACACTTTAACACTTTAGTAAGAACACTTTAGTAATAGCTTGTGTGTGCAGCTGGTGGTCATTAAGACACACACCAACACACACATATCTGAAACCTGCTTGATTTATGTGTTTAGTATGTGAAAAGCATTAAGTTAAAATTGCAGAGGGAGAGATTTGAACCCACTGATGGTGTAGCACACACACACACACATGCACACACACACACACACATGTACACACACATGCACACACACACACACATGCACGCACACATACACACACACACACACTAAAAGCTGTGCCTCCCTACTTTATGGCCCATGACACACCTGTTGAATATTTATTATGAGAGTTCCATGGTGTTTTCTCCAGCTCCATAATTGCGGATATCAATTACCAGCATATCCCAGCATGCATCACAACCTGGAGCCCGGGGCTACAAGAGGGAATTCAACTGGACCCACCCAGACCTCCTCTCCCACACACACACACACACACACACACACACACACACACACACACACACACACACACACACACACAGACACACACACACACACATACACACACATTTCAGTTGTTAAAGCAGTTTATCTCCTTGTCCCTCTTTGACCAGAAGTTCTGTAGGGAACACAGTTAGATTGGATCCACAAGTTGTAGTCTTGGGTTCTAGGTTAGGGTTCTAGGTTAGGGTTCTAGGTTAGGGTTCTAGGTTAGGGTTCTAGGTTAGGGTTCTAGGCCCAACAGAACCCCATCCAGATAAAGAACCGGATCACAACTGTAGGTTCTTAGACAGTTAGTACTGAAACACACACATTTAGAGCACATCCAGGCTTCACTCGAGTGCACATGGTTCTCACTCTCTCTCGCTCTCTCTCTCACACACACACACACACACACACACACACACACACACACACACACACACACACACATGCGTGTTCAAAAATGCATGAACATACACCCTTAAACAACAGACCAGGCAAACAAGCTGTTTTACTGTCTAACTCCCCCCCCATCCTCCCCCCCCCCTCTCCTCCTCTTCCCCCACTTGTTATGAACAGGAATCCAAACAACTGCATTAACTGTTATTTACTGTACCTCTGACACTGCACAGTGCACAGCACACACACCCACACACACACACACCCACACACACATTATTTTTAAGGAGATGGCCCATTGTGTGTAATTAGAGATGGATCGCAGCGTTTTGGGTTGAATCCAAGGCAGAAACTATGATCTGATCTGCTTATTAAGGTGGAAAGCGCTGCATTCCATCAGCAGGGTGGCTGTGTTGAGACTTAATGGGCTTTTAATTGAAAACATGTGCAGTTGATTCTTAAATGTTTGAACGTATGGATTGGTTGGTGAGAGAGGTAACCCCCACCCCTCGAGTGAACCCCCACCCCTCTTTCTCTCCTCACACAAAGGTTGAACGAGGGTGGGGAAGAATGAAACACAAGAAGAAAAGGAAATGAAAGAGAACGAAAGAGAGAAAAAAGACATGGAGAGATGAGAGGGGGAAAGAGAGAGAGAGAGGGAGGGGGAGAGAAGGGGAGAGATGAGAGGGGGAAAGAGAGGGAGGGAGAGAGATGAGAGAGGTGGAGATGGAGAGATGAGAGAGGGAGGGAGAGCCGTATCGCATGCAGTTTAAGAGATAGGAAATAATTAGCAAGACCACTGAAGCATAAGCTATGTATGTGGTCCCCTGTTCTCTCTCTCTCTCTCCCTCTCTTTCTCTCATCCTCCTCCCCCATCTCTCTCCCCCTCTCTCCCTCCTTCTCCTCCCTCCACAGTGTAGTACAGTAAACACAGGACACTGTGTTGGATGTTAAATGACATGCAAAGAAGCAGAGATGTGAGAAGCCCTCAGATCTCTACTGCTCCTAAACAGTCACTCTCAATCAGTCTAACAATTACTGTGCGCATGGGATCGGTGTACACCAGAAGTGTGTGTGTGTGTGTGTGTGTGTGTGTGTGTCTGTGTGTATGTGTGTTTGTTTACGTGTATGTGCATCTTTGTGTGAGTGTGTGTTCATTGTCTGACTGACACAACAGTGCTGGGTTTTTAAAAATCCATGAACCGTGACCACAAACACACATCAACACACCGTACGGACCGACTGCTAGACAAGCTGCCTGTTTGAACACAGGACCAGTGTGGATCTGTGACTGTGCTTTAACCAAGGCTGGGTTAAAACCAGAGCAGACTCTACTCAGCTTCACTCTAGAGAGATGGAGGGAGGAGAGAGAGAGGGACAGACAGAGATTGTGAGAGACAGGAAAGAGAGATCGAGAGAGAGAGGATAGAGAGAGGGAGATGAGCGAGAGAAAGGCGAGGGCGGAAAGATGAAAGGAGGTGCCTCTGGGATCGGAGGGTTGAGGATGAGGGAAGCTGGAGAGGAGGAGAGGAGGGGAGGGGAGAGAGAGAGAGAGAGAGAGAGAGAGAGAGAGGAGGGATGAAATCTTACTCGGTTCGCTTTTTTCTCCTCTGCTCCCCTCTTCATCTCCCCTCTTCACCTCCCCTCTTCACCTCCCCTCTTCTTCCTCAGTTCTTCGCTCCTCTCCTCCGGAGGGAGAGGGTGGAGAGGGGAGAGAGCCTAGAAGATTGTCAGAGAGAAAGAGAGAGAAACTCGTGAAAAGTAACTCTGCTCCAGTTTAGCCTTGGCTGCTTTTGAATTTGATGTTCAGAGTGCTCCTCCTCCCCCCTCCTCCCCCCTCCTCCCCCCTCCTCCCCCCTCCTCCCCCCTCCTCCTCTAATGTGAGACACCACTCTGAATCATGTCCTGGTGAGGAACTCTGAGTTCTTCCTGATGCGTGTGAGTGTGTGTGTGTGTGTGTGTGTGTGTGTGTGTGTGTGTGTGTGTGTGTGTGTGTGTGAGAGTGTTTGAGTATTTGTAGGGCTGTGGTTGCCCACATTGTTGTGTGTGAGAGTGTTTGAGTATTTGTAGGGCTGTGGTTGCCCACATTGTTTTCCATAACAACCAAGACAGGAAGTTCTGGAACAGTGGAACCTTTAATGTCATTGTTGTTCGGTTGACAAACATCTTCCCCCCTCCTGTGACCTCCTGGCCTCTTGACTGTGGTGGATGTTTCCGGAGTGTCTGGTCTAGAGGCTGGAACCAGCCTGGAACACAGCGCTCTGTCTGGCTGTCTGGCTGGTCTGGCTGACTGTCTGTGCTGTTTGTCTGTCTGGCTGACTGTCTGTCTGTTTGTCTGTCTGGCTGTTTGTCTGTCTGGCTGTTTGTCTGTCTGGCTGACTGTCTGTCTGGCTGTCTGGCTGTTTGGTTGTCTGGCTGTCTGGCTGTCTGACTGGCTGTCTGTCTGTTTGTCTGTTTGTCTGTCTGGCTGTTTGTCTGTCTGGCTGTTTGTCTGTCTGGCTGACTGTCTGTCTGGCTGTCTGGCTGACTGTCTGTGGCTGTTTGTCTGTCTGCTGACTGTCTGTCTGTTTGTCTGTCTGGCTGTTTGTCTGTCTGGCTGTTTGTCTGTCTGGCTGTTTGTCTGTCTGGCTGTTTGTCTGTCTGGCTGACTGTCTGTCTGGCTGTCTGGCTGACTGTCTGTCTGTTTGTCTGTTTGTCTGTCTGGCTGTTTGTCTGTCTGGCTGTTTGTCTGTCTGGCTGACTGTCTGTCTGGCTTGTCTGGGCTGACTGTTTGTCTGTCTGTCTGTTTGTCTGTCTGGCTGTTTGTCTGTCTGGCTGTCTGGCTGACTGTCTGTGGCTGTTTGTCTGTCTGCTGGCTGACTGTCTGTCTGTTTGTCTGTCTGGCTGTTTGTCTGTCTGGCTGACTGTCTGTCTGCTGTCTGGCTGTTTGGTTGTCTGGCTGTCTGTCTGGCTGACAGAGCTTTAACTTCATATCAGCTCTTCTGCCACACAAACACATAGAGAGCATCAGACTGACCTCTGATCATGTGACCACAGTGTGGGTCTCTCCCTAAAGGCCTGACTCTGATCATGTGACCACAGTGTGGGTCTCTCCCTAAAGGCCTGACTCTGATCATGTGACCACAGTGTGGGTCTCTCCCTAAAGGCCTGACTCTGATCATGTGACCACAGTGTGGGTCTCTCCTTAAAGGCCTGACTCTGATCATGTGACCACAGTGTGGGTCTCTCCCTAAAGGCCTGACTCTGATCATGTGACCACAGTGTGGGTCTCTCCCTAAAGGCCTGACTCTGATCATGTGACCACAGTGTGGGTCTCTCCTTAAAGGCCTGACTCTGATCATGTGACCACAGTGTGGGTCTCTCCCTAAAGGCCTGACTCTGATCATGTGACCACAGTGTGGGTCTCTCCCTAAAGGCCTGACTCTGATCATGTGACCACAGTGTGGGTCTCTCTCCCTAAAGGCCTGACTCTGATCATGTGACCACAGTGTGGGTCTCTATACTGGGACAGGCAGGGATCAAGAAGTCATTAGTGGACTAAAGCACATTGATTGAGTGAGTTGATTAATACTAGATCATTCTTCCTCACTGCTCAGTAGCATTGATGCACTGTGTGATTTATAGGTTAAGAGCAGAGGGACTGAAGCCAAGGTTATTTAATGCTACACTATAGTATAGTAAAGTATAGTCAAATAAAATCTCATTCAACTTGACATAGTAACATAGTACAGTTTAGTTGTTGTTTCTACTTGTAGTGTTCTAGTTGTAGTGCTCTAGTTGTAGTGTTTAGTTTGTAGTGTTTAGTTGTAGTGTTCTAGTTGTAGTGTTCTAGTTGTAGTGTTCTATTTGTAGTGTTTAGTTGTAGTGTTCTAGTTGTAGTGTTGTAGTTGTAGTGTTCTAGTTGTAGTGTTGTAGTTGTAGTGTTCTAGTTGTAGTGTTCTACTTGTAGTGTTTAGTTGTAGTGTTCTAGTTGTAGGGTTTTAGTTGTAGTGTTCTAGTTGTAGTGTTCTAGTTGTAGTGTTCTAGTTGTAGTGTTGTAGTTGTAGTGTTCTAGTTGTAGTGTTCTAGTTGTAGTGTTCTAGTTGTAGTGTTCTAGTTGTAGTGTTCTAGTTGTAGTGTTCTAGTTGTAGTGTTGTAGTTGTAGTGTTCTAGTTGTAGTGTTCTAGTTGAAGTGTTCTAGTTGTAGTGTTCTAGTTGTAGTGTTCTAGTTGTAGTGTTCTAGTTGTAGTGTTCTAGTTGTAGTGTTTCCTCCTCCTCCTCCTCCTCCTCCTCTTCCTCTGTGAAACCTTACTGTAGTCTGACACTTGAACGTGTGTTCAAAGACAACGATGCCTTCGAACTGCTGAGGAAACGATGAATAAACACACTGGATCAGAACTGAGTCTGTCTTCTCTCAGACGCACCTGGGAAAGCAGATTTGTCACTCATATAAATATGAATAAAATAGAAAAAAAAACGTAAGTACAGAGAACCTCAAAAAAAGGATTTCTCAACTTATTTATTCAAAGGAAGACCAGGGACACAGGCAAAGTACAAATAGTTGATAATCCATGGATATTGTGGTTAAATTCTGTTCGTGACATACCAAAAGTCAAAAAGAAAAACGTACAACATACATTAACAAGGTATTTTAAAGAGCTGCATGCAAAGATTAATTTAAAAGTGTTAAATGGTTTTCACATAAAAAATAACAAAAATATTGAGCGCCAGAATATATATATTTTTTAATCATTTTTTTCATATATATATTTTTTTATATAACTGGTGCTCATTAGACTGAAATAACCCTTTTTAAAAAGTGTGTAGTGTCATGAAGGCACACGCACATACGTGCATTAAGGCGTGTCCAGCTAAGGGCCACATGCTGGAATCTCCAGGATGTTTCTATAGCAACTGAAATCTAAGTGATGCATTCTGGGATACCTTCTGTGTGATCCAGGGAACAGCCAATGTCCCTCTTCCAAGATGGCCGCTCTACACCGCCAGTGACACAGCCCTGGGCCAAGCCTGTAAACATGTGGAGACAGATGTGGGGGGGGGGGGGGGGGAGCTCCTCATCATGCACATGGAGGTGACAAGGAGGTGAAGAGGGGAGAAGGGGGGAGGAGGAGGAGGGGGAAGAGGAAGGTGTCCTGACAGAATGATCAGGTACTGTTACATACAGTGGATCTACACTGTGTGTGTGTGTGTGTGTGTGTGTGTGTGTGCGTGCACATATCAGTGACTGGTGAGCATGAATAACATGTGTGTCTACACACACACACACACACACACACACACACACACACACACTCGAAAGCTTCACAGTATCAATCTGTCCTCAGTCCTACACACAGATGTGTGTGTGTGTGTGTTGATAAAGTGTGACTGCAGCGTGCAGATAGCTACTGCCTCGGTGTGTGTGTGTGTGGCTGGCTGCCAGCAGTCGACACACAGAAGCAGAGGGGGTGTGTGACCCTGATGGAGGGTTCAGAATGTTCTACTGGTGTACAGGAGCTGTCAGTCTACGAGGTTAATGAGGGCGGAGACACAGAGGAAACTTCCTGTTTGGAACTTCCTGTTTGCAACCTGTTTTTGCTGGTGAGGGAGGTAGAGGAGAGAGTGGGGGGGTGGGGTGTGGGGTCTACCTGGCAGAGCTGTGCCAAGTCTGCTGTGGACAGTGACAATACCACTCCTGACCAGCAGGAGGAGCAGTTACAGTTGAAACACCAAGTTTAAAAACTCCCAGAGTCCGGGACAGGAAGAGGTGAGGTGATGTTGAGCTGCGTCGTAAACACAGTGTGACTGCAGGTGTGTTAAACTCTGTCTGGAGATAAGCTGACTTTGGATGGGGCTGTTTCTTTGACAAGATAAACAAAAACAAAAAAACAAACTCAACGAGGCAACACAAAGATAAAACAAAACATTCTGAAATGTGTTTCTCTTCTTACACATAAGAAGATAAGAGTTAACCTGCTGCTAAATAACGAGCGTATCTCTTTAAGATCGAAGACTAGTTAGCAGAAATCTCTTACACGTTTTAGGGTGTGAGTGTGTGTGTGAGTGTGTGTGTGTGTGTGTGTGTGTGTGTGTGTGTGGGGGGGGGGGGGTGGGAGGAGGGGG
>CM059312.1:7390000-7415000 GCA_030340665.1 Neosalanx taihuensis | reverse complement strand
GAGTGTGACAGGCAGAAAGAGAGGGGATGGGAGAGAGAGAGAGGGAGAGAGATTAAAGAGAGAGACGTAAATATACAGGAGAGACACAGTGAGCGAGGAGAGAACAGAGAGCAGAGCTGTTAGTCAGGGTGCAGACTACTGTCCTAGAACAGCAGAAACATTTCATTAGCCCTCCACACTATCAAAAGACTTTCTTCTAAAGTAGTGAATCTTAAGCCCTCCTTTCTCTATGGCTTCAGACCTAATTCACATGTGTTTGTATACGGTGAACTCCTATTGAAATTCAGGTGAGCAGTAAACTTGTATCCCCCCCGGACAAATGGCCTAATGACTCCCACAGACTAGGCAGTGATAGAAGTCGCCTCTCCGCTCTCCTGGAACAACATGACACGCCTTCTCTGCTTTACAGCGAACTCTGAGACCCCAGCACACACACACACACACGTTTAAAACATTCACCCCTCCCCCCAAAGCCTCACCCCCTCTGCTGCACTCTCCCTACTTCTCTCCTTTCCTCAGCATTTCCTCTCTCTCCCCCTTCTCTCCCTCTCTCTCCCTCCTTCTCTCTCTCTCTCCCTCTCTCTCTCTCTCTCTCCCTCTCTCTCCCCCCTTCTCTCTCTCTCCCCCCTCTCTCTCCTGCTGTACATTCAGTCCTAAAGCTTCCTACAGAAAGTGGACCATGGTGCAGTCAGTTCAGCAGCTAGCAGTGTGCTGGGAGACAGCACAGGCTCCCTAGTAACACTGCCCTGTCATATATTCACCAAGGAGAGGGTGGGGGGTGCTTTCTACAGAGCACACAGCTATACAGGACAGAGTAGCTTCAGAAACAGAGGTCTTCTTAATCTGGAGGGTTTCTGGGACAGCTGTGTGTGGTTAAGAGACACAGGAGGCCTGGAGGACTGGGCAGAGGGTCTACTGAGCCAATCAGACTGCAGAACATAACAAAACACATATGGAGGTGTTACGCAACCTCCACAGTGTCCTGTTGCACGCCCGTTCCTGTTGCACGCTCGTTTCTGTCACAAGCGGATCGAGCCTCTACAGGGAATATTCTGGAAACGCTTAATAGTCTCTCTTTTTTTCTATCAACACAGACAACACATTTGCCCCTAATATTTCTATGGAGATGGTGTTGCCAGGCGATGCCTTAATTGGAAGCATATGCTGTTAACGAGCGTGAGCTTTAACAGACTAGCTCAGCTGGTTCTCGCTCCAGGTCCTCTGGGCTGGTGAGGCCTGGCCGGGCCCCAACATGGCCGACTGTCCACGCTCTGACTCCTTCCTGTTCCAGGGTCAGTCCAGCCTCTGTCCTGCAGGCTTCACTCAACTACAAACAAGACAACATCAACAACAACAAGCTGTGGGGGACAATTTGATGTTTTTATAGGGTTATCTCTTGGTGTGGGATATATGGAGGGGTTATCTTTTAGTCTAGGATATATGGAGGGGTTATCTCTTAGTCTTGGATATATGGAGGGGTTATCTCCTAGTCTGGGATATATAGAGGGGTTATCTCTTAGTCTGGGATATATGGAGGGGTTATCTCCTAGTCTGGGATATATGGAGGGGTTATCTCTTAGTCTGGGATATATGGAGGGGTTATCTCCTAGTCTGGGATATATGGAGGGGTTATCTCTTAGTCTGGGATATATGGAGGGTTATCCCTTAGTCTAGGATATATGGAGGGTTATCTCTTAGTCTGGGATATATGGAGGGTTATCTCTTAGTCTTGGATATATGGAGGGGTTATCTCCTAGTCTGGGATATATGGAGGGTTATCTCTTAGTCTGGGATATATGGAGGGGTTATCTTTTAGTCTGGGATATATGGAGGGTTATCTCTTAGTCTGGGATATATGGAGGGGTTATCTCCTAGTCTGGGATATATGGAGGGGTTATCTCTTAGTCTGGGATATATGGAGGGTTATCTCCTAGTCTGGGATATATGGAGGGGTTATCTCTTAGTCTGGGATATATGGAGGGTTATCTCTTAGTCTAGGATATATGGAGGGTTATCCCTTAGTCTGGGATATATGGAGGGGTTATCTCCTAGTCTGGGATATATGGAGAGGTTATCTCTTAGTCTAGGATATATGGAGGGGTTATCTCTTAGTCTGGGATATATGGAGGGGTTATCTCCTAGTCTGGGATATATGGAGGGTTATCTCTTAGTCTGGGATAACATTATCTAGCCTCGAGCTCTGACTAAATGGGGAGGGGTCTCACTACTTTTCTCAGCTTTGCAAACTTCCTTCTATAAAACACATGCAAGTCTACCTGCTCTATTTATAACCATGTAGCGTGTCAGATAGGTCAACAACCTTTACATGACATGTGGTGTGAGGCACATGATAGCTTTCTCTGCCCTGGGGGGATCAGATCATGAGGACAGACAGACAGGCAGGAAGACAGGCAGACAGGCAGGAAGACAGATAGATAGACAGACAGGCAGACAGGCAGGAAGACAGACAGACAGACAGGCAGACAGACAGGCAGACAGGCAGGAAGACAGACAGACAGGCAGACAGACAGGCAGGAAGACAGACAGACAGGCAAACAGGCAGGAAGACAGACAGACAGGCAGACAGGCAGACAGGCCTTGGCCAGGACAGGACTTGCCTCGGGGGGGGGGGGGGGGGGGGGGTATCTGGGAACATGCTCAGGTGATGAACAACACACAGAACACAACAAGGCTTTGTTTGGATTCTCAGTCAGTAGATATGGTTCTTATATCAGCTTTTGCAGAGAGGATAAGACTGAGGACTGAGGCCACATTAGTATCTGCTCCAGCAGCAGGATGCTGCTCCACTAACACATCCAGAGAGGGGAGAGACCAGCCCAGTGAGACTGGACACCATGTGAGAAGTGATTGGGAGAGTCAGAGAATGGTGGGATTGTTTTGATGATTGGGAGAAGGACGGTGTGATCGTTGTGAGTCAGTCGCATCAACAGGCTCCTCAACAATGGAGGACGTGCTTCCAGGGAGCAGGAGTGTCCTGGCATACATACCAAACCGCCCTACATAACGCACACACACACTCTCTCACAAAATTCACACGCTAACACACAAACACACTGACACACAATTCTTCTCCCACACACTCTCACATACACTCCCTCTCTGTCTCCCGCTTTCTCTCTCTGTTTGTCACACACACACACACAAACACACACACACACACACACAAACACACACACACACCATCACAACGCTCCACAGTCCACAGATCTGTGACCTTCTCACCTGATATAGATTTTGAATCTGGTATCCTAGATACATAGTCATTAAGTAGTCCGGAACTACACAGACTAGATTTCATATATATCCCAAATAGTGGCAGACTATTTACAGCATTAACTACTGAGCTTAATAGCCAAGTGACAAGCTGAGAGGTCTGTGTGTGTGTCTGTCTGTCTGTTGGTGTCTGTCTGTGTGTCTGTCTGTGTGCAGTTGAAAGAGATATCAAGAAAACAGTGCAACAGTTCAGTAGCGTTAGCTTAACCTTCACAGATATCTGATCTCTGAGTAGCTACCCTGGCAGCTCTCTCTCTCTCTTTCTCTCTCTACCTCTCTCTCTCTCTCCCTCTCTCCCTCTCTCTGACCACGAGCCACCATTTCCTGTTGCTCTACACACTCCCTGCCCAGTTCAGATTAGCAGCAGTGACCCAGGAGGTGTGTGGCCTTCTCTAGTTAGAGTCAGCGCTGGAACCCAGGTGACAGGAATTCAGGGAGAGTTACTGTAAACGAGGGCGTGTGCTGCAGGTCCAAAGGAAAACATTACTGCGATGTCCGTTTGAAACTTCCTGCATTCCAGAAAAAAAACACACAGCTACAACTGAGCATGTGATCTTACTTTGATACTTGAAATCGGGTCAGGAACAGAATACTAAATCATCCCAAATCATGAGGGCTCCACTGGCACCTGTAGCAGTCTGTGTTGGGATCCTAACTGGGATCTCCAGTGTCTGAGTGCTGCCTTCAGATGGGACAGGGGGGGAGGGGGGAGGGGGGGGGGGGTTCTTGCTGACTTGACTCATGTCCTGGCAAGAGCTGCAGAACTGCATTGCAGAACAACTAGGGGAAGGTTCCCTCGTCTATCTGCTGTAGCTGTCTGCAACACACACACACACACACACACACACATTCAGACACACACAGACACACACGCACACACAGACACACTCAGACACATACACACTCAGACAGTCACACACACAGTTTGGCCTTTACATCTAGCAGATTTTCCCTCCAGCCATTCTTCCTTCTCTCTTTTTCTCCCTCTTTGTCTTTTCTGCAGGGAACTACAGGAAGTTGGGGGAGAAACCAAATGTCTTTCCTGCTGAGATCAGCAGGAACAGGAAGCCAGACTGGAGACTCCGAGTCATCAACTGCTGCCGAAATCAGATTCACACTGACCAACACCAAATCCCTGCAACATCTCACACTGTCAGCTAATAAAGGAGCAGAATCCATTTTACAACAGCAACAGTCTGTAATAACTGTTCATCATGTTATCCTAATACGCTTCATAGTTTACGCTCTGAGATAATACATATCCTTAAGGCACGGTTATCAGACATCTGTTATCGATAACTTTGCATGCACTTAAGCACGCGAGTAACGTGAGAGACAGCTGTCAGTCAGCACGCGCGGGCACGGCCTGATCTAGTTGCTAGGATACCGCAGTGTTAAAACTAAAATCACCCAAACTTTAGCGAATAAAAGTTCATATCATCATTTGTGTAATATTTGCCGAAATAAAAATGCACTTAGCTAAGTAAACAATTGGTATATGCATTTAAATCGGTATGAAACATAATGATAATGATGTTGCATTTGATTGATTAAAAATAGAGCAAAAGTTCTAAACGTTAGCTACATAGGCTAGCTGGAGCTCCATACAAAGCTACCTGTGTTATGCTAAGCTAAGCTAACGTTAGAGTACTGCAGGGGAAAGTTTTGTCCACTAACCTGGCTGGCTTTATAAAACTGCTTCTTCAAACCCGCTACAGACATCTTCCAGCCGGAGAATCTTCAACTTTAGCCTTTAAAAAATAAAATAAAAAATAAAGTCGTTAAGGACAAAGTCAATCCACTTGCAGTTTTCTTGTTGGAGCTTGTAAGAGGCTTGATAAGAGCTCCTCGCTGCCCCACTGTGAGTCTCTGTTCTCCGCTGCTCTCTATGGCAGCCTGTCGGGACACGCCAGAGGATTGTTGGGTGACCACGTCTACTAAGAGGGAGGCGGGAGGGGGTTGTGTTCGTTCACCCTCCATCATCCCCCCCTACCATCATCCCCCCTCCATCATCCACTCTCCATCATCCCCCCCTTCCATCATCCCCCTCCATCATCCACTCTCCACCATCCACCCTCCATCATCCCCCCTCCATCATCCACCGTCCATCATCCAGCCTCCACCATCCCCCCCCCCCCCCATCATCCACCCTCCATCATCCCCCCCTACCATCATCCACCCTCCATCATCCCCCCTCCCCCGTCATCCACCCTCCTAATAAACCTCCATAAACTATGCTATATACCTCCTGGACAGAGAATTGCTCAACGCAGGTATTTGTAAATCTGTGCCAACACCCTTTATTTAAACACCCCCTAAGAAATCTGTATCTTTGTACATTCCTAACTTCAAGATGGGGCACAGCACCCTCTGCAGTAACACACTCAGGCACAGCACCCTCTGCAGTAACACACTGGGGCACAGCATCCGCTGCAGTAACACACTGGGGCACAGCACCCTCTGCAGTAACACACTGGGGCACAGCATCCGCTGCAGTAACACACTGGGGCACAGCACCCTCTGCAGTAACACACTGGGGCACAGCACCCTCTGCAGTAACACACTGGGGCACAGCACCCTCTGCAGTAACACAATGCAATGGCAAAGTCTGAAGTCCCACACAGGATCTCTTATTTATAGGCCACATGGTGGCAATAGAACTCTACTAAGATTTCCACCGTCTCAGTAAAGCGCATAGTGACAACAATCTGGCCTACTAAAATTAAAATAGTATACATGTTTATGTAAAGTTATACATCTCTGCTAATCATGGCTGTGATTCAACTGTGGTATTTGATGTTATTCCATATCTTATTTCATAACTTTGTCCTGGAAGAGTAATATTGAAGCCCACCATCAGATACCTGTAGTTTAGGTTGTCAGTCGCCCCAAGAGAAACAGACAATCTTCGTTTTGTAAAACAATCTTTATTACATTCATTAATCCACACATTGTATTCCCAATGTACAATTGTTCACTGTGTTAATAACGTATTTATATTCATAACATATAATAAATTATATCTTATTAAAATCTATATTGATTTCAATAATAATCTTAAAAGAGAATGGGAACACAATAAACAGAAGGATCATGACAAAAGATAAAGGTTTTTAGGGAGGCATTTATATAAACATTCTTAAAAAAAATAGAATTACAACTCTTCAAGACGAAAAGAAGAACACTAAACTGATGAGGAAAAAACAACATAACAGAAAAAAAAGGATAGAAATGAACAAATAAAAAGATCACAATAAAATCCATCGGTATAGTTCATTATCGTTTAGATGCTATTTTTATTTCTCCTATTAACTCTGTAATGCTCAAAACGCCCAATAATAACATTGATATCAAACTGAGGGAGGGGTTGAATATTCGATACTTCTGTGATCAACATTCACAAGAACAGACTGTACAGTGATGGGTGAAGGTTTACTGTAGGGTGTGTGTTGTCTCTGCTAGACTAACTAACACAAAGAGTCCCATTATATCTCCCTGAGTCAAACTTAACATGTTTAGCCCCCCCAAAGCCACACCAACTCAGACACCAGTCCCACCTTAAGTATTTGTACAAATTCAAATATATATATATATATATATATATATCTTTTATTTGTATTTATAAACACACAGTAAGTTCTAAACACTTTCACAATGCATTTACACCATGTTTACAATCTTGCACTGCCTTGCAAACTGTTGTGAAACTGGTGTGAGTTAATACTAGACTCCTGCTGGGGATTTGTGATGTTGTGGTGTGTGTGTGTGTGTGTGTAGCGTTAGGGACAGATAATCTGTGCGTTCGTCTCTGTCGGAGTGTGTGTGTGTGTGTGTGTGTGTGTGGGGACGACGACAATGCAGAGTCACCTGGCTAGGTAATAGCTCTTGCCTTGAAGCTACAAAAGGGAACGACATTATTGCACAGTCCCACTCTCACCTAACCTTGAGCATCCTATCCCCTTCAATAGAAACCACAGTAGAGTATAGGGAGTTCTAATCAGGCCCAACAGTGTACAAAGTCAACCACTGAAATGACTTCAAACACAACTGGAAGGCCTGTCAATGATTGTCTCTTTGCGTTTAAGAAGATTGTAATAAAACATAATTGTAATCTGATTGTAATTTCACCAGCAGCTGCTGCTGCTCTCTAGAAGGGGCAGCTGTGTGTTATGAGTGGGGTTTAGTTTGGTGAAATATCCAAATCGATCTCTCATCTTTCTCTGTCAGTATGGTTAGTCTAGTTGCTTATGTGCTGGTCTCTTAATCTGCCTGTCCTGCTTGCCTGTACAATATGTCGTGTTCAAATAACAGAATTTCAGTTTAAAAACATGAAATCTCCATATGAGGTTTTTATCAAACAGAATGTAAAAATATATTTGCATAAAATAGATCTAATATTTGTCAGCTATGTCCTTCCGTAGCATGGGGAAAAGACTAATACAACTGGTGTGGTGGGTTTTCATCCTTGCATTCACAGGGTTAGCTGGTGAGTGACTGGGGGGGTGAGGGGGTGAGGGTGAGGGGGTGAGGTAGTACGGCTATGAGGGAACAGGAACACGAGATACACACACAGCTGTCTTATCAGTTTGCAGTTTCAAATGAAAACAGGAGCACGAATCACCACAGCACAGAGGGCCTGATGTTTGGGTGTTTGGGTGTTGGGGAGCATCCTGGCCAACCAGAGCAGCCAGACATCCCATAATACTCTTCCTCCACGCAAGCTAGAGTCTTGGTTGTCAAGCCTCGGTTGCTAGGCTGGTTCCCCCCTCTGTGCCTCTGCCAGAACTCCGCACCCCCCCTCCTCCTACCCTCCATCGCAGCAGCGATGGGCGTTGGCTGGGGTTGGTGATGTCGGCGGGGGGCCAGGGGTGGGGGCCAGGAGTGGGGGCCAGGGGTGGGGGCCAGGGGTGGGAGCCAGGGGTGGGGGCCAGGGGTGGGGGCCAGGTGGCCCAGGCCAGGGGTGGGGCTCCAGAAATGGCAGTGATTGTTCTCCTTGAGTAAGGCTGTTATCGTCCTGCCTCTTACGTCCGTCTCAGGAGAACAGCCCACTGTCCAGGAGGCTGCCCCCCCCCCCCTGCATGTCCATACAGTCTTAGTGTCAACTGTCCACTGGGTTCAGACTGGGTAGAGATTGTCTTCTTATCATCCGACCATGCGGTCAGTAAGTCTTTGAGAAGCCTGAGACTAGTTTTTCTTTCTATTTCTTTCCCTCACTTCTTTCCTCCCTCCCTCTCTCTCCTCTCTCTCTCTCTCTCCCCCCTCCAAACAGCTCATTGGTACAAGATTAAAATATAAGTCTATGCAAACATATAGTGACATAAAAAAAATTTATTCTCGAAAATACTTCTGTGATTCTTTCGTGTTTCGCTCTCTCTCTTTCTCGAAGTGGCATTTTAGCAAGGGAAAAGGTCAAAGGGATGAGGTCTTTGATTGCATAAAAAAAGAACGTAAAAATAAAAATAAAAAGTATGTCAGTGTCTGAATGTCTGCTAGTACAAACACACAAGCAGGTCAGCATAGGTGCGTCTCTCTGTCTAAGTGCTGTGCAATGGCTGCTGCCTGTAAGGTGGTTAAGATGCCTCAAGTGTTTCTTATTTTCGTGACCTTCCTCCCTAATCAAGCTGTTTGTTCTTGGTCCCTTTCAACTGGTTCACTTCCTGGATACCAAACCCACCACCACAAGTACAAAACGAAGGAAAAAAAAAACAAAAAACGAAAATCCCTGTTGGTTTCTTTTCACCCCCACGCATGAAAAGGGTTTAAAACGTGCTTCGTCCTTGTCTTCCTCCAGAGGGAGGCTAGAACGGTGTACATTCTGCTGCAGGCTGTGCCAGAGGTACAGGGGGTACGGGAACCAAAACTACATTCACTGTTAGCATTACCTTTAGGACCTTTAAAAACTTGATTAGTCAAACTTTAGAAGTTTTCGACTTCCAAGAACGAGTCCTTAAAAATATATATTTTTTTCTAAATTACCACAAGAACTTTTCTTAGAAGGTTTTTCCTCAACTTCTCCCCAAATCAATAATAGGTAGCATGCACATGGAGCCCAGCCCCTCCTTACATGAAGCTGTAACTACGACACGGGGTCTCCCAGCAGGGGGAGACGCTCCGCAGGGGCAGGAAGGGGGAGGCTGAGGGCCGAAAGGGGAAAGAGCAGAGGTGAGTAGTACTGTGTGCTAAAGTATAGCCTGCAGGATTGTCACTGAGTTGCCACTTGCCACTTCCTGCTCTCTCTCTCTCTATCTCTCTCTTTCTGCACTTCTCTCGCTCTCCATCCCTCGTTCCTTCAGCTCTCTTGTGTGTGTGTGAGTCACGGGTCAGTGTGTTGGGGAGCGGCTAGCCCTCAGTGGAGTCTGGGAAGGTGATCTCGCTGCTGAAGACCTCGCGGTACAGAGGGGGGAAGCTGTACGCCGTCTCAGGGTGGAGGAGACGGAAGAACTCCAGCTTGTCGATGTGGAGGTTGCAGATGGACTTCATCATGGGCAGCTTGGACACCATCTTAGGAGAGGAGAGGAGGAGAGGAGGAGAGGAGGAGAGGAGGAGAGGAGGAAAGAGAGAGGAGGAGAGGAGGAAAGAGAGAGGAGGAGAGGAGGAACAAGCGGAAAAGAAAATGCATGAAACTTTCATTTCCCATCGCCATCTACTGTCAAACTATGACATGATGAATCAATCAAAATGTGTGTGTGTGCCAGGCTCAGGACAGTGCAGTGTGTGTGTGTGTGTGTCAGGCTCAGGACATTGCAGTGTGTGCGTGTGTGTGTGCCAGGCTCAGGACAGTGCAGTGTGTGTGTGTGTGCCAGGCTCAGGACAGTGCAGTGTGTGTGTGTGTGTGTGTGTGTGCCAGGCTCAGGACTTTGCAGTGTGTGTGTGTGTGTGCCAGGCTCAGGACTTTGCAGTGTGTGTGTGTGTGTTTACCTTGGTGAGCTTCTCCTCAGAGCAGCCTCCTCTCTGCAGGCTGTGCTGCAGAGCCAGGTACATGTTCTCCTGTAACTTCTGCACCTGCTGGGTGTCACTCAGCCACGCCCGGTCTGGGGGGGGGGGGGGGGGGAGTGTTAAACATCCCACATTAAATAAAGAGGAAATTGTTTTTTTTGGGGGGTGGGGGGGTGTTGCCCAGTATGTGTGCCCAGGTAGGGGGCGGGGCAGGGGGCGGGGGCAGGGGGCGGGGCCTCACCTGGTGACAGCAGCACAGCAGCACTGAACAGAGCCATCTCTTCCTCCGTCAGCTGCAGTCGACTCAGACTCTTAGCCAGGTCAAACACAGCGCTCACCAGGTCATCACAGCCTGAGCAGCACAGCAGGGGAGAGGGAGCTGTCACACTACAGCACTGCCAGACTGGGACAGTAACTTACTGAGTGTGTGTTTGTGGAGTAACTTACTGAGTGTGTGTTTGTGGAGTAACTTAATGAGTGTGTGTGTGTGTGGAGGACTTACCGAGAGCCTTGAAGAGCTGAGCACCTGCAAACTTGCCATCGAAGAGCAGAGTGTGGTTGATGGGATTGTAGGCGCGGCACATGCGGATGAGGAGAACATCCAAACAACCTGGAGGGGAAGACCAGAGAGAGACCAGAGGCATGGAGACAGAGAGGAGGAAGAGAGGGAGGGAGAGAGGGAGAGAGGAGGAGAGAAAGAGAGAGAGAGAGGAAGAGAGAGAGAGAGGATACTCCAAAATGCACACAACATCACAAAGTAACGTCAGTTTTTAAATCAGACCACAGCCAATCGCCCATGTTGCAAAGTGACAGCAATGTAGAAGATGGTGTTTGTAAACGACAAAAAGAATCGAGGCGACAAGGATTTATTACAAAGGTTGGATGGTTTACCAATACAAAAAAGTACAGGTTTGGTACAATAGTAGATCATATGAGGGGGAGAAAAAAAAGACATGAGAGAAAGGTGGGCGAGAAGAAAGACAAGAGGAACAGAGGTTAGAACAGGAACGTTGGAGAACCGGAGAACCAGGCATGATGGACCTCATCAGTGTCCAGAGCGCCTTGAGGCCGTCCTGGTTCAGAACCTCAGTTTTCTCCTGGGTTCATTACTCCACCTCTTTGTTCTCTAGCCCCACTAAGTCTACCTTCCTGCAGTGACTGAGCGAGTGTGTGTGTGTGTGGTTCCAGGGGTTCTGGAGGTACTGACCTGCTTTGAGCAGGATGATCTGGTCGTTCTGGCACAGATCCATGAAGCCTGTGATGCGCTTGGCGAACTCCACCACGTACTGGATGGCGTTGGTGAGGTGATGAGCACACAGCTGCCACATCCCATCCACTGACTGGGGGGGGGGGGAGACAGGTTAGAGTTACTCTGGTGGTCTTTCTGTGTGTCCATGTGTGTGTGTGTGTGTCTTGGCCTTATGTGTATGTGTGTGTGTACCTTGGTCTTGTGTGTGTGTGTACCTTGGTCTTGTGTGTGTGTGTGTACCTTGGTATTGTGTGTGTGTGTACCTTGGTCTTGTGTGTGTGTGTGTGTGTACCTTGGTCTTGTGTGTGTGTGTGTGTGTGTGTGTGTGTGTGTGTGTGTACCTTGGTCTGGAAGGTTCTGGTCTCCTCCTGAGAGTACAGTGTCCAGGCCAGCCTCTTCAGCTCCTCTGAGCTGTACTGACTCGTCTCCACATGGGACTTCAACACACTCTGGGAGATACGCTCTGAACACACACACACACACACACACACACACACACACACACACACACACACACACACACACACACAAGGCACAACAACATCAGCTTCAGACAGTCACAAACACTAACGCCTCTTTTTTTGTTTGTTGTTGTATCGGCAGCGTTGCCGTGGTAACAGAGCTGATGCTGTCACTCACCTATCTCCATGAGGGAGCAGTCGTCCGGCAGAGGGTTCAGGAGGCTGTGGGCCAAGATGGCCGACTCGTGCAGGAGCTGGTACTCGTGTTTGACGTGATGTTCTCCGAAGTCCAGACCGCTCTGTTCTGGGGAGCTCTGTGACGACGAGCTGCTTCCCCCGCTGCCCCCCAGGATGTCCAGGCTGCAGTACTCCCCTCCAGCGCCCTCTGGTGTCAGGGGCAGGTCGAACAGCAGGCCCTCCGGCAGGGTGCTGATGTCGTCCAGGTCGCTGAAGGCTGTGCTGGAGCCCCGGCTGAAGGCGCGGCCATGGGATCCCAGCTCGGAGGCCTCTTCTCGGGCAGCCGTGCCGGCTCGCTCCTGGGACTGCTGGTGCTTCTGGACCTCAGCGTACAGGCTGTCTCTCTGCTTCTTAGACATGCGGCCGAACTTCACCGCTGGGAACGGGAGAGGGAGAGACAGGAAGTGATGAGGGAGAGACAGGAAGTGATGAGGGAGAGACAGGAAGTGATGAGGGAGAGACAGGAAGTGATGAGGGAGAGACAGGAAGTGATGAGCGTCGGAGGAGAATAATCGACCAGTCAGCTGGTTTTCAAATCTGATAACAGCTTTTCAGCAGTCAGACACACACACACTCACACACACACACACACACACACACACACATTCACACACACTCACACACACACTCACACACACACTCACTCACACACACACACACTCACACTCACACACACACAAACACACACACACTCACACAAACACACACACACAGGGTCTCACCATCACGGCTCATGCCCAGAGCCAGACACTTCTGCAGTCGGCAGTGTTGGCAGCGGTTCCGGTTGGTCCGGTCGATCAGACAGTTTCTCTGGCGGGAGCACGAGTACATGGCATTGTTCTGCTGGCTGCGACGGAAGAAGCCCTGCACACACACACACACACACACACACACACACACACACACACACACACACACACACACACATACACACACACACAGAGTCAATCCAGGTGTAGTAGACTATCAGTGCTCCATTCAGTAACAGAATATGTTCGGTGTGTTTTTCTTTGCATCCAATCAGGATGGAGCAGGGGGGAGGGGCTCACCTTGCAGCCCTCACAGGTAATGACCCCATAGTGGATTCCTGAGGACTTGTCCCCACAGATCTTACAGGGTATCACTTCAATCTGAGCTGGAAGAGGGGAGAGAGAGAGGGAGGGCGGGAGGGAGGGAGAGAGAGGGAGGGAGGTAGAGAAAGAGAGAGTGACAGTGTTTTAGTACAACCTGCTAAAACAAACAAGTTATATGGATTTTGAAATGCAGAATTAATCTTGTTGGTGTTCTCTCTTGCGCAATTCCAGGTAATTCTACCGAGACGATAGTAACACAATAAAACGTTATTTGTTCAAGCTTTGGGTGGAGACTATGAACTCCAGGTCAGGGAGCAACGGTCGATAAGGAAGTGGTCAAGGAGGAAACAACACTGTTTCTTGTCCGTGATTGGACGTGTGTCATAGCTATAGAGCCAATCGAAATTGCCAGCTATAAAACAGACGTGACATGACACTGATATGATCCATAAAGACCAGACAAACATCGTAATACCAAGCTAACGTTAGAGGAACTTAATTAAGTTCAGTAATAAAGGTAAGGCAAGGTGGTCGCAGAATAGTCTAACCTACAAACCTTTGATAGCCTTGAAATGAAGTCTACTAGGTGTTAACCCTGAAGGTGAGGTCTTAACAACGCACAGCTAAACTGATCATCTAAATGTCAAATCTTGGGAGGGGGAAGTCGTACTGGGAGAGGCGTACATTCCTGCGACAAACAGACGCACCAACAGGCAACAAAGCTTCAACCCCACAGCGCACCTTTAAACAGAGCAGGCCTCAGCTCTATATCTGAAGCACAGACTGTACTTTTCAGCTGCTGTTTATCTAAGTCAGTCTAGCAGAGCCTCCGCTGAACCAGAATAGCAGGTCAATTGCATTAGTGGAGGCCCGCAGTTATAAAGTTACACTGGCTCTTCCCCCAAACCCCCCCCCCCCTCTCCAAGGTGAACTACACCTTAACAAAACCTCCTCGGCCGAGATCTGACAAGACGAACAGCTGAGAAGATCCTGGACTATCAGCAGCTCTATAGGGGGACTGGTTCCTTCTGGCTGGTTTGCACTGCCTGTTTGTACTGGCTGATGATGCCATTAGGTGGTTAGGTAAGCTTTAATGTGCTGTGGTGGTATTATCTGGTCCCATCCAAGATACCAGGAAGAACTCTGCTGACACAACTCCAGAGTTCAACCCAGAGATGAGGACGGGGTTAGAACGTCACGCGCAGAGAAGTCAAATACGAAAAAAAAACATCGAATTAAGTTTAGCTTCGCTAACTAACGAAGAATAAAAAGGTAGGATTTTCAACGTTCACCGACAGGAACACACCAGACTTCTGCTTGGCTGTTGCTGATTGGTGGAGAGACAGGTCGTGTGTATAATATGGGTGAGATATTTGAGTGTTTCCTCTGGATAAAGTTCCTACTGACCTACAAAAAACAACCCTGGGAAATAAATAAATAAAGGCCAGTGGAAAAAAACCTCCCTCCCCTTCCTCTCCCCTCCTCCCCCCCCCTCCTCCCTGTTATATAACCACCGTCTGGCCACATTCCACGAACACATTCATTCAGGGGATGTCGCCGTGGCAACGCCGTGACGAGCCTCCCCCTCCCTTCCCCTTCCGCGCTCCCATTGGCTGGTCGGGTGCAGAGCTCAGGCTCCGATTGGCTGCCCGACCTGCTACTCGGGCCGGGCTAGGAGTCCGGCTTGGAGAAGGAGCTGATCTACTGACACACTTTCCCACTGAGATGGGAGGAGGGGGGAGCGCCAGAGCAGCCTAGTAATCTCATTCCTCTCCCTCTTTAAGGTGGAACCAAAGTCTAAATCACCGAATAAAGACTAAATCACAGGGAGAGAAAGAGGAGAGAGAAAGGAAGAGAGAAAGAGAGGTAGAAAAAGCAAGTGAGATAGAGAGATAGGAAAGAGAGAGAGAGAGACAGGTAGAAAAAGCAAGTGAGATAGAGAGATAGGAAAGAGAGAGAGAGAGACAGGTAGAAAAAGCAAGTGATATAGAGAGATAGGAAAGAGAGAGAGAAACAGGTAGAAAAAGCAAGTGAGATAGATAGAGAGAGAGAGAGAGAGAGAGAGAGAGAGAGAGAGAGAGAGAGATAGATAGGAAAATAGAATACGTCATCAAACTCCCACGTGGGTCTATTCAAGAGACTGATTTGTGACCAGCTTCAACAGGTGTGACAGAAAATCAATAAGTGAAAGAGTGCCAGCGGCCATCTTGTCCTTATGTAACTGAGTAATGAGTTAACATCCACAGGCTCCATGAGTACAAGAACACACACCGACCCTCAACCTCAACTAGTGGCTACTTGTCAACTATTTGACTGCAGTTTCAGCTGGCGCTCATATAACTATTTTTAGGTCTTGTCGGTTCTGAGAAGCTTAGACGACAAGAATGGTCCGATCCTAACTTATATAAGCGAGAAGGTCTGACTGAGAAAAAAAACACAATCAGTCTTCCTTTCATACGTCCGCAAACCAATGACTAAGCATCATGGGAGGTTATTATTCACTTGAGGCAGCTCACAGGACGAGAGCTGTGTTTGAGTCTTCTGGGTTCTGTGTGGGTCAGACAGGGGGGGGGGGGGGTGCAGGGGGGGTGATGGAGGTTTCTGGGGGAACATTCAGGGTCATTGAGTCGAGGTAGTTCAGGTTACGGTGTGCCCCTTTTTGCACTTTGGAAGCGCAGCACGAAGCATTAACCTTACAGGGATAAAACGACACGTAACACTTTCAAAAGACAGATTGTGTCGGTATTTCTTCTTGTACATTATCAGGAAGAAGAAAAAAAGATGATAATTATTTTTCTAAAGGAAGTACGTTTTGATTAAGTGCTGCTCAATTACTGACGCCCGGTGAAGCAATACAACTACTTGTTAATAATTACCGGATAATTACGTACTTAGCCTTGAACCGCCATGTAATCAGCGAGTTGAATACTGACATAATGTACCCGCCAGGTAAGAAATCAAAGAAACTCAAGGAAATTAAGAGGAAATTACATAATCCATCACTGTCAAAAACTAAATTTACAAAGGAAAACAAGTTACATTAATTCTCTTGAGCACAAGTGAACTAAATTTTAATTGAGTTTAGAATTCAGTTTATGCAATCCTAATCACCCCTTTTTCCTGCGCCCGAAGATTGACCTGAGGAAAGACGTGTTTCAACGAAGGTAAACCAGTTAGTGGTATATTCTTGGGTTTAATCTGCAGGGTCTAATCTGAAGGGTCTAATCTGTGGGGTGTAATCTACATTGTATAATCTGCCAGTGACTACGGTGAAATAGCTCATCTTGTGTGTTAGTCAGTCAGTGTGTCATGCTCTGTGCTTCTATGAAACACGGCAGGTGCTGTTAAACAGTTAAACAAGCACATTCTGAGATCTTCCAGGTGCTG
Source organism: Neosalanx taihuensis (assembly GCA_030340665.1). NCBI lineage: Eukaryota > Metazoa > Chordata > Actinopteri > Osmeriformes > Salangidae > Neosalanx > Neosalanx taihuensis. Next base: position 7,398,363 of record CM059312.1, on the reverse strand, counting down.
TTAAAACAAGCTCACACACAGCACACACACAGCTCACACACAGCCCACACACAGCTCACACACAGCCCACACACAGCTCACACACAGTTCACACACAGCTCACACACAGCTCACACACAGCTCACACACAGTTCACACACAGCTCACACACAGCTCACGCACAGCTCACGCACAGCTCACGCACAGCTCACACACAGCACACACACAGCCCACACACAGCTCACACACAGCCCACACACAGCTCACACACAGCTCACACACAGCTCACACACAGTTCACACACAGCTCACACACAGCTCACACACAGCTCACACACAGCTCACACAAAGCTCACACACAGGTCACACACAGCTTTTATCACGCAGCTCACACAGCTCACACACAGCTCACACACAGCTCACACACAGCTCTTATCACGCAGCCCACACACAGCTCACACACAGCTCACACACAACCCACACACAGCTGTTATCACGCAGCTCACACACAGCTCACACACAGCTCACACACAGCCCACACACAGCTCACACACAGCTCACACACAGCCCACACACAGCTCACACACAGCTCACACACAGCTCACACACAGCCCACACACAGCCCACATATAGCTCACACACAGCCCACACACAGCTCACACACAGCACACACACAGCTCACACACAGCCCACACACAGCTGTTATCACGCAGCTCACACACAGCTCACACACAGCTCACACACAGCCCACACACAGCTCACACACAGCTCACATATAGCTCACACACAGCACACACACAGCTCACACACAGCCCACACACAGCTGTTATCACGCAGCTCACACACAGCTCACACACAGCTCACACACAGCTCACACACAGCTCACAGACAGCTCACACACAGCTCACATATAGCTCACACACAGCCCACACACAGCTCACACACAGCCCACACACAGCCCACACACAGCTGTTATCACGCAGCTCACACACAGCTCACACACAGCCCACACAGCTCACACACAGCTCACACACAGCTCACACACAGCCCACACACAGCTCACACACAGCTCACACAGAGCCCACACACAGCCCACATATAGCTCAAACACAGCTCACACACAGCCCACACACAGCTCACACACAGCCCACACACAGCTCACACACAGCTCACACACAGCTCTTATCACGCAGCCAGCTAGAGTCCAGAGGTCCTGTTTAACTGGAGCCTTTCAGTGATGAGTTATACTGTGTGCTTAACCTAAATTGGTCAACTTTCAGGGTGCAACCATGTACAGGCTGAGATGTGTTCACTGTTGATAGTTAATCCTCCAATTTGTCCTTTTCCAACTGAGTAAAAGTGTGGCGTGAATGTGTATGTGTGTGGTATGTGTGTGTGGGGTGTGTGTGTTTGTGTTGCTGGAACAAATCATACCTCACTCTGTTTTCTCTCAGACAAGAGGGGAATCGAAAGACTACAACTGACTATACTGGTTAACAAAATAAAAATAGCATACTATTATAAAAAATATATATATAAGAAAACAGCCAATGAAATCAGAGGCGTTATATCATGCAGAACTACTGGTCAATTTGCCCTTGAATGTAACACCCACAGACAGGTATATAGACAGACACCTTCACACAGCCCAGCATACTGAAACATCCTACAGACAGGCAGACAGACAGGCACAGACAGGCAGACAAACAGGCAGACAGACAGGCAGACAGACAGACAGGGATAATCTAATGCCAGCAGTGCAGTGATTATGAGAGTGATTTTGATTTTGACCAAAGCAGTCACTTCCTTCCAAGGCATCTCCACGGTTACTGGAACTCTTGAATGCTTGTAACAATTATTTGACAAATGTGATTCATGGAGTTTTTAATCACTTCAGTTTTATGAAGTAATTTCATAATCAGTGTATTCTTTTAAAACTTTTTTAGTGCATTTCGGTTTTTTAACTACTTTTTAAAACTATTTTATTTCATACCCTGAATTGAGAAGGACTGTTAAATGTCTAGAGGCCAATAAGGGGCCTTGTTTAACAGGTTGACTATCTAAGGCCTCCTATCAGGGGGCTCCTCTCTAAGGCCTCCTATCAGGGGGCTCCTCTCTAAGGCCTCCTATCAGGGGGCTCCTCTCTAAGGCCCCCTATCAGGGGGCTCCTCTCTAAGGCCCCCTATCAGGGGGCTCCTCTCTAAGGCCTCCTATCAGGGGGCTCCTCTCTAAGGCCTCCTATCAGGGGGCTCCTCTCTAAGGCCTCCTATCAGGGGGCTCCTCTCTAAGGCCTCCTATCAGGGGGCTCCTCTCTAAGGCCTCCTATCAGGGGCCTCCTGTTCTAGAGAAGCTGAAGTACTTCCTGGAACTAACAGCATGGTGCTAACTCCTCACTACAGCTGTTTGCCTGTCTACTTGTCTGCCTGCCTGTTGTCTACCTACCTGTCTGCCCACCTGCCTGCCTGCATGTGTGTCTGTCTCACTGTCTGTCTGTCTGCCTGTTTGTCTATCTGCCTGTTACCCTGTCTGTCTGTCTGCCTGTTTGTCTATCTGCCTGTCTGTCTGCCTACATGCCTGCCTGTCTGCCTGTCTGTCTGTCTGTCTATCTGTCTCTCTAACTGCCTGCCTGTCTATCTGCCTGTCTGTCTATCTGCCTGTCTGTCTGCCTACATGCCTGCCTGTCTGCCTATCTGTCTGTCTGTCTGTCTCTCTAACTGCCTGCCTGTCTGTCTATCTGCCTGTCTGTCTATCTGCCGGTCTGTTTGCTTTACTGTCAGAAGGCAACATGAGTGATGACATCATCAATCTGTTCTGCTGTTATACGCCAACAGCGGCCTTCCAAACCCAAGAGTTCAAATACTGTACATACTGCTGAAACTATAGGGTGTCATTATGGGATAGAAGTTGGGGGGGGGGGCACTGTTGCCATGATCTACAGGGGCAGTGGTGCATTCCTCTCTCTCTCTTTCCCCCCCCTCCCCCTCTCTCTCTGACAGGTCAAGGCCAGGCAGGCTTCAAACAGCTTCTCATTTCAAGTTCAAGAGCACCTTTCCCCGAAGAACCAAGAAACCCTGACGGTGGGAAACTCAGTTCCAGTTACGAACTTTGATACTAAACTGTTCTCAACGTAGACATATTCTTTAAAACATGTAATAAATAAAAAAACATTTGTCCTGATGTTTATCAGATGATTATACCACACATTAACTGATGAATGCTCAATAGGATTCGAGGTTTCTAGACATTACATTTCTGCGAAGACATGACAAGAGCTCCCGCTGAACCGCTCCCAAACAAAATCATAACACATTATGATAATTCTCTCTCTCTCTCTCTCTCTCTCTCTCTCAGTAATGACGCTACAATTCATCATCTGTATATCTCCTGTATATCTCCCCCCTCCTCCTCTCTCCTCCACCCTCCTCCCCCACCCTCTTCTCCCATGCTGCGTAATCCTCAATGACATAACTAGGTCAATGGAACAGCACACCCCCCACCCCCCCACCCCCACCCCCCACCCGCGGCCACGCTGAAGTCCAGAAACAACACAGTACCGCGCCTGCTCGACTGAACCCTAATTGACGTTTATTTTATTTTTTTATTTTTTTTACTAATGTTCAAGTTAAAATAAAAAATATATCGCTATATTGAATATAGAGTATTAGTTACGCGATGTAGTGGTATATCATTCACAAGTTCTCCTTAAAACTAAATTAAATTCAAAAACAGACAGTGGAAAAGCCTCCATGACAGTGGAGAGATTAGGCAATGTGATTATCTAATATTTTTCGTGTGTTTTCTTAGAGCCGTTTCAATCTCCCTCCCTCTCTCTCCCTCCCCCCTCCCTCCCTCCCTCCCCAGTTATCTTACATAACCAAAGTCACACACACTGGTGGGATAAAGTAACTACATCTATCATCAATTATTACTGTCAGTTCTGGGCGAGCAAAAGAAAAACAAATCATGTATTACAGACCTACTGCAAAAATACATTGTGCACGTTTCTAGTCTGTTCATAATAATTCATGTTTTTAGTATTTATAACGCAAAAAAGCATGCAGAACGCGAACATAACAACCGAAGGTATTTCCTTGAAGAAATATAATATAATGATGATCAGACGAACTATTCCAGCATATTTGTTGTTTTAATTTGAGTATTATGCTACTGTAATCTATTGGTTTGTATTCGTGGAGCTTGTAGCTGTACTAGTTTGTGCTCTGAGCGACATACGCACTTTGAAAGGACTATAATTCAAAGCTTAATACAAGAAAACATCGTTTAGGTGCAAAACGTTCATCCTAAATGTATTTCAAGAACCATATATTTCTGCATTTTTGCACTGCAAGTAGAAGTAAAACCATAATGTACTTACCTCTCATGATGTTGCCGTTTTATCTTCGAGTCATACAACTCGATATGAAAATAAAACTGGGAAAAATATATACGACAATGGATTTTTAGCTCCAAAAAGGAGCTTTTGAAAACTGTAAAAACAACAAATACTCATATGTAGCGTACACTAACACTTGTCGACGAAAAACTAAAGAGGCTGGGAAAGGAAAAAACGTTGCAGTTGTTTTCGGTAAGTTGATAAGTCAGCTCTTGCACCAAGTATTTCCCTGGTTCAGAGTAGAAAAGTCGTGTACGTCGCTGTGTGTCGCTTCTGACAGTCTCTCTCTATGTCACTCTATCACTCTCTCTCTCGGTGTGTCTCTCTGTCTCGAGCTCTGACTTGTGTGCACCGTCTTTTTCGCGCTCTGTAACCTTCCTCTCGGCGCGTGGATTCTCACATGATCGAGTTCCACTGGCCCGCCTCGTGCCCTCCACCACCCCTGAGCGGCCGCGCGCACCCTCCCTTTGCCGCGCGCTTAAGGAGGCTCTCAGGGCTTCCGCGCGCGTGGGAAAGTGTGGCAGTGTGTCACACAAACAGCAGAGTTCTTCCCACCGCGCGAGCTGAATACCAGAGGTTTCAAACCGCCGTTTGCCGGTTTTCTTTAACAACAATTTACGTGTTCAATTCAACAACAACATAAAAACAACACAAATAAACAAACATAATCATCTTTATCGTGAAAGTAGTTTTTCATAGAATGGGCGATGTATATTTAACGACAAACCATTAATCAATTAAGTCAATTCATTTCATTATTATAGACAGGCCCGTGATAGGTTTCTAACTCAGTTTTTTTAAGTAAATAAGCTCCATAGCCTATAAGAGAGAAATATGCATACAAAAAAGACTGAGAGAAAGGTTCAATCCAGTGAGTAAAGAAGCACTGACAGCCTTAATGAAAATGCAGGAACATGACAACAGTTGGTTGTGAGTAAGTCTATGATGTAACAGTACCTTATAAAATAGGAAGAGAATTTACTCTTTCTAGGTTACTGGAGCAGTACATTCACTCAGAGCTTTCTCCCCCACCCCCCTCCCTCTCTCTATATCCCCCCTCCCTCTCTCTCTCCCTCCTCTTTCCCTCTATCTCTCTCCCTCTCTCTCCCCCCTCCCTCTCTCTCCATCTGTATCTCCCTCCCTCTCTCCCTCTCCATCTGTATCTCCCTCCCTCTCTCTCCCTCTCCATCTGTATCTCCCTCCCTCCCTTCCTCCCTCTTACTCTGTCTCCTCTTACTCCTGATTCTTTGTTTTCCCCTCTCTTCCAACCATTTAAACATGAAACTTTATTGCACCTCTCGGTGTCTCATAACTCTCCCACGCCCAGATTTGTTTACTGGTGTGTTTTCACGCTTCTAAGCGAATCTTTTCTCATTATTTCTCTCGTTCTCCCCTTTTATTTTGGTTCTTGTTGCACTCTGTCTTTCTTTCAACTCTCACGCACATGATCTCTTTTGGCTCCATTTCTCTCAGTATCTTTCCTTTCCGTCTGTTAAATGCTGTTACACTTTGTGCGCTTGTGTGTTTGTACACATTGGCGTCTATTTTTGACAGACTTCTCCTTCACTATGCTTTGTCTGTCAGTCAACGCTTCAATCGCTGCCTCTCCTCCCCTCTTTTCTCTCTCCTCTCCTTCTCCTCTCTTCCTTCTCCCCTCTCCAATTATTTCCTTTACACTCCAGTCCTCTCTTCCTCCTCTCCTCTGCTCCCCTCTCCTCCTCTTTCCAAGTCTCATCCCTCTCTCCCGCTGGCCTGCAGAGTCGCTCACTCACTGTTACACTGTTACATTCATGCCTGACGTCATTGACCTCGTGACCCTGGGTCTTACATAACCAAAGAGATGCCTAAATTAGAGCTGGACAGAGAATGGACAGGGAGGGGGAGGGATCAACAGAGACACGTAGGCTCAGGCTTAGGGAGAGGGAGAGAGAGGAAGAGACACAGAGAGAGGAGAGAGAGGGAGGGAGAGAGAGAGGAGAGAGAGGGAGGGGGAGAGAAAGGAGAGACAGAGAGAGAGAGAGCGGAGAGGAAGAGAGAGAGAGAGGGAGGGAGACAGAGGAGAGCAAGAGAGCGGAGAGGAAGAGAGAGAAGGAGGGAGACAGAGAGAGAGTGGAGAGGAAGAGAGAGAGAGGGAGGGAGAAGGAAAGGGATAGAGGATTAAGAGAATGAGAGATTGAAAGAGAGAAATAGGGGGATTAAAGGAGTAAAACAGAAGCAATGGAAGGGAGCTAGAGAGAAGGATCTGGAGAAAAAGAAGGAAGGAAGGAAATGTTACTTTCCCTCCCCTCCCTGACTCTCACTCTACTCCCCTTCATCCTGCTTACTCTCCCCCCCAAAAAAACAAAAGACACCAAAAGATAAACCACAACAAATTCTAATCACATATACTGATCATGATGGTGATGATGATGATCGTCATCATCATCTTCATCATCATCGCCTTCTGGTCTCCTCCATATGTCCACATGGTTCTGGATGGCACAGACCCCTGATGCCATGTTGTCATCCTGCTTGTGTGACATCTTCACAGCCAAACTGAGATTTCATCCCTGAACCAAAACAAGCTCGAGAGCTTCGCAGTTCCATGTTGTGTTGGCGCGGAGTATCGAGCTGTGTTCAGCTTCAGGGACAACACAGGTTAACACTTTCAAAAAGTACGTTGTTTATACCGTCCAGGATATCAACGGATTGTAAACATTGAAGGTTAATCCTATTTCATTGGCTTTGTATTTCGAAAAGATCTTCCTTAATCTCATCTCCTAATGTCATCCTAAGTAACAATGAAAAGCTGAGATAAAAGTGATCCAGTGGAACCCTCTTCTACAAAGGTTCAACATGGAGGTTGAGCGTTAGACGGAGGGCTGTTTCGCTGCCTCGTGTGTAGAGGCCTGGCTAGCGTGCTTCAGTCAACAATGTGTGTGGGGGGGGGGGAGGGGGGGGGGAGAGGTCAGAGGTCAGGTTCAAGGGGGAGACTTTGAGGAACACACGGTAGGAAAAATGGCAACCATTCTTGGAAGTCAGAGTTCAGGCCAAAGTCGGTATGTGTGTGTGTGTGTTTATGTGTGTGTGTGTATTTAGGGTGTGTGTGTGTGTAAGGTGTTTGTAAGGTGGTGATGGGGTCGGAATGTGTGTGTGTGGAGGGGGGGGGCAGTCTTGCACGCATGGAATAAGACCAGATCTGTAAAGACTGGTGTGGGGGAAAGAGAGAGAGAGAGAGAGAGAGAGAGAGAGAGAGACAGAGACAGAGACAGAGAGAAAGACAGAGAGAGAGAGAGAGAGAGAGACAGACAGAGACAGAGGCAGAGAGAAAGACACAGAGAGAGAGAGACAGAGAGACAGAGAGAGAGAGAGACAGAGACAGAGACAGAGAGAAAGACAGAGAGAGAGAGAGAGACAGAGAGAGAGAGAGACAGAGAGAGAGAGAGAGAGAGAGAGAGAGAGAGAAAGAGAGAGAGACAGAGACAGAGAGAGAGCGAGAGAGAGAGAGACAGAGACAGAGAGAGAGAGAGAGAGAGAGAGAGAGAGAGAGAGAGAGAGAGAGAGAGATTTCAGATAACAAAGTAGACTTTGGCAAGACAGAGGAAGAAGAGAGAGACAAACGGACCCGGGAGAAGAAGAGCTGAACATAGAGAGCTGAGTCGTCTGTCCGTCGTGGTCGGAAGATGACGCTGAACTGGGATCAGATCTCTCCACTGTGCTTCCATGACAACCAGTGAACAGCAGGACTCTTGACTTTCCAACCTGCTGAACTGATATGAATCACTGTCCTCAGATCTGAGCTCCTAGAAATCTGGATCTTAGATCACAGCCCAATAAGCCTAGTTCTTAGATCATAGCCCAATAAGCCTAGTTCTTAGATCACAGCCCAATAAGCCTAGTTCTTAGATCATAGCCCAATAAGCCTAGTTCTTAGATCATAGCCCAATAAGCCTAGTTCTTAGATCATGATCTTAGATCATGTACATTCTAATATAATACTGTATATTATACAA
>CM059312.1:7337500-7385000 GCA_030340665.1 Neosalanx taihuensis | reverse complement strand
TACCTCCATTAGATCATGCTGGATGGACGATGCTGGGACGGAGGGCAGCAGTTTGAAGACCGCAGCTTTTCAACGGATGATAAAAGGTTAGAGAGAGGGAGAAAGAGGGAGAGCGAGGGAGAGAGAGGAAGAGAAACAGAGAGAGAAAACTTTCAACCACATCTCTCCCCTTCCTCCTCCCCTTCTCTCTCTCCTCCTCTCCTCCTCCTCTCCTCCTCCTCTCCTCCTCCTCTCCTCCTCCTCTCCACTGCCAGTCATCCTCCTCCTCCTCCTCACCTCCTCTTTCTCCTGCCTCCCCATGCTAAGTGGGAACACGGTCACGCTCAATTAGGCCCTTTCAGGGTCCCAGTGGGCTGGGGTCTGCCTCTGACAGCCTGCTGGGAGACCACCCCGCCTAGGGGCCTCCCCCACACAGCTCCTCAACACTGGGGCAGCTACACTGCCAGGACTGGGGGGCAGGGGGTGGAGGGGGTGTGGGGACTGGCGCCAGCCACCCCCAGCCCCCCGGCCCCCCGCCTCCACCTCCCGTGTGATAGGTCGGAGCGTGAGGCTCGTTCTGCAGGTGATGTAACCCCCTGGAGGGAGGGAGGGAGGGAGGGAGGGGAGGGAGGGAGGGAGGGAGGGAGGGAGGGGAGGGAGGGAGGGAGGGAGGGAGGGAGGGAGGGAGGGAGGGAGGGAGGGAGGGAGGGAGGGAGGAAGGGAGGGAGGGAGGGAGGGAGGGAGGGAGGAAGGGAGGGAGGGAGGGAGGGAGGGAGGGAGGGAGGGAGGGAGGGAGGGAGGGAGGGAGGGAGGGAGGGAGGGAGGGAGGGAGGGAGGGAGGGAGGGAGGGAGGGAGGGAGGGAGGGGAGGGTCACCAGTGTAGGGGTCCCTGCCACCTGTTCTGCTTTGACACAGCGTAGGACAACACTTGCTCTAAAGAGAGCTGGGCGGCTGTTTGGATGAACAGGACGTCCATTCAGCACTCAATCACACACACACACACACACACACCACACACACAAACACAAACACACACACACACACAGGTGCTGACAGACTGACTACACTAACTGATCACACAGACACACACAGACTGTGAGACAAACAACTTTCCCTCTCTGCTTCTCACCCCTCTCACTCCAAGACATGCAAACACACACACACACACACACACACACACACACACACACGTACACACACACCTACACAAACAATCCCAAAAAACATTCACACATACACAGTTGCATTCACAAAAACAAATCCTGCAAATGAGTGTTGGATCAGAGAGCTCTCCTGTACAAACAAGCAGGTGGATCTGGGGATTCAGAGATACACTCTGCATGTTCACTGTGATGCCCACAATGTGTGTGTGTGTGTGTGTGTGTCTGTGTGTTGGTGTATGTGTATTTACGTATATTTTTGAGTGTTTGTCTCTGTGTAAGTGTACTGAGTACAGTGTGTGTGTGTTTGAGCGTGTGTGTGTCATTGTGTGTGTGAGCGTGTGTGTGTGTGTGTGTGTGTGTGTGTGTGTGTGTGTGTGTGAGCGTGTGCATGTGCATGGATGTGTATCTGTGTTAGATAGTTGTGGCTCCTCCAGATGAAGTGACTGCAGAGTAAATGCTTGTGCTGTGCTTACTGAGGATTAGTGGAGCTCCACTGAGCAGTTTGTCAAGCTGGGAGAAAAGAGAGGAGGAGAGGAGGGGAGAGAGGAGGAGAGGAGGAGGACAAGAGAGAGGAGGAGGAGGACAGGAGAGAGGAGGAGAGGAGGAGGACAAGAGAGAGGAGGAGGAGGACAGGAGAGAGGAGGAGAGGAGGACAGGAGAGAGGAGGAGAGGAGGAGGACAAGAGAGAGGAGGAGAGGAGGACAGGAGAGAGGCAGAGGAGAGGAGGGGAGAGATGGGGAGGAGAGGAGGGGAGGGAGGAGGAGGAGAGGAGGGGACGGGAGAGGCAGCTCTCTAGTGCTAGTCCTCCAGATCCAGATCCAGATCCAGTTCAGTCCAGATAGAACAGAACAGTACTGTGCTTAGTGAGAAGCAGCAGTCCTGCTGTACTGGATCACTGTTCTGCTGTCTGTTCTCTCTAACACAACCTTCTGTGTGATCAGGATCATTAAGAAAGACTGGAGCACAATGACAGGATCACACACACACAGGCTCCCACACACACACACACACACAGGCTTCCACACACACACACACACACACACACACACACACACACACTCCTCTCATCTCAGGGTAGCTTCTCTCTGATATCACTCATCAGAGAGGCTGAGGTCAGAAGTGTTGGACTGAATGAAGTGAGAGAAAATTCCCAGTCCCTCTCTCCCCCTCTCTCTATGTCTCTCTCTCTATGTCTCTCTCTCTCTGCCTCTGAGAGAGAGAGAGAGAGATGCCTTCTCGTCTCCTGGGACTGATTGACATGTACGAGCTAAGGGAGGGACAAGAGAAGGGAGGAGGAGAGGAGGGGTGTTGGATAATTCCCCTGACTGTCTCAGCTCTTAGAGGGCTGGCTTATCCTCTGCACCTTTCACTCCACCCCCCCCCCCCCCCGCCCCACCCCCCCTCTCCCCTCGCCCCCTTTTCTCTCCGCCGCTCCGCTCGTCTCGCTCGCCCCATCTTTTCTCTGCATTCTCTCCTTCTTTCCGTTTCGTCTCTGGTTGTCCCCCTCCCTCCCTCTCACTCCGGCTCCTTACTGGAATGCTCTGACCCTCGGGGACTTGGCTCATTCTGCCTTCCGGACAAAAGACGCCTCTGGGGCCGTTTCAATGTGGAACACAGGGCTAGAACCTGCTGGGACTAGAATACACCTCCTGCCTCTAATCTGGACTAGAACACCCCTCCTACTGCTAATCTGGACTAGAACACACCTCCTGCCTCTAATCTGGACTAGAACACACCTCCTACCTCTAATCTGGACTAGAACACACCTCCTACCTCTAATCTGGACTAGAACACACCTCCTGCCTCTAATCTGGACTAGAACACACCTCCTACCTCTAATCTGGACTAGAACACACCTCCTGCCTCTAATCTGGACTAGAACACACCTCCTACTGCTAATCTGGACTAGAACACACCTCCTGCCTCTAATCTGGACTAGAACACACCTCCTGCCTCTAATCTGGACTAGAACACACCTCCTACCTCTAATCTGGACTAGAACACACCTCCTGCCTCTAATCTGGACTAGAACACACCTCCTGCCTCTAACCTGCTAGGACTAGAACACACCTCCTGCCTCTAATCTGGACTAGAACACACCTCCTGCCTCTAACCTGCTAGGACTAGAACACACCTCCTGCCTCTAACCTGCTGGGGGAATATTAGCAGCCTGAGTCAAGGGTGGCAGCAGCCATGCCCACCCACACTAACACCAACACCAGCCACACTAACACCAGTCACACTAACACCAGACACACTAACACCAGCTACACTAACACCAGCTACACTAACACCAACACTAGACACACCAACACTAACACCAGCTACACTAACACTAACACCAGTCACACTAACACCAGACACACTAACACCAGCTACACTAACACCAGCTACACTAACACCAACACTAGACACACCAACACTAACACCAGCTACACTAACACTAACACTAGACACACCAACACTAACACCAGTCACACTAACACCAGTCACACTAACACCAGCCACACCAACACCAGTCACACTAACACCAGTCACACTAACACCAGCCACACCAACACCAGTCACACTAACACCAGTCACACCAACACCAGACACACCAACACCAACACCCGCCACACTAACACGAGCCACACTAACACCAGCCACACTAACACCAGTCACACTAACACCAGAGACACTAACACCAGCCACACCAACACCAGCCCCGGCCAGCTAGCGCTACACTTCAGAGACAACTGCTGCTATAAGAACGAGTCATACAGTCAGATAAATGGACAAGGAGGAAGATAGAGAGATGGAGAGAGAAGAGAGTCAGAGAAGAGAGAGAGAGACAGATGGTGGATGGACAGCAGAGATAAAAGCCTCAGTATCAGCTGGGCATCAGGTGATACAGGACTTCCAGAGCAACACCCTCCCAAACACACCCAGCCTGTTCAGGAGATCATCTGAGATTTGGACAATCTCAGCACACAAGACAATAATCATGACACCAAGTTTGAAACACCACAATAATAACAACAACAATTAGTGTGACACACATTTTGACATATTAAACTCCTAAACCATCACGGGTCAGTCTCCTTTGAAAGCTCTCTGGCTGGTAAAGTCCTCCTCAGTCAGTGTACAGATCCAGGGTTATTCTGTTCAGAGAGGGGAGATATCCTGGTGGGTGCATCGCACTACGCAGCACGAAATGAAGGAACTATCCAGAAGCACCGGGCCTTCCCCCGGACCGGGAAGGGAATAAACCCACTGAGCACCGTCCTGGTGACTGTTCTCCTCCTCATTACAGACACCCTGTCCTGATCTGTGTTCTCTGGACTAGAAGCAGAACCACAGTCGTGTTATTAGAACCGTTCCACACCCTAATAGTTTAGAGTAAACCCAACCTTGTCCCCCATATGAAGCATCCGTAAGCCCCGTTATTCTATAGCAGACGGCGCTGCCAGCCCCGGTAGTGCGAGCCCCTTGCCCGGGACCCGCACGTGCATCAAAATCTTTCACTCACCGCTGATTGTCGCGTTGAAGAAGGTGCGTCTGACACGCGGCGTTTGAACACTTCTCCTTTTCCACAAGATCCTGTTTTCCCTCCGTTGGATAAAATCCGCTCAGTGCAGCCCGGTTAGAGCGCGCAGTCCTCGCGCTGTCCTCGCGCAGCACCGGGAGCCCAGACCAGCCTGCTGCTCCTCACTGTGGCACCTGTCTCTGGCAAACGCTAAACCGGAGCGGCCAGCGTGACATCCTTAAGACAACTGTGGCGCGCGGGGGGGTTTTAGTGTGCCCCTCTGCCAGCAACACGCACAACACCTGTCCTCGCGCCTGGAGAAAACACACCACAAAGCGCTTCTTATGTCGCGCGCTGACACATGGTGTTCCCCCCGGTGTTCTCCTGGTTCTCCTGGTCAGAGAACAGACAGCCGCTTCAGAACCAGGAGAGGCAGGAGGATCAAGAAGAGCGCTGATTACAAAGAAGAGCTACCAGCTGATGACATCTACATCTGTCTGTCTGTGTGTGTCTGCGTGTGTGTCTGTGTGTGTGTGTGTGTGTGTGTGTGTGTGTGTGTGTGTGTGTCAGCGTTTGTCGTTTTTTTTGCAGTTGCGTGATCGTTCATCTGTGTTTCTAAAGTAGTTGTGGTTTAGTGAAGCTGTGTCTCATGACTGCGTCTCTCCCCACTTCAACTCTGCTCAGCACAGGAACCGTGTTTCTGCTCTCTGATCACTAATCTACACCCTCCCCTCCTGGAGGTCCTCACGGAACCGACTTCCATTCATGCAAAAAAAAAGACTTTTCAGTCCGGCGAAGCCTTGCGGAGGTCGGTCAGAGAAGAGAGACACGAGATACTGAAGGTTCCCAGCCGGAAAATAGAGCATCTTTCCCGGTGTAGTTCTCCTCCCCTGCCACCCTCAGCCCAGCCAGCCCTGGAGAGAGCTGAAGACAAATCCTGAACCAGATCTCAGAGACTGGAATGGAACAAAATCCTGACCAATCAGGGATTGTTTTAATTAGACTAATTGACTGGTACAGGTTAGCAGTCGTAACCTAAATCAGCATAGTGATAACTATGATAAAAGACTACACATGATAAAAGATGAGCTGTTATCCAGATAGCAGCTTTTGTATTCGTCTTCACCTTACCAATAAAAAACAAGGACGTCCTCTTTTAGTGTTCTACAATGTCCTACATGTCCCATAAAAGACAAGACAGTTTCTCCCTGGTGCTCGTATAGCTTGACATCCTAAATGTCAGGCCTACATGTCTCTTTAACATCCTGTTCTGAAGTAGGACAGAACACACACACATGCACACTACACACTCTACACACACACACACACTCTACCATATACTGTGTACACACAGCGACCCCCACTAACGATGGCTTTGAGAGAGGATGCGACCCTCTGGCTTCTCAGGGACAACACAACAGACTTCATGTCGTTAGAGAGCTGTTGACCAATCAGGGCACAATGAGAAATCAATTAATGTGTGAATATCGGTCACCCCAGGCACCTCATTGTATGTGTGCATGTCCGTGTGTGTGTGTGTGTTTTTGTGGCTGCCGGCTTTGCCCAGATTGTGTGGAAGTGTGTCAGTATCGGGTGTTTGTGTGTGTGTCTGTTCACGCACACCCGTTAAATCGTTGTTTATATTTTGGATTCCGCAGTAAATAAATAATTGTATTTGAAAGGTTGGGGTTGTGAGTCTCCTGCACTTTCCATCAGCTTTGTGAAGGTAAAAGTTTGAAGGAGTTAAGACAAGAGAGGATTCAAATTCAGCTGAATTTTTCTTTCTGTCCTTGGTGGTTGTGTTGATCTCATGTTCTCAAGAAAAGAAGAGAGAAAGAAGCTGTCAATAAATAATGAAATAAACTAAACAGAGTTTTGTTATTCTGCTCTTGCGTCACCCACACACTGTCTCCAAGCAGGAGGACAGACAGAGAGGCAGGGAGACAGACAGGAGGACAGACAGACAGCCAGGCAGGGTGAGACAGGAAGACAGACAGACACACTGGCAGGGAGACAGGCAGACACCTGGGCAGAGAGACAGGCAGGAAGACAGACAGACACCCTAGCAGGAAGACAGACAGACACACTGGCAGGGAGACAGGCAGACACCTGGGCAGAGAGACAGGCAGGAAGACAGACAGATCTCTGCAAACTTGTTTCAGATAAGAAAAGAATCACAAAGGTTGGCAAAAAATGAAGTGTGACCTTTGATGGAGAACGCTGTGCTTTGCAATCTTTCAACCACATCGAGGGGAAGAGAGGTGGCGAAGCAGTTCTGTTGTGATGAGGGGAGGGAGGGGGGAAGATAGGAAGAGAGATAGAGGAGAGAAGGAGGCGAGACTGAGGCAAGGTGAATGGAGGGCAAGGAGGGAGGAGAGGAAAGGAGAGAGGAGAGAGAATAGGACAGGAGAGGAGAGCGAGCAGGTAGAGGGAGACTAGAGGAGGAGATGGGAGAAGTTAACAGAGGGAAAGGATGCTCGACTTGGCTCAGTGCATCTGTGCTCTGGAGAGCAGCCCCACAGGGCAGGGGGTCAGGCTGGGGCCCAGGGGGTCAGGCCTGGGTCACACGCAGCCAGTCCCTGATCAGAGGAGGCCCTTCTCTCCTCTGGGGAACCTCGGTCGGTCTGTGGAGCAACAACACGGTTCATCGGATGGCCAACAGATAGACTGAGATATAACAGTTCATGTGACGTCTGATTGGATTATACAAGGTTCTACACTCGCCAGCGTGTCTCTCTTTCTCCTCTGATCTGATGAACGGGTCCAGACATCTCTCTCTCTCTCTGCCCATATCTGTATCTCTCTCTCTCTTTATCTCACTCTCTCTATCTCTCCCTGTCTCTCTCTCTCTATGTCTCTCTCTCTCTGGTCAGACTCACAGCTGCAGTCCCTGTCTTGTTGGTAGTGTTAATATCCTCCAGGTTTCTCTAACCCTGTTCCAGCAGATCCACCTGGTGGATTTCGCTCCAACACCAATCTAGCACACCTGATTATAATGATGAGCTGGTTAATTAGTTAACAAGTGTAAAATCAGATAATGTCAGCATGGTTGGAGGAATAACCTTGTCAACAACATGTTCCCTTTGGGTTTGGGACAGCTGCTTGTGTTTGTTAATAGGGAGGTCAGGTGGCTCAGCGGTTAAAGGGTTTAGGCTCATGATCAGAAGGTTGTGAGTTTGATTCCCGGCTGTGCCAACATGACGTTGTGTCCTTGGGCAAGGCACTTCACCCTACTTGCCTCGTGGAGAATGTCCCTGTACTTGCTGTAAGTCGCTTTGGATTAAAGCATCTGATAAATGAATAAATGTCATGACTTCACCTTTCTAACTCTGTTCTCTTGTGTGTCTCAAGGTCTTCCCTGATCGTTGATATCCCACTCATGTCTGTGTCCTGTCCGTTGTCGCGGTTACTGATGATGTGTGTTTGTATCGTTGTCGGGAGGGGGGGGGGGGGGGTGACCTTGTGTAAACCAGAGTTCATCATCTATCAGTTGCTGTCATGTGATTGGTTCAGTGCCTGGGTTCATACCAACCTCACGTGTTGCATGTTATGAAGACTTTTCCTATTTAAACATTGTTTTTTTTTTACCGCAAGCATTCCGTTTACCTGAACGCCCCTGAACAGTTTTGACCTGGATATTGTAATACTCTGAACTGTGGTGTTTACAGGCGTTTTTAACAACGAGCACATGTGCTCACTAATATATAATCAGCCAGTTGGCCAGCCCATCACCACTTGACATCTACAAAATGAAAATGCAATTACTAAGGATTTTTCACTTGCTGTGTATACGGCCAGACCGGACATGATCGAGGTGACCGGTTCTGACCGGTTCAGGACGGTCTTGAAATGATTGGTTTTGGAGAGAAAGGGGGTGTTTTGCGTGTGTGTATGTGTGTGTGTGTGTGTGTGTAGTTTTGCGTGTTTTGGAGGAGGCGGAACTCTGGCACTGTCATGGCCGCCATCAATCTGTGTGTGGTTGTGTGTCAGTGTGTGTGTGTGTGTGTGTGTGTGTGTGTGTGTGTATGTGTGTGTGTGTGTGTGTGTGTGCAGCAGGGTGGAGGGTTGATTAAGAGAGAAGAGAGGGAGGGAGTGGAGAGAGAGAGAGAGAGAAGAGGAAGAAAAGATAAAGGAGGAAGAAGAGAGGAAAAGAAGCGACCTTGCCTCAGTTTCTGTCTCCTGCTCACCAATTGGCTGACTGGCCGCCTTGGTTAGCTTTCAGACTGGCCGTTTGATTGGACCGTAACATGGCTGAGTCGCTGCCTTCCTGGTTAGCTGTCTGGTTGGCATGGCGACTTCTTGACAGCTGTCTCACTGACTGGATGACTGACTGTTTGACTGACAGACAAGCAGGCAGTGCAGGGTATAATATGAGCCTGCCAGTAAAGACACCAGACTAGACAGCAAACACACTGAGTTGATGAAAGTTGTTCCCTGACTGCAGTGCTGTGGAGGGGTTACCTGCCCCTTACAGCAGGGGGCTTTCTCAGTGAACAATGGCTTTAGTTTTAGTCTCGCCTACAGCGATGCATAACTTCAGTGTTTTTATGTGGTAGTTTCAACAGGAAGTTCTACAGTCGTGATGCGCTTCATCTGCACCCTCAAAGGTCGTATAACTCTCGTTGTACAATACTGCACTGTTTTAATATGTTGTTTTGTCTGACTACAAATACCAGGGAATGGAGCCAAGCTTGGTTAATGACTCTCGCGAGACTGATCTATTTACACCTACGATAAATGTTCAGTTATTCCACCCCTCAACACAGAACCGGTTATGTATTCTTTTTCATGACTGTTGCTACTCTGAGTCATAGTTGTAGAAATCCTCTGTGGTGAGAAAAAAAAACAAAAAACAAAAAACCCCACAACTATCTGAAAATGCGTTGATTTCCAGTAATTCACAGCTAAATCACAAACATACTGTGAGGCTTGTGACCAATGAGCATCGATCTGATCCTTAATACTAGAAGCATGAGTGATGCAGGTTAGAAACAGCACAGTGCTGCTTTTGGTGGTACTACAAGAGCTGCTGATAGTTAAGCTGATAGACACTCAAAGAAGGCCCATCTCTAAAGTCTGGTGTTGCTGTTGCACTCTGATGCTCATCCAACATTTACATGTATTAATTTGTTTATATCCAAAGCACCTAACAGCAAGTACAGGGATATTCTCTCTGAGGCAGCTAGGGTGAAGTGCCTTGCCCAAAGACACAGTGTCATGTAGCCACAACCAGGAATCGAACTCACAACCTTCCGATCACGAGCCCAGCGCCTTAACCCGCTGAGCCACCTGACACCAACTGTGACATAAAGCTGAAATATTTCCATGTGAAGTATGTTCGTGTCTGCTCCAGTTCCATCAGACTCCTGGTCAAGGTTACGCCTTATTAATACGTCATTGGGCCATATATCGCCTGAGCAGACTTCAGATCAGGTTTCAACCTTCCAATGATTTGTTGCCGTGAAGTTCCATGTTACTGATATCTGGGAGTGCAGCTCGTGACTCCAAGAAATACGACACAGGACTCCCGGAAATTAAACTTCCAGGTCTAAATTAGTGAAGGGTCCTTTAAGATAAAGAAACTGATTCAGGGCCAGTTTTTCCCTTGCAAAGGTGACCTCAGTCTAAAGGTTCAACTGATCCTAGACCAGCGATGACAGGTAATGAATGAGGGGCCATGGTTGTGTTGTGTGGATAGACTAGCAAAACTGCCAGCTGGAATTATAATCTGAATGCAGTCAGACGCTCAAGGATCTTTTGACCTGACAAAACACCGCAGATCTTGGAGCCTTCTGAGGAAATGACAACCATGATTTAGGCCAGGAGGAACTGTGTCCAACAAAAACACGTTTGAAATGTAACCGGTGTGGAACACCTGAACCAGCTGCTGTGCTCGCGTTGGCTAATCTCTACACAAATGGTTTCCATTACTTCATAATTGTGGCGCATGCTTATCTGAGACTAATGCAACACTGTGGATCAAGCTCTGTGTTTGATCCTGATGGATACTTTTTATTGGACTTGTTTCCGCTGGCAACCACCAAATAACCCACAGCAGAACCGAGGACAAAACCAGAACGCTGAAAGTCCTTGTTTATGGAACACACAGCATTTAGCTGCACCTGGGGTTCTAAGGAAACCTTGAAGTCTTCCTGGAGAACCTCGTGTTCTCATATCTCTCTCTGTCTGGGGAGATTTAAGGCTGAAAGATGGAAAATAATACCAAACAAAGCCGAGTTAATGAGAGACAGACGGTGTATTTAATTCCCGAAGCAGGATGATATTGTGTAGGTAACATAAGCAGTCACTGTTCCTCACTTGGAAAGCTTGCCAGCAGAAGGGTGTATGTGCTGATCTGGTCTGATAGCCTGAGGAGGAAAGGGGATCGTTTTCCTATAAGGCATCATTGACTTCCTTGTTATCTCCCAATCTACAATTACTCAATCAGCAGAATAATTTAAGTGACGGTCCATTGGCTCACTGCAACGCTGGGGTAGGACCTAAGATGAACCAGATGCTGCTCATTGCCCACCGGGCGCGTGCTGGAGGAAAAGGATGGAGGAAGAGGAGAGGAAAGACAAGGAGGAAGATTAGCAGGGACAGACAGAGGGGGGGGGTGAATGGATGGTACAAAAAGGGGGTAAAGAAAGAGGTGGAGAGAGGGGAGGAAGAGAGAGGGGAGTGGGGGGAAGAGAGAGGGGTGGAAGAGAGAGGGGAGGGGGGTAGAAGAGAGAGGGGAGTGGGGGGAAGAGAGAGTGTGGAAGACAGAGGGGAGGGGGGTGGAATGTGGTGGACGTTTGGGAACATTAAATCTCAACCCTTCATTGTATATGAGCCTTAACAAGGCCTATGATAAATGAGGAGGCCACTGAGGTCAAGAAGTAGGGCATGGCAGACAAACAGGCAGAGAGGCAGACAGACTGGCAGATAGACAGGCAGACAGACAGACAGACAGACAGACAGACAGACAGACAGACAGACAGGCAGGCAGGCAGGCAGGCAGACAGACAAGCAGACATACAGACATACATACAGACAGACAGACAGACAGACAGACAGGCAGGCAGGCAGGCAGGCAGGCAGACAGACAGACAGACTGGCAGACAGACAGACAGACAGGCAGACTGGCAGGCAGGCAGGCAGGCAGGCAGGCAGGCAGGTTCCAATGTTGTTCTACCAATCAGTTGTCAGTTTCACAGCTTGTACTGCACAGCCATGACTAATGGTGACTTTGCTGAGGCTGGCAGGCAATAACTAATGTGTCTAGAATTTCTTTGTCCAGAAAAAAAAATCTCCACTGCCACTCAGAGTCATGATATTTCACCTTCTTTTATACTTCAGCTCTTCTATCCTAATGGGTAACTGAACTTGAAAAGACACCCAAATGAAAACTCTAATATCCCAGCATAATGGCAATACTGCAGAATGAATTAGAGGACTTTTTTAAAAGGGGAAATTGGATCTTGCATAACAAACATAGTTAATAGAACATTTTTTACCAGCTACAGCTCAGGGAATCTCTTTCAGCTTTGCTGTAGTGAGACAGAGACAGACTGTGCCAGAGCTTTTCACCGACATGAAGGGACTTTTTATATCAGTTCTACATCCACCTCAGGATAGAATGCTTTTTACTGGCCTTGTATAATGTACCAAAAAAATATACATATGCTTAGGCAACACAAGCCTTCAGTGTCTTTTCTGCAACGTGTGTGTGCCAAGTGAATGGCTTATTGAAAATACAAGCAGGAATGTAGAGCTGGGCATTGTAAGGAGGGAGGGGGGGGGGTCACAGTGAACCTTGAGTTTATGCCTCTGTAATGTGTTTTGGAGATCTAGGGAGACCTTGAGCTCAGAGTCTGGAGCGTAGAACTCACTTTGTGGGTCGACACTGCCCCCTACAGGCGGACTTGTTAGGTGCATGTTGTCGCACCTGGTTGGAGAGCCGCAGTGACCTTTGCCCCTCGTGGTCAGTTCACCACATGGGATTCATGGTCTGATTTGAACGTGAGCATTTATTGGACTTTGACTCCATTGACTTTATTAGTTATTTCCTGTCCTGATCTAATTTCCTGACCACCTGACTGTGCATCTGTGTGTGTGTGTGTGTGTGTGTGTGTGTGTGTGTGTGTGTGTGTGTGTGTGTGTGTGTGTGTGTGTGTGTGTGTGTGTGTGTCTGTGTGTGTGTGTGTGTGTGTGTGTGTGTGTGTCTGTGTCTGTGTGTGTGTGTGTCTGTGTGTCTGTGTGATGCCATGACATTAATTGATGATTCAAAGTCAGGCAGTGATTGTGTGAGCGTGACTCAAATGCTTCCTTAATGAAAGAGGGAGGATTGCCTGTAACAAGTACAGACAACATGATGCAACATGTTGGGCAGGACAGCAATCACACACACACACACACACACACATACACACACACAAACACATGCACCGACCTTTATACAACATACTGTAGCCTATACAGTTATAAACACTTAGGTCTTAAGGATGTTTTAGAAAGAGAGAGAGAGAGAGAGAGAGAGAGAGAGAAAGAAAGAGAGAGAGAGAGAAAGAGAGAGAGAATTGTATGACTCGATAGGTTTACGTCAAACTCCGCCTCGCCTTGTGTGTTTCAGTTAAAGAGGCTCGGTAGGAATCTGCTGCTCAGACAAGCGGAACTGAGGTCACTGCAGGACACTCCACCATCAGGTCAGTGACATCCAATGAAACATTGTTTCCTAATTCTTCGAAACTAAATGAAAGTTAAAAGATAAGTTGTAGCAGTTTGCTGCTAACCACAACAAGTTTTTGTTTTTTGCCAAACGAGTGTTCAGTTCGTTTCTTAATTTGATTATTTAGAGAGAAATTAAAGCCTTTACAGTTGTGTGTTGCTGTGTGTTGTAGCCAGCCAGACATTATTTCATGTGCCTATACTAACCCTGAACTTTAGTAGCCCAATATACTGTAGCTACGCTATAGATGGATCCTGCAATAGTTGAGCTAAAGTTCAGAACTAAATAGATAGTCTGTTTCTGGGAAAATCCCCATATTGGAGTAAAGTTCATAATCTTGCCCTGATCCAGCCTAGAAGAGGCTTTCTAAATCAGTGTTGTGCAATATCCCTAGCAGAAAGATGCCAGTTTGACCTGATGTCAGTATTCTGGTGGGAAATGACTCATTCTGCTGTCATCTTGAGATAGATCATAGGAATGGCAGAGGATATATTCTGCTGGAGGGCTACTAAAGCAGGAATGTTAATGCTAGGATCTTGCATGGTTTCAGATTGTTGTTGAACACAACCAGGAGGGCTTTTGAGAGTTGGAAAACAAGTCTGACATTGGCTTTAAGCCACATCTCACTCACAGGGCCAGGTTGTGTTAATAAGGCTGTCTGTTATAACAGCTATAGAATATACTGCCGGAAAACACCGTTTCTTTATTAATGTTAGAAGAAGTAGCCTCTCCCTGGCAGTTTAATGGCCTGGTCGTGTCCCACTATAGGGGTATTACAAAGATAAATTCTTTCTTTGATGTCCTAGGGCAGGTTTATGAAGGCTTGCTAGCTTCATAAACACACTACACAGTCCTATCAGTTGCTTGTATCTGTGTCTATCTCAGTTTGTGGCTCCTTATCAGAGGCAGATAGACTTTGTTCCAGGTGAGTGTTGTTGTTTAAGTCTTTTTACCTATGCTGCCTGGTACGAAAACATACTGAAATAAAGGTCAGGTTGTAGGATACTTGGGACAGCTGAGAGGCTAGGAGGAATAGTGCTGGTTCTGGAGGCCCGGGAGGGGTGGTGGCCCTCAGGGGCCTCAGCGTAGCCAGAGGAGTGAGGGGTCCAGGGGTCAGAGGATAAGCCTCTGCTGCCATCTGCTGGTGGCCTGAGGAACTGACCTCTGCCTGACCTGGAAACTACAGAGCCACAGAGGGGTCATCGCTAGGGAAACCAACACACGAACCCAAGCTTTAGTGACCTCATATTACAAAAGAGGGTTTGGATACTAACCCCAATCTAATATGGAACTTTCAGACACATAAACGTAGAATTTGACAGAGTAGATCTGACTGGAGTTTATTTCAGCCGTCTGAAAGTCCTTCGAACCCTTGTGCAAGACATTCAGCTGGATAATGACTTCCTGTCTTGTCAGTAAAGCTGCCAAATCAGACCTCTGCCTGTCATATATCCGTATATCCTGAGGTGAATGTCTATTTTCTGCTCTCTCCCCTGCCCCTCTCTCCTGGCAGACACTGAGAGGACATCTTGTAACCATGGAGGACACTGAGGAGAATAACATAAGAAATGCTGACTCATCTGAGGTTGCTAATGGAGACCAGCAGGTGAGCGTCACCTGTCAGAGTGCTGGGGGGAAATTGAGTTAAGAGGGAGGGAGTGCACTTCCAAATCCCAAGTGCAGAATCCAGTATTCAGGGAGGAAGATGGTAGGGGGGGTGTTGACAGGTCTCTGTGTCCCTCACCCATCCCTCCCCCACTTCACCCATCCTCCTCTCCCTTGCCTCACCCATCCCTCTCCCCACCTCACCCATCCCTCCCCCCACCTCACCCATCCCCCCATCCCCCTCTCCCCCATCCCTCCCCTCCAGAGCGTGGTCTCCAGGGTAGGAAACCTCCCCCTGGTCAGTTCTGCATGCGGGGTAGTCTCCACCGCCTACTCCACCACCAAGGACAGCGTGCCTCTGCTGAAGGGTGTGATGGATGTGGCTGAGAGCGGTGTCCGGACCCTGGGGGCCGCAGCCTCCACGGGCTCCAAGCCCATTCTGGATCGCCTGGAACCCCAACGTAGGTTCTCGTCAGATGACACAGCTTCTCTCCTGGTGCTGGGAGAGTCCACACACTCACAACATAAGAGAAGGGATTCATTTCCCTCTACTATTCATTACCCTCTACACAGGTAGAGGGTCGTGTCAGTCTGTCTGCCTGCCTGCCTGTCTATCTGACTATGTTTCTGCCTGTCTGTCTGACTGTGTGTCTGTCTGTCTTCTTGGCAGTCTCGGCTGTGAACGAGTATGCCATGATGGGTCTGGACAAGATGGAGCAGAATCTACCAATCCTGCAGCAGCCTGCTAACAAGGTGAGCCTCCCCTCTCCTGCCTCCCCTCTCCTGCCTCTCCTCCCCTCTCCTGCTTCTCCCCTCTCTTGCCTCCCCTCCTCTCCTCTCCCCCACCCTGCCTCACCAGCACCAGAGGACAGAAATGATCATCTTAATCACCCTGAATTAGTTCTGATGCTCCCCCCAGCTGGTGTCAGACACGATGGGCATGATGTACCAGTCTGTGTTTGGGGCCAAGGATGCCATGATGGGGGCAGTGATGGGGGGCGTGGAGATGACCCGCGCGGCGGTCAGTGGAGGCCTGAGCACGGTGATGGGGACACGCGTGGGCCAGATGGTCAGCAGCGGGGTGGGCCTGGTCCTGACCCGGTCTGAGGACTGGGTGGAACACAACCTGCCGCTCAGTGAGAAGGAGCTGGGTCAGTGATTTTTATGGATCACAGCATGAACTGACAACTGATTGATTAATTGATGGACGTACTTATTTTTCTTAAGCCTAATGGAAGATGCAACAATCAAATGTAATCTCTCTCCCTTCCACACTCTCCCCCTCTCCCTCTCTCTCTCTCTCTCTCCCCCTCTCCCTCACTCTCTTCCTCTGTCTCTCCCTCCCACACTCTCCCTCACTTTCTCCCCCTCACTCTCTCCCCCTGTCTCTCCCTCCCACACTCTCCCCCTCTCTCTCCCCCTCTCCCTCCCTCCCACAGCTGACATGGCAGAGCCTGGTCCCAGTGTGACAGCGCCCCCTGCTGTGACAGACACCCAGGCAGGAAGCTCCAGTTACTTTGTCCGCCTGGGGAAGCTGTCTTCCACGGTGCAGGAGCGAGCCCTGCAGCTGTCCCTCCAGCGAGCTCAGCGCGCCCGAGACGCCTCCTACGCTGCCGTGAGCCAGATCAGCAGCACCCTGGATCTGCTGGAGACGGCGCGCTCCGCCAGCCACCAGCTAGGGGGCGCCCCAGAGCAGCTGCTCCAGCACTGGAGGGAGTGGAGCAAGACCGAGACGGAGGTGGACGGAGGACAGAAGGGCGAGATCGAGGTATTCTGGGATATGTTTTTGGCGTTACTGAACGAGTCTCATGCCTGCCCTCCATCCAAAAAAAGGTTGTTAGTGGGATTTTTTCATGAATATTTACTCACTGGCAATTATCTCTGCTCTTTTTTTTTCTCCATCAAATCTACTGTTTTGTATTTTTCCCCAGTTGGAAGGGAGGACTCTGTCCATGCTGCGGGGCCTGAGTGACCAGCTCTTCTCCGCCTGCTCAGGTGTGGTCTCCAGCGCCCAGGGTCTCCCAGGGGTGGTCCAGGACCAGCTGGCCAACGCACGTCGTGCGGCTGAAGACCTGCAGTCGTCCCTGGGCAAGGCCACCTCCCTCACCCCTGTACTTCTGGATCAGAGCCGAAAACAACTTAAACAGGTTGGTGTGAGGCTGGATCCTAGGCTGCTGACCTATCAGGTTAGGCCACACCCCCGAGACAACGCGGGTGCAAGCTGGCTGCACGTACAACTAACCTGTTTGTCTGTAGATGTAGAGTTATAACTCCTTGACTTGTCTTGATACATTTCTAGCAGCAAGGAGCAGACACTGAATTAATGGTGCATGACACACACACACTCACGCATACACACCCTGTGTGGCTGCTATAATCTGCCCGGTAACAGCTGACAGGTGTGTTTATTTTCTGCGTCTCCAGGTGCAGCACTCATTGGATGGTGTCATGGAATACCTCCTGAACAACACCCCCCTGAACTGGCTGGTGGGACCTTTTGCCCCTCAAGTCACAGAGAAAGGAGAGAAGCCACTGTAAAACCAGGAAGTGAGAGAGCGAAGCTTCGATCCGATTGGTTCTGCCTCCAGCCAATCCTCGGCACCTGAGAAGATGGTCAGTTTATACAGAGCGCAAGTTAGCGATATGACGCTGTTGTTAATAGAAAATATTCCTTCTAATGGTGATGTTTGGCCATCTTGCTATCTTCTGGAGGTTGGTTTATTGGGGAGGATTTTGAGCACTGATTGGCTGAACGAGGCCTTAATGAGTGTATGGTGATGGGTATGATGATGATGATGATGATGATGAAGATGATGAAGAGGATCTCTGGTTTAACTGCTTTGCAATTCACACACCTCCTGCCTGATCACATATCAAATATATCACCTATATACTGGAATGATCCATTTAAATACATATGTTTACATTTTCTTCTCCAGTAAAATGGTAAGATTGTGAAATTGACTAGATGTCTTTGTTTAATGTTCCACCTTCTTAATAGTGCCTTGGTATTGTCAAATCTGACCTGCTGTTATTCATAATGCAATGATGCATCATGTTTGTATTCTGTTTTAATATGTCTGCCAACAGAAATTAAATATTCTTGAAAGATTTTATGTGTATTGTTTTACTTGACAAAGATCAATGTAGAATCTGGAAGATGTATGCAAAGTGAATACTACAGAGTAGTTGTTTTTTACTGTTCCACAAAACTACACACCAAATTGTAGGCTACCAATAGTTTTACTATGGGACAAAATATGTTTTTATATTGACAACCGTGTTAGAAAAACTAAGTCCTACTGTAATGTTTTCAGACTGAAAGCGTTTTCAACGCTGTTTTCATATCATTGTCTTCCATGTGTAAAAGAAACGAAAGATTCGTGTATTTAAGAGAAAACTAGGAATTCTTGGGGCAAAGGTGACGTCATGATCGTTGTTTGAATGTCGGGGTGACGTCATGATCGTTGTGTGAATGTCGCGAGCGCAGCGCTGCTGAGGAGGCCGCGCGCACTAAACACACTAATTCCACTTGTAAATATTCAGTTAGAAGACCAAAAGGTCGACGACAAACCCTCGACGCTCCGTATTTCAGGTACTTCTAAGTTCATATCCGTGATTAAAACGTTCTTATTAACGTACTTTTTGTGTTTTCGAATCGTCCAGGTCGCCGTTATTAGCTTTTTAGCTTAGCTTATCTTAGCTGTTAGCCGTCTAACCCGCTAGCGACCGTTAGCTGGCTACATGGTTGCTAAGCTACTTGGCTAGTTAGCTACATCGCTAAAGCTAGTTCAGCGGAAACAAAGTCGTTCTGTTATTTTTTCCAAAGGTCATTTTTCAATCGTTTGACTATTATGTCATTTACTGTTTTATTGGATGTTTGCCTGTTGTTGTTGTTGTTATTGTTGTTGTTGTCTAGGACCTCAATTCTGACGTCGCTTGTTTGTTTTTGCTATAAGTCGCACCAGCTAGATGAGCTAGGCTAGTTATTTGCTTGTATGTGAAGACTGCGGTCAAACTAGTTGGACTGTTGTCAGCGACCTAGGTCTAAAGAATATATATATGCCTCTTAGATTTCGTTTGTTTCGCTCTGAATCTTCGATTTAAATCGACTGCAGATGTTGTTCTTTGTTTTCAAGTTTGCTTGTCCCAACGAGAACATTTTACCAGGGAGCTGGAAGTGATCTAACCAGCCATCCTCAACCATGAAGAACCACATAGAAAGAACTGTGTTTTATTGTTTGTCGAAATGGCCAAAAGTCTATTGTTTGCTTTGACCAGCTAACACTACCTTGACTAAAGCTAGTTACCCCCCCACCACCACCTCTGTATCTAGCTAACACAATGATTGTTGTGACACTGTGTTCACTACCATGACAATCTAGGAGACGTTTCTCACGAATCTCCATTGTTGAGTCAAACAAGGGCTCTTTATTGTTTGTAATAACAATCCACTCCCATCTTAAAATCAAGAGTGCTGTCATCATTTATTTTGTTATGTATTTCTTGTGTTGCTCGGTGTAGCACGGTTGTCAAGGCAGCCTCGTCTCTTTTTGTGTGTGTTTCATGGGATTCAAGTCATCACTTTGGTCAGAGAATTGACGTGGTGAGCTTTGATCTCAGTGTACTTGACTCTTGCCGGTATCAAAGTGATCAAAGCAATCATCCCAATGTAGGGAAACGCACACTTTTCTTTGGTAGACTTCGACCACTGCAGTCCTCTTCTCCTCCAATGCCATGTCTCCAAGCTCTTTTAGCCTGTATCAGATGAGGATAGATATAATCCTAGATTTACCCAAGTTACCAAAAGGGAACTCAGTTTGAACTTTAAGGCAGTGTTTGACCATGTTTGATTTTTTTCCTTGTAACCAAAATGAGCACTTACCTAACTAGTCTTAACTAACTCTCCCCCCCCACCACCACCCCACCCCCCATCCCATCATTTCCAGGACTCTCCTCTCCCGCCCCCTGCCCCTCACCCCCCCTCTGTCAGTGAGCATGGCTCAGGAGACCAATCAGACACAGGTGCCAATGCTTTGCACTATGGGATGCGGTTTCTATGGTAACCCCCGCACCAACGGCATGTGCTCAGTCTGCTACAAGGAACACCTGCAGAGACAACAGGGCGGGGGTCGTTCCAGTCCCCCTGGTGGTGAGAAAGGTAGGCTGGTGGGCTGGGTGGGTGAGGGTGCCGGGCGGGGAGGGGGTGCTAAAAGGGGCTGGAGAATTTGGTTGCAATTGATGCTCAACCTTGGCATAAAAAAGAGAGCTTTCTCATTGGATGACACAAGTGCCTGTCATGACACTTGACCAATCAGACCAAGTTGTGTTGGCCTGTCTGTGGTGTGGTTATGCCTCAGAAGTTGTCACTAGTAGCTTCGTGCTCTTTATTAAAGTTTGTGTGTGTGTGTGTGTGTGTGCAGCTGCAACGTCCCCAGTGGGGTCTCCAGGAGCAGCTGGTGTGTCGGTGGACAGCTCGACGTCAGAGCCCAGTGTAGAGAATCTCCCACAGCCCGAGGACAGGACACCCAGGTAGGCTGGGGGGGACACACCTGGGGACAGGACACCCAGGTAGGCTGGGGGGGACACACCTGGGGACAGGACACCCAGGTAGGCTGGGGGACACACACCTGGGGACAGGACATCCAGGTAGGCTGGGGGACACACACCTGGGGACAGGACACCCAGGTAGGCTGGGGGACACACCTGGGGACAGGACACCCAGGTAGGCTGGGGGACACACACCTGGGGACAGGACACCCAGGTAGGCTGGGGGACACACCTGGGGACAGGACATCCAGGTAGGCTGGGGGGGACACACCTGGGGACAGGACATCCAGGTAGGCTGGGGGGGACACACCTGGGGACAGGACACCCAGGTAGGCTGGGGGACACACCTGGGGACAGGACATCCAGGTAGGCTGGGGGGGACACACCTGGGGACAGGACATCCAGGTAGACTGGGGGGGACACACCTGGGGACAGGACATCCAGGTAGACTGGGGGGGACACACCTGGGGACAGGACATCCAGGTAGGCTGGGGGACACACCTGGGGACAGGTAGGCTGGGGGACACACCTGGGGACAGGACACCCAGGTAGACGCCTGGACACCCCCTCAGACAGGAAGCTGTCACTCAGAGGATGTTGTTGTTTATTCAGGTTCCTCCACAGTACAACTCAGCACTCATAGACACTTGCATGTATGCATGTGCATAATCCCTCTGTGATTGGTTTACTTTCCTCTGTGTGTGTGTGTGTGTGTGTGTGTGTCTTGTCTGTGTGTGTGTGTGTATATAGTCCCAGCTCCCCCAGCCCAGTAACCCAACAGATGACAGCGATGAGCATCTCCCAGGACACAGCAGCCACAGACTCAGACCGAGCGGACGAGGATGAGGACGAGGGCTCGTCCAAAAACACAGGTCTGTCCTCCGATGAGAGACACACACACTCACACACACTCACACACAGGTCTATCCTCTGACAAGACACACACACACACACAGGTCTGACCTCTGACATGACACACACACACACAGGTGTGACCTCTGTGTTGCTGATTGGCCCAGCTAACATGTGACCCCTCCTGTCAGGGCCGGGAGGAGAGGCGGGGCAGGCAGCATCAGACGGAGACCAGACCCCCGATAAAAACAAGAAGAAGAACCGCTGCTTCACCTGCCGGAAGAAAGTGGGCCTGACCGGTGAGAGGAAGTCACATGACTACAGGCAGCGGTCACTTCCTGCCTGTACTTTCATCATCTCTCTATCTATCTCACTCCATCGCTCTCTCTATTTATCTCTCTATCTCTCTCTTTCTCCTTCTCTCTCTTTCTGCTAGCCACAGGCAGCATTCAAAGGGGTTTTACAGAGCATTGAACAGAGCAGCTTTTTGATCTTACCCAGTGTGTGTTTACCCGTGTGGCCCTGAACCTCTTCTCAGATCACACACAGCACTTCAGAAAACATCATGCAGTCAAGGTCAAGCGTAACAAAATCATGTTGCCCCGGGTCTGTGTTTACCAGCTGGGATTCAAACGCACAGCGCTGAATACAGGAGGCCGTCTTTACCCCCCCCCCCCCCCCCCACACTCTCTCTTCCCCCACAGGCTTCGACTGTCGCTGTGGCAACCTGTTCTGTGCCATCCACCGTTACTCGGACAAACACGACTGTCCCTACGACTACCGGGGCGCCGCTGCCGCCCGCATCCGCAAGGAGAACCCCATCGTGGTGGCAGAGAAGATCCAGAAGTTATGAGCCGATGGATTACCGTTCACCCCTGACATGTGAATCTAGAACAATGGCTGTGTGGAATATAATACCAGAGAGAGAAATGGCTTTCA
The DNA here is from genome assembly GCA_030340665.1 of Neosalanx taihuensis. NCBI lineage: Eukaryota > Metazoa > Chordata > Actinopteri > Osmeriformes > Salangidae > Neosalanx > Neosalanx taihuensis. Next base: position 7,362,694 of record CM059312.1, on the reverse strand, counting down.
TTCGGGGAGGGGAGGAGAGGGTGCCCCTCTGTTCTGCTGTCTCTCTATCATCTTCTCCCTGTCTCTCTCTCTCTCTCTACCAGAGTTCCCCTCTGTGTGTGAGAGTGTGTGTGTGTGTGTGTGTGAGAGAGTGTGTGACAATGACGTATGTGGCAGTGTAATGGAGTGAGCATTGTAGTAGTAGAGTGTGTGTGAAAACCCTGTGTGTGTGTGTGTGTGTGCGTGCGTTTGAATGCTGTGTGTCTACTGTGTGTGTGTGTGTGTGTGTGTGTGTGTGTGTTTGTAACTTGAGAGAGAGCAGTGGAGGACAGGCTGGGCTTCTGTGGACTGTGGGGAGGGAGGACATTACATTCTGAACCCTTTTTATTGTTTTTCAAAACTGGGGGGAATGTAGCTGTGAGCTGGCTTTAGTGTGATCCGAGTCTGAGGAGGCAGTGCTTTTGTAGCTGTGGAGGAGCGTGGCCACAAGCTGGGCTGGGCGAGGCTGGAGGACAGGGATCAACACCAGCCAGGCCTCCAGAGAGCAAGGGGGGGTGGGTGGGGGGGGGAGCGCGGGGGAGATCAACTCCCTAACAACCAATAATGTCCCATTCTTGTCCAATTGGCCTTTTTGTTTTGTTTTCTATTTATCAGGTATATTATTTCCTCCCCCTCCTCTCCTTTCTCTCTCGTTTTGGTGGACTGATGTTAATGTCTGTCCAGCACGACACTGAGGCTTTGCATTTTCAAGAAATGTTTTTCTTTGATATGTTGACTTATCATAATAATGTTGGGTGCATGAACAGTGATGGGGAAGAGAGGGGGGAGGGAGGGGGGAGGAATCAAGTGATCCTTGACTTATCTGAGTGATTGAATTCTTTTATTTTATTTTATTTTCCTCTCTATCCGTTTTAATGAGGGTATGACTTCAGAAGATCTATATTAATATATTGTAGTTAGCTTGAATTGTGTGATTGCATTCTATTTATTTATTTTTACATTTTAATTTTTTTTCATTATCATTTGGCTGGTTTGTATACTGGAGGATTGACAGCATGCGTGAGTTAATCAGAACGATTTGTACCAACCTTACCACTTTCAATAGGCTCCATATGATTATGTAACCGTTCGAAATAAGATGAACACAAAACCTTTTGTTCTGACGTAACAGAGTCTGGTTAATATCTACCCTTTAAAAACCGTACAGAAAATGTCAAGCGTTATTTCTGGAAAGCACAACAGCATAAATAAGCCTCCCATTGCAGAGCACAAACCGTTATCTATCTACAGTATCTCACCTCAGCTTTGGTCAGTGTGTGGAGGTATTTTATTGTTTTGGGGGTCTGTAGGATTGGCTGGCAAAGGAGGTTTCACCTTCAACCAACCAATCCCTGACCCTTAAACCCTCCTGGGCAGCCCCTCATTGGCTTAGACAGGGAGGAAACTATAAAGCAGCTATTCTAACCCCCCCCCCCCCCCCCCCCCCCCCCCCCCCCGGGTCGTCTGCAGAACTTTCAGATATTTCTGCCTCATCGATCAAGCGTGTTAGGGTGTGCATGTTTTGGTGTAAGGAAATCTTGTTGTTTTCCTTGTAAGACAAAACTAATCAAACACAGAGAAGTGATTGACCTTACATGATTACACAGGCCGTTTGGGGTTGAGTCAATCAACGCTGGTTCTGCCCGGCCAGAAACCCAGTGTGGCGTTCCCGCTTGGCGGGCGCCATATTCTGTTCCCATGGAGACGGCAGCTCCATGTTCTTTTAAGCACCAGCAGACCTCGACTCAGTGCTGAGCAACATCTGAGCTGGTTCCTCCTCCTCCTCCTTTCACTTCCACCCTCAGCTCAAGCGAATAAGAATCTCGTAGCGACTCAAGTCAGACTATTTAAGTTTGTTTGTAGGAGCACATGCATGCATGCGTGGTCAGCGAAAGCGAATCGCTTCATTATTATTATTTTATAATTTTAATAATCGACTCGCACGCCTTTTTTGTGAGGGAAAACAAGGAGACACACCAAGCTGACCTGTGTGTGTGTGTGTGTGTGTGTGTGTGTGTGTGTGTGTGTGTGTGTGTGTGTGTGTGTGTGTGTGTGTGTGTGTGTGTGTGTGTGTGTGTGTGTGTGTGTGTGTGTGTGTGTGTGTGTGTGTGTGTGTGTGTGTGTGTGTGTGTGTGTGTGTGTGTGTGTGTGTGTGTGTGTGTGTGTGTGTATGCTTGTCCCCCTAAGCTACCTTAGGGTCCAGGTTAACAAGGCTGTATATTCACATGTGTATATACCATAAAGGTTCAACTCATATAGTCTAACCTAAAGTAGATTTCCAGGTTATATGTGGGTTGAGGAGGGCAGGACGTTTAAATGTGTGTACAGAACCTGAACATTCTGCATAGGTAGGTTTACCTTCTTTAATTCTTTTGTGGAAGTTAGGTTCCGGTGTGTTGGAAAGAGAGGGTGGAGGGGCTTGTGTTGGAAGCCTAGTTGGACTTAGGTGGACCTTTCCACGTCGTCTGAGTAGCTGTTTATCTTTTCATTTGTCTTCATCGCTCAGTGACTTGGAGTTTCGGGAGACATTCTTGCTGTTGCGGTCACCTGGTTTGGTCATCGTGTTCTCATGCACCTTTGGAGGGGAGGGGAGGGGGAAATGCCTTAGGCTCCCTTTCATAATCAGTTTGAATTTAAATGGGCCTATAGGCTCTTCCAGGAGAGCCTGTTTGGTAGTGATGTCAGTTAGACTGGACCAGCCTGGACCACAAGAGAACATCTGAGATCTGGTTAGAAGCATCCTAGCTCTTCTTCTCTTGCCACCAACCACTCGGATGACGTATGCTCCGCTCCCCTCCCTCCATTGGCTGAGGCTGATCTTGATCCTTGACCTTAAGACTTAGAGCTGCGTCATCTTTTAGATGAATGCCTTCATATTTAAACCAGCAGAGTTCAGCTGTCAACTTCTTTACAGATGAGACAGTTGATTTTTTTCCCCCCATTGACAGCTCAGTCCACCTCCAGCATTAAAACACTGAGCGGTTTGAATGTACGCACCAGGGGCCACAGTGAGATGTTTATGACGGTATTTAAATTTTACCTGGATTTAACCACAGTAAACTTCGTTTGATTGGCGATAGAACGAACCACTGAAATTTGAGTTGAGGGTTCTGGGAGTGAGTCAACTAGTATAATACAATTATTAATAGTGATAATTCTTCAAACCGGTCAAAGCATCTTTATTACATGTGCTGCGTGGCACGACGCATTTATAATCACTGTTTTTTTAATCCACAGATCACAAAACACGTTAGTTGGTCATTTTGAAGTTGAATATCTGAGGAAAGTTGAGATATATGAGGAAATCTGGTTGATGCAACTGAATTCAAGGAACAATGACAGAGACTGAAATTATTATTATTCTTTCACCCTCTTATTAGTGTATTAAGCAACGATGTCAAGGCGTTCAAATGAGAGCTAGAATGTTATAACAAGTCCGCAAGGCCACGCAGGAACATCTGGAAAATGCAGTCAAGTCCCCTGAAGATCCAGTTCCTAGAAGTACCACCAGAACTATTTTTTTTTTCTTTTTCTTAATTCTTTTTTTTTCTTTAAATATTTTAGGATTGTATGATGTGTAAGAGTAAGTATAAAACAATAAAATCACAAAGTTTATTTTACATTTACACTGTCGTCTGTATTTCTTTTTACTGATCATAACTTAGACTTAAAAAATTACATTAAATAAATGTACATAGTCCTAGTGTGAGCTCGTGGGTTCTTAAGTAGCTTAGTAACATTAACAATATCCTGGAATTACCTTTGACGGTCATTTGTAAATATTTTAATTCGTTTGACAGTTGAGAAAGTTGATTACAAATCAGTAAAGAACACTGGATTAAGGAATAAAAAAAATTATATATCCATTAAAAATCTTGATTAACCGCAGTTGAAGTTGTGTTCTGTCAACATCTGTACGTCTCGAGACGTCAACAGACGGAGGAAGTTGACGTCGCCGGGCAACGGAGGGATGACAGCGGACTAAAGAGCGAATCAGCTAACTTCATTTTCTTAAAATAACCTCCAACACGGGATCTTAGTCGTCGTTATAGCCCCTGCAAGCAAATAGGTGATTGTAAAATAAAGGTAACGTAATATTAGCTACTAGCTAACTAGCTTAGTCTATCAGAAATGGTTGCTGGGTATAGGTATTGTGTTAGCATGGCGGCTAGTTAGCTTAGCTAACGTTATTAGCTCGTCAGACATCTGTGAATGTAGCTTGGAATGCTACTTTGCTTCCTTGATATCTTATTAAGACAAGATGCATTAAGATACTAGCTGAGCTATTTAACTAGCTAGCCTTGAGCTTGAATGATGATGGTTGGATATCAAGCTATTGGGTTAGCAGAGAGAGAGGGAGAGAGAGAGAGGGGGGGTGAGAGAGAGTAGGGGGAGAGAGAGGGAGAGAGAGAGAGAGAGAGAGGGTGAGAGAGTAGGGGGAGAGAGAGAGATAGAGAGGGGGGGTGAGAGAGAGAGAGAGAGTGAGGGGGGTGAGAGAGAGAGGGGGTGAGAGAGAGAGGGAGAGAGGGAGAGAGAGAGGGAGAGAGAGGGAGGGAGAGAGACTATCAAACCTACCCAGCTGCACTTTGATCTGAAAGGTGTTCAGTTTGTGCTTTTGTCAAATATCACCCAGTAATTCTGCAGGCCTTTGGTGTAAGAGTCCTGGAAAATCTTTCTGTTGTAAAAGCAACTGGATACCTGATCAAGAGTGTTTCTGGAAGAGGGATGTATGTTTCTAAGAGTGTTTCTGGAGAGGGGTGTCCCTGGAGGTGGTGGGGGGGATGCATGTTTGACTCCAATGAAAGCCTGATTGTCTTGTTCTCAGTTTGCCTGCGTGGCGCAGCTCTGCTCTGCCCGGTATTACAGCACAGGTAGACCAGCCTGCTGATGCTGCCTGCTTGCTACATTTAAAGATTAATATCATGAAAACAACAGGGGAACGTTTTACTGTTAACTCGTTTAGGTAGCATTGATTCTGCTTATTAATTTGAGATAAATCTGAAGGCAAAGGTGAGTTTGATGTTCTGGTGGTTTTGAATGTTAGTGTAAAAATAGGATTCTGTTGGCATTCATCATCGTGTGGCTTGAGTAACCATGCATCCTGTAAATGTGATTTGGGTCACGGCCTATGGGATGACCAGCCACTGCAACAACACATACATATTATAACCGTTGACATATTTTGGTAAACAAAATCTAATTCATATCTGCTGTCATTCTGAATTCACATCTCCCTCAAACACAGCAATTGTAACCATGACACCTTTATTTTGGTATACCTTTGTCCTCCACCCTTCTCTCTCTCCTCCACCCTTCTCTCTCTCTCCTCCACCCTTCTCTCTCTCCTCCACCCTTCTCTCTCTCTCCTCCACCCTTCTCTCTCCCTCCTCCACCCTTCTCTCTCTCCTCCACCCTTCTCTCTCTCTCCTCCACCCTTCTCTCTCTCTCTCCTCCACCCTTCTCTCTCTCCTCCACCGTTCTCTCTCTCCTCCACCCTTCTCTCTCTCCTCCACCCTTCTCTCTCTCTCCTCCACCCTTCTCTCTCTCCTCCACCCTTCTCTCTCTCTCCTCCACCCTTCTCTCTCTCTCCTCCACCCTTCTCTCTCTCTCCTCCACCCTTCTCTCTCTCCAGGTGGTATACCAGAGCCAGTACCACCAGCCCCCACACCCGTGAGTCAGGACTCCCCATCAGAAGTGTGTGTCGGCCAGGGTGAAGGTGGGGGGGGTGGGTGGGGAGGCAGGGTCATGTTCCAAGACTGAGAAGGGTCCTCGGAGAGACACAGGGTCGGCGTCAGGGTTCCGGAAGCGGTTTCTGTGGCGATGAAGCTGAAACAGCGCGTGGTGGTTCTGTGTGCGATACTTCTCCTGCTGGGATTGGCTAAGCTCTTCCTGCTGGACGGAGGGGAGGGGTCTGTGGCCAGCCGGAGGGATCTCCGAGCCTTCCGCAAGGTAGGGGGGTGTGGGAGTGGCTGGGTGGAACTACTTGCCTCAGGGGGGAATGTCCCTGTACTTACTGTAATTCGCTCTGGATAAGAGCGTCTGATAAAATGACTTAAAATATCAATGTTAATATTGCGTTAACGTCCTCCTTCATGTGAGCGTGCTCGCGTGGCGAATGAAAGCGTGTGCGGCCGTGTGCATCCTCAGATGGAGGCGGGCCTCTCTCTGTCCAGAGGGGCGCGGCTCACGCACACCCTGCAGTCTCCCTGGGAGGTGGCGGGCCAGTGGGTGGGGCCCAGGGAGGTGTACCCAGAGGAGACCCCTGAGCTGGCAGCTGTCCTCACCGCCCTCAGCAGCGCCCGGGTGGAGCGGGCCGACGTGGGCTACAAAGGCACTCAGCTCAAAGCCCTGCTTGTGCTGGACGGGGGGCAGAAGGTGGTGTTCAAGCCCAAAAGGTGAGCCTGAGGAGCGGGGGTGGAACCAGGGGGAGTCTGGTCCTTTTCTGAGACGGGGACAGGCAGACCTGGTTGGTTACGGTGTGTGTGTGTGTGTGTGTGTGTGTGTGTGTGTGTGTGTGTGTGTGTGTGTGTGTGTGTGTGTGTGTGTGTGTGTGTGTGTGTGTGTGTGTGTGTGTGTGTGTGTGTGTGTGTGTGTGTGTGTGTGTGTGTGTGTGTGTGTGTGTGTGTGTGTGTGTGTGTGTGTGTGTGTGTGTGTCCTCAGGTACAGCAGGGAGCATGTGGTGGAGGGAGAGCCATATGCTGGCTATGACAGACACAATGCTGAGGTGGCTGCCTTTCACCTGGACAGGTAGGACTGTCACCTCCTCCTCCTCCTCACCTGCTCCTCCTCCTCCTCACCTCCTCCTGCTCCTCCTCCTCCTCCTCACCTCCTCCTGCTCCTCACCTCCTCCTGCTCCTCCTCACCTCCTCCTGCTCCTCCTCCTCCTCACCTCCTCCTGCTCCTCCTCCTCACCTCCTCCTGCTCTCCTTCCTCTCACCCCCTGTCCCTCCTCCCTCCCGCAGGATCCTGGGGTTCAGAAGAGCGCCCCTGGTGGTGGGGAGGTACGTCAACCTCCGCACTGAGATCAAGCCAGTGGCTACAGACCAGCTGCTCAGCACTTTCCTAATGCAGGGTGAGTGTCTCTCTCCCTCCCTCTCTCTCCCTCCACCTCGTGCACACACGCCTGCATGAACATGTGAGGTTTATTCTTCTGTACACAGCAGGCTTCACTAGGGATGATTGGGCAAGTGGTCATTGTCCTCTTTTGAGAACACCCTGACCTCTGTGGAGAATTTCACAGAATGTTCCAAATGTTCCACGATCTCTAGCAAATAAAGTATTGGGCCAGAGGGCCTGGGTGTCCAGGGTCTAGCAGGGTTATGGACAAATACATCAGGTGTTCCGGGCTTCTGGAAACATGCCTTCCAGCCTCGTAACCATATCAGAGCCTAAACGTTGTCCTGCTCTTTGGAATCTTCAGCACTGCTGTCAAAGTGCTGTTAAAAACAGCTGCTTGCATTTCAGCCTGAAGTCATGTTGCCACAGAGAGAGCACAGAGCTCTGCCCTCAACAAACACTAAGAAACCTGTTTGACATGGGTGCAGCACTGTACTGTGTACACACAAGGCTTGTGTGTTTGGTATTCATATGTGCCTAGACGAAACACGGATGTTGGGGAGGGGGAGAGGGGGAGGGGAGAGAGAGGGGTGGGGGCGCTGGAAGCCTCCTGTCTGTGTCTGACCTTCCCCCCCCCCCCCCCCCCCCCAGGTAACAACACCTGCTTCTATGGGAAGTGTTACTACTGCAGAGAGAGTGAGCCAGCGTGCGCAGAGGGGGAGATGATGGAGGGCTCCTTAACCCTGTGGCTCCCGGATGTTTGGCCCCTGCAGAAACACCGGCACCCATGGGGCCGCACCTACAGGGAGGGCAAGCTGGCCAGGTGGGTGTGTCTGGTGATGGGGTGGGGACACTCGCTGTGTTCAGTGTTTAGTTATGGATGCCTGTACTGGGAGTGTAGAAGTTACTTAAGTCTGGTGTGTGTTTCTGTGTGTGTGTTTCTGTGTGTATTTATGTGTGTGTGTGTGTGTTTCTGTGTGTGTGTATGTTCCTGTGTGTGTGTGTGTGTGTTCCTGTGTGTTTGTATGTTCCTGTGTGTGTGTGTGCGTTCCTGTGTGTGTGTGTGTTCCTGTGTGTGTGTTCCTGTGTGTGTGTGTTCCTGTGTGTGTGTGTGCACGCTGCAGGTGGGAGTACGATGAGAGTTACTGCGAGGCCGTGAAGAAGATGCCTCCATACGACGCTGGTCCGAGGCTGCTGGACGTCATCGACACGGCCATCTTTGATTACCTCATCGGTAACGCAGACCGCCATCACTACGAGAGTTTCCAGGACGACGGGGGAGCCAGCATGCTCATCCTCCTTGACAACGCTAAAAGGTACAACTTCCAAATGTCTGACATTCCCCCCTGAGGCTAGTAGGGTGAAGTGCCTTGCCCAAGGACACAACGTCACTTGGCACAGCCTGGAATCGAACCAGTAACATTCTGATCACTAGCCTGATTCCTCTAACCACAGCTCTAACTTCAGGCTCTTTGTTTCCTCTCTGGAAGTTTTGGCAACCCTGCTCTGGATGAACGCAGCATCATCGCTCCACTTTACCAGTGCTGCATGTGAGTACCGAGATTCACACACACACACACTCAGCACACACACTCCACACACATACCCCCAACTGAAACTGTAGTTCAAGTGTCAGAGACTAAAATAGAACACTGTGATGATGATTGGTTTAACCTAAATAATGAAACGCAATCTATATAAAACTGTCACCAGAATCCTCCTTACTACAGTAATGGAATCCCATGAGATGTATTTTCCTCTGCTGTTCTATTTCTGTCCTCTAGAGGGAGACATAAGTCAACGCATTTCTCACTAGTCATTTGATTTGAATGGGGGCGTACTGTGTTCATATGTGCTCTTATATTCTGATCCTGGACTTCCCTGTCTCACGCTCTTTCTCCCACAATCTCACACTGTCTCTCCCTCTCTTTCTCACCATCTTCTTACCATCTCTCTCTTCTTGTACCACACCCTCTCCTTGTACCACACCCTCCTTGTCTCACATCATTCCTCTTCTTTTCACACACCCTCTCTCTCCACACTATCTTTCCCATTTTCTCACACCATCTTCTATCTTTTCTCACACCCTCTGTCTCTCTCTCTCATTTCCCCCCACACCTTCTCTCTTTGTTCCACACCCTCTCTCTCATCTTACATCATTCCTCTTCTTGCCCCACACCTTCTCTCTCCTTTCCCCCCACACCCCTCCCCCCCCCCCCTCCCCTCAGGATACGTGTGTCTACCTGGAACAGGCTGAACCTCCTGAGGGGAGGAGCTCTGAGTGCAGCTATGCGCCAGGCCCTGACCTTCGACCCCATCAGCCCCATCCTGGCCGAGCCTCACCTCGCCGCGCTCGACCGCCGCCTGGCCGGGATCATAGCAACCGTCAAGCAGTGCATGGAGACGCAGGGTCCAGACAACACCCTGGTGGAGGACCGCATGAACCTACCCCACCCCTAGACACCCCCCAACCCCCCCGCCTCTCCGTCCAGACCCCCCACCGCCCTGAAGGAACGAGGGACGACAAGAACCAGGAGAGGGTCTAGAGGAGCGGAGAAGCCTGGAGGCAGGGAGGGGAAACATGGGGAGGAAAGACAGGAAGTCAGGATGTTCTGGATGTTCTGGAAGCTTTACAGAGCTGTTACTGTAACCGCTTACAGTGTTGTCCTGCTGAACATGAGCTCTCCTCCCTGGTCCTCCTGCCACCTCCACTGTCACCTCCTTTGTCAGGAAGGGAGAAGACGGGCGATCTTCTGTCTTGAAACCCTTCCTCCTTCTCACCAGGTGGAAATATGAAAACATTTGGATTCAGGACTGGACTTCGGAACACTCAGGACTGTTGGGGTGCAGATATGACCACTACCACCCCCCCCCTCTCCATCCCCACCACCTATCTCCCTCCCCCCCCCCCCCCTCTCTCCCTCCCCAGTGACTGGCCATAGTTCGAAGGACTGAGGAGTAATGTTAGTGTGTCTGTGTGTATGTCTATGTGTATGTGGTGTGTGTGTGGTGGTGGGGGGGGCAGGTAATGATGTATTAAGACTGGCAGATTGTGTGGCAGGTGGACTTTATAGGAACTGAAGTGGTTTCTTGCTACCTTGCACATCCTGAATGCATATTCTCTCATTCCAGTGCCATTGGGAGTGCAGGTGTGTGGATTGTAATGGTTGGGACCGTATGTACATAGTGAACTAACTTAAATAGCATTACTGATGAATATGAGAATTATAATATTAAGGAACCTTAATTTTAGTATTGTGTGTGTGTGCGTGCGTGTGTGAATGAATGACAGTGAGTCTGTCTGTGTGTGTGACAGGTATACAAACAATAAGTACGCTACTGATGTTTCAGGACTTGAGGAACAGTTGCAGGTGCACTGGTGTTGGTAACTTTAACAATAAAACACGGCCTGTTTAAAAAGCCCCTCGAACTCACTCACTAACCCTCACATATGACTCAACTGAGGCGCAACTTTTACTAGATGCAGCTCATGATACACACACACACAAACTTGCTCTCGCTCTCGCAGTGAGATTTGTCACTCCAGTTTCCTCTTGCCCACTCGCCTTTAAAGCATCTGAGTCTAGCTCTGTTTACCGCATTCTGTTGAGCGCCATGACTGGGGCTGCTGCTCTGAGCGGCAGGAGCAGCGGCAGGAGGAGCGGCAGGAGCAGCGGCAGGAGGAGCGGCAGGAGGATCGCGGTGCTCATCACTGTCCAGAGCGCCCTGCTGGCTGCATGTCTGGCTGCGGTATTCTACGTTTATTACCTAGTTCAGCAACGGGTAAGTTAACCTTTTTATTGTTGTTTACAAAAAAAAGAAGAATTAAAAAAAAAAAAAGAATTAGAGAGTATTTGAGGTCAAGGTCCGCTGTCGGTGAATGAGACTTTCAAGGTTCTGTATATGGTTTTATGGCATGATATGGCCACAGTTTTATTTCGCTCACAAGGTCACTAACCAACTAACCACCTACTTTCAGGAACAACCAATGTCCACGATGGTGGAAAAAATAATATCTAAACGTATTATTTCCCCTTAACGGATAGAATATATACAGATAGTCTTGTCGGCTTGTAATAGTTATAGCTTGTAATAATGGTAAACATGAAGTCTGTGGGTTGGTGGTTTTCAGTCCCAGCTCTCGCTCTTCATCATAGAGACTTTCCCTGCTGTACGATTTCCATCAACAACCTGAGGCCAGCCTGTCTTGTGTTCTGTAATGGCATGGATATACAGACACACCTGACATAATGAAGGGTCATTATCAAGCTCTGTGGAGGTGTGCTGGAGCAGGGAAACATCTAAATATGTCTGGACTTTGACCCCAGAGGGCTGGACTTTGACACTCCTGGGCTGGGCAGTCACTTGGTCATTTTATTAAGATTCAGCCGCCAGTCTAAGTGGTCAACACGAACAAGAAGGGTGATGGGTTATTCTGTAAAAAAGCACATTATAGCAGCATTATCCATTCTCGTGTTTATTTCAGGAAGCATGTTAACCTCTCTTGGTATCTGATGTGGGAGTTGTTGTGGTTATCCTGTTTCTGCTTAAAGCGGAGCTCTAACCATCACTGAGACTTTCCCTTTTCTGCTCATCCCACCGCTAGTCGGGTTGGCCGACATGTAAAAGACGCTCTAAAGTCATTTAATGAGCAATTCGCCATTCGATGTTTCCCCCTCGGTCCGTCATAGCCCACATTCTGTATGTGAAATATTTAATTGAGTCATGAATACAGAGAAAGGGGAACTGGAATCAACCTAGTCTGACCGCAGTGGATATGAAAAAACAAAATGACCTTTATTTATTTATCATTCTTCCAGGGACCGGAAGAGAAGAATATTTACATCCAGTTTCATCCGATCTCAGGTGAGTGGCTGTGTGCGTGAGAGATTCATCACGAACTAAACAGTACCTTCAGAGAAGACTGTGTTCTCAAACCAGCATGTTTTATCTCTCTCTCTGTCTCTCTCTCACTCTCTCTCTCTCTCTCACGCTCCCTGTCTCTCTCTTCCTGTCTCTCTCTCTCTCTCTCTGTCTGTCTCTCACTCTCTCTCTCTCTCTCACGCTCCCTGTCTCTCTCTCTTCCTCTCTCTCTCTCTCTCTCTCTCTCTGTCTCTCACTCTCTCACTCTCTCTCACTCTCCCTGTCTCTCTCTCTTCCTGTCTCTCTCTCTCTCTCCCTCCATCTCTCTCCAGGTGTACTTGACGACGACGAGCCAGTGAGATTCCACGACTACACGAGTAACATCATGATGTTGGGTCAGGACAGGAGCCAGATCAGCGTGGGCTGTGACGGCCCCCACATCGTCCACCTGGGGGTGTGTGTGGGGCTTCTGGACCCGGAGGACAGCTGGGGGACCGGGACCCTCACTCTCCGGGTCAACAACCAGCCTCGGGTGTCCTTTCCCCTGAACGTCACCAGGACGATGGGTGTTGGACGGCTGGGTCAGCAGCAGATGGTGTACCTCCACAGGGGAGAGGTCGCTACGTTGCATTTCAGATCGCGCCAGCTCAGAGTGAGAGAGTTAACACTGGGGCTACACTACCTGCTCGGGGTGTGTCTGTTCTGAGGGGCTCAGGGGGCCTCCAGGGTACCGTACATCGAGGGGCCAGGGAGTGACTTTGACCAGCACTGGAAGAAATACACACACACACATACACTCACTTACACACCATTCTCCCAACGACAACACAACCTCAGGTCTACTGCTAAAGTAGCACCATATCCCTTATGAATCACTTATTCAGCCTCATCACCAGCAGGCCTCACTCACAGGTAGTCAAAGGGGAAACCTCCAGCCTCTGTGTGGCCTCTTAATGGTGTTTGCAGCTAAACCGGCCTCTAGTATTGACTAATCAGGAAAACCCCAAAACATCTCCAACAAAAACATTTGGTGGCCTGGTTTTTAACGTACTGTAATTTTTTTCAAAATGTGTGTGTGTGTATGCACAAGTCGATGTGTGTTTACGATTTTGAGACAAAACTTGTCCTCAGGCAAGGCACTTGCCACCCTACATGCCTCAGGGGGGGGAATGTCCCTGTACTTGCTGTAAGTTGCTCTGCTATGGAGCATCTGCTAAAATGACTGAATGGAAATGTCTCTCTCTGTCTCTCTCTCTGTCTCTAAGCCTTCTGAACAGAGACATTCCACACCCACAGTATCCACCATGCTCCCTGGATAGTTGTTTGGGATTTTTCCATACCTTCTACAGTGGAAGGAACTAGTGTCCCACGTCTTATTTAACTATGTTTATATGTTTAACATGTTTATTTTGTCATCTGTTTTTTTGTACTATTAAACTATGCTAGTGTGCACACACGTATGCATGCTTCAGTCCTATACTTCCTCTATCTCTGTATCTGTCTGTCTGTCTCTCTCCCTTTCTCTGTCTCAGTGCCTTGTGTAGTAGTATCAGTTACTCCTCATAAACTGTTATCATTACACGCACACACACACTCTCTCACACGCACACACACACTAGGTTTCGTCACCCGTCTAAGAAAACAGTTCAAAGTGAAAGTAAATTCCCACTGTTCTACACGAGTTCACCGTGGTATCGCTGCAACTGGAGTGGGTGAAATTCCACCTGGACCCGGCGTGTTGTGACATGGCCAAGTTCCACTGCGGCCAGACGGTTTCATCAGACTACAGTGGAACTGAAGTATTTTAAGTTGTTTCAATCCCACTGACAGTACATGCAAGAAGGGAGGGGGTTCAAATCCAAGCTGCATCAGGAAGAGTCCCAGACTTGCATGACCTGACTTGCATGCATCATCAACGTTGCTGTCGCATTGAATTCTAAGTGTCTGCTAAATGACTAAATCTCATCAAACTATTGGAATTTTTGAGGGGTCAGATTCATCACAGGACTTGTCCCCTTGTAGAGATTCACAGCTTAGTTTCTTTGTTAAACTGCTGAGATGGGAGGAAGAGACAGAGAGCGAGAGAGAGATAAACAACTGCCTGTAAAAACTGGCTTCCCCTGTCATGTCCCAGAAACAGCACAGCCTCGTTGTGTGCAGGGAAGCAGCAGTATCAATGTTCAAAGGGAATTCCCACGCCGATTATGATGCAACCTTTATAGTTTTTTTCTTTTTTTAGTTCGGGAGCAACATGGGAGGAGCTATGAAGTGCTGTGCTGTAACTGGTAACTGTTGTTGATTTCACTTCCTCATTCAGAGGTATTCCCTCGCTGTCAAAGGTCTTTGGCACACCTCTGTCTGTGTGTGTGTGTGTGTGTGTGTGTGTGTGTGTGTGTGTGTGTGTGTGTGTGTGTACGAGAAGCAGTGGGAGGAGCTTGATTTGAGGGCATTCCTTAACGAGGAGGTTTCTCTGCTAGCTGTATAGTAGTATGTGGGTGTAAAAACGGTATCCTGCTTTTATCAGTGAGTGGGATGTCACTGTCTATAAAGGAAGCCGTCACAGGACTCCCAACTCACTGCTCAGACACCATGGACACCCAGCAGAAGAGTCAGATGAACATGACAGCTTGTCAGGTGTTAATACCTGAGCTTGCTCCTCCTGAGGCTTCCAGCAGATCCTGGAACAGCTGTAAGGTTGCCTGCATCGCCCTGGTGGGGCTGAGCATCATCACTGTCTCTGTGGGAATGTGTGTCTTCTGGACTCAGGGAAGCATGCAGGTAACCACTGGGTGTTTGTGTGTATATCTGTGCATGCGTGTGTGTGTGTGTTTCATGTCATGACTGCTGAATAGTCGATTTCTCACGCACAAGTATAGTGTGTATACTGTGTATTTCTGACGAATGTTTATGATTCATGTTGTAAACCTTTCTCTATGCCTCTAGGATATCAAAGCAGAAAATGCTCCCGAGAAAATCAAACAGACCTTCAATTTACAAGGTGATTGTTTTGTCATGTGCACGACACACACACACACACACACACACACACACACACACACACACACACACACACACACACACACACACACACACAGAACAAGATCCCAAAGCACTGACTTGCATTAAACTTGTATTTTTAGTCCAGAAAAAAGGCAACAATTCTGATTCACGAGCACCTCCTCAGAGTAAAGATAGCTTGCGCTGTCTGCTAGGTTCTTTTCGTGAGAAATGCTAGATTTCTGGGGGCTAAAGAGAGATGTGACCACGAGTGTGTTACTCATAACTGCTGTAGAAAAAAGGTTTCACTGTTATCAAAACAGTATTTTGATAACAGTGTCCAGATGACTACCTCTGAAACCTTTACTACAATGGAACGTTCCTTGGACTAAATGGGGGTTCTAAATCGACTGATTTCCCATGACGGTCTGATGACACCTCACTTAGACTAACCCTCCATGATGTTCTTCCAGAGCCCAACGCTGAGAAAGAGTACGACATCTTCACTGCCCCCAGACATGGCCTGTACGTCCTCCATGGCCAGGTGACCCTCCAGGAGACCCTGAACTACCAGTCAGAGGTCGTGTACCTCTGGGGAGTCTGGAGGTCAGGAAACCCCAGATCGATCCAAACACGCCAAGTGAGTTGCATTCAGGAAATCATCTTTGCCACAGAGTGCGAAATGGACGAAGGTTTTCGAGTTTATCTCAAATTCAATATGGGCAGCCCCAACCGTACCGCAACCATGTTCAACGTTTACGAGCTGTGAACCTGAACCTGTTAATAAACCACAAAACATGAACACTGCCTTCGGTTGTGAAGCTGCGTGCTTACAAGCGACAAGGTCGTTGTTGAGACAAGGTCTTTAAGAGTCCTGATCTTATTTTAAGGTTTGGAGAGACTCTGTGTGTGAGATCTTGGTCCACTCATGTCAAATTCACTCCTGCTTCAACTTGAGATCTTTTACTGACACTCCATTCGGTGTACGGTAACTTAGCAACCAGAGAAGAAGCGTTCCGCTGGTCTGTCATTGGCTTGACCGCAACAGGAAGTGTATTTATGATTGGACGAGCTGGGAACGTGATCTTCTAATCACACCAGACACTTGCTCTTGAATAGAACTCTTGTGTGAGTTCACAATGCATTGTGGGGGAAAAGAATGTGATGATGTTGTTGATTGATTCATCAAGTGTTTTTCGGAAATCATCATAACTGTCTTGTAAAACAACACAATTACTGTGAAGTGTATATGTAGGGGCCATAATTGTTTATTTTGAATAGTTACAAACACTTCCGTTCTGATTGACACAGGGGGATGTGGGTGTGGTTAAATACCGGGGGCATTTGTGGCAAGGGGGAAGGATACAAAGGGGGTTAGTGGCGCACCTGTTTTATTTTCTGTTTATCGTCAATTTATGTCAATTCAACGTTATATTTATTGGTTTACTTTCAACATCATCTACAAGTTCTCATTCATCCGTTGGAATTCTGCCTTTTCATTCATTAAAAAACTCTTAAACTATACCCATCACCGGAGTTGGACATTGTTTGGACGCGTAACTTACCTGGAGCCCATTAAGCCTCTTAGCGGCCTTTATTGGAGAGCAGTCGCTACAATTAGTAAACAGAAAATAATCCAAGAACACGACGGCATGGACGGGATTCAACGTTGCTCTTACCGCTTGGATCTCGATGTTTTGGACTGAACGAATTATGCAACATTGGACTCTTTTCCACGGACTCCTTGGATCAGAGACACAATTGACAGCAGCAGCGGTGTAACGCATGAGTGACAGCAGTGCATCGCAGCCATCAGAAACGGTATGTTTGTTGGTCCTTCTGTGTATCGTTTGAAGTTGAACACAGTTTGGAAGGCTGCCGTTTTGTCCATTGGGGACTTTGTTTTGGCTTGTGTTGCGTGTGTTTGGTTGTCGCGATCGGCAAATGTTTGGACTGATTTGACGCGTGGTGGGCTGAGGCCGCCGCTGTGCTGTGTTGTGCTGTTGTGATTGATTCAGCCACAATGCGATTTCAATGTCATTGCGGATTGCATTGTGTCTGTTGCTCTGTGCTTTGGTGAATTATGAAAATTTAAAGTTCGCATCATGAGTGACGCAAATGAAATGGAAAATACGGAGAAGAGAACGGTCAAGCTTACAGCCAAAGCGCTGGCTTGCAAACTGGAAACTCTTCAAAGGCAACGTCAATCTAATGTGACAAAAATGAAAGGGCTCTCACTTGAAATGAAAGAGCTCATGAAATGTGATGAAAATGCAAAGAAAGTGCAATTCAAACTGGATGAACTCCAACAACTGCATGATAATGCAAATGCAATACATGAGTCAGTGATTGTTTTACTCCCCAAAGAGGAAAAGGTAACACAAAATGAATGGTTTGAACGCATAATAAGACACAACACAGACTTCACTGATGATGTTCAAACATGGCTCTCTGAGATTGAAAGACCCTGTCAGCAATCAAGAAATGTGACTGCAGATGTGTTAACTGCACAAGCAGGCATCTTTCCCATTCCAACTGAAGAGGAGGCACCTGTTGGATTAAAAGGAAATATAGCACACTCGGATGTTCAACCTGCCATTCTTTTCCAACAGAATAAATCGATAGCTGACATGCAGGATGAAATAAATCCAAGTGACAGTGTGTCAAATATTACAAACAGGAGTCACAAATCACATTCTTCATGCTCAAGATTGTCCACCACCTCATCTGCATGTATCAAGGCTGAGGCTGAAATGGCTGCTCTTATTGTGCAACAACAAATGCTAAAAGATAAACATGCCATAGAAGCGCAGGAAGAGCAGTTAAGGAGGAAAAAAGAGCAACTGGAACTGGATGGAAACCTTGCTGCTACAATGGCAAAAATGAAAATTCTCAGAGCCTTAAGTAGATCTGACGTGCGTAGCCACCGATCAAGAGCGTTAGATGGTATGAACTCATATATGGTGAAGAAACAACATGAAAATAGAACACAAATGATTGCCACTGCTGACGGAGACATGTTTCAAACCCAAGTTCTCCCCACAGTGCCAGTGACAGTACAGTCAAATACATTGACTATGGATGCACATGTTACAGTACCAACAACATTGTCTGCTCCAAACAATGATGAACAGAGCAATATGATTTATATAATGGAAAAGCAAAATGACATCACTGCATTAATGATCCAACAACAGTCTCTCTCTTTAATGCCCAAGAAAGAGATTCGTCGTTTTGATGGTGACCCACTTCAATTTCAAATATTCATAAAATCCTTTGAACACAATATTGAAAGCAAGAACCCAAACCCCACAGATTGTCTTTATTATCTTGAACAGTATACAGAAGCACAACCTAGAGAAATGGTGAGGAGTTGCCTTCATATGACAGCAGAAAGAGGATTCAGGAAAGCAAAGTCCTTACTGCAGGAGCACTTTGGCAACAAGCATAAAATCGCTACAGCCTACATAGAGAAGGCTCTTTCATGGTCGTCAATAAAACCAGATGACACAAAAACATTACAAGCATACACTCTGTTTCTGAGAGGATGTTGCAATGCCATGGAAGATGTCAACAACATGCAGGAGCTCAACATGTCTGCTAATCTGTTAATCATCATAAAGAAGCTGCCATATCGACTGAGGGATAAATGGAGATCTGTGGCATGTGATTTTCAGGAAAGGTACAAACAAAGAGCTACCTTCAGGGATCTGGTTAATTACCTGGAAAAACAAGTGAGAATTGCAACTGATCCAGTGTTTGGAGACATCAGAGACACTCCAACACCAAGCAAGGATGGAAGGAGTTTTATGTCAAAACCACAGCATCCAAGAATGAAAGGAAGTACATTTGCTACCACTGTGACAGTTGCACATGAGAAGCGTGGAAATGGACCTAGGAAAATGGAGAGTTGGCCGGCTGTAAAAAGGTGTATGTTCTGTGGAGGTGGACATGCTTTGGAGGTGTGTTTCCTATTGGAAAAGAAAGCACATCATGAGAAAATCACTTTCTTAAAAGAAAATGGAGCCTGCTTTGGTTGTCTGCAGAAGGGACACATGAGTAAGGACTGCAGAAAGCGACTTAGCTGCAACATATGCAATTTGAAGCATCCTCGGATGCTGCATATCCACCAAAGAAGGAACGAAATGGACGAACATCAATCTCCAACAAAAGAAGAAGCCGACATCGGAGCCATAGCCTCAGTACAGACAAGTGGTCTTACTGGGGCCGGTGAAGACAACTGCAAACTCTCAATAGTGCCTGTGAAAGTAAAAGCCAAGAAGGGGAACACAATAGTGCATACATATGCATTTCTTGACCCGGGAAGCACTGCTTCGTTTTGCACATTGGGGCTAATGACTACGCTCAATCTTCAGGGAAGAAGGTCAAATATTCTCCTGAGAACAATGGGTCAAAGGAAGGTCGTTGAAACCAGCATTGTTTCGGGCCTAGAAGTTACAGGACTGCATGGCACAGATTTCTGTGATCTACCATTTGTCTACACTCAGAAGACAATGCCTGTGCACAAAGGAAACATCCCACATCAAAATGACATCAATCAGTGGCCTCATTTGAAGAATATTCACTTACCTGAACTGGACTGTGAGATTGAGTTGCTGATTGGCTCTGATGTACCAAAGGCTCTTGAACCACTTCAAGTCATCAGTAGTGTGGGAGATGGACCGTATGCCGTTAAAACATTGCTCGGCTGGACAGTTAATGGACCTCTGGGAGGAAAAGATGATTATGCTCAGGAGCAGTCAGACATCAGTGTTAACAGGATATCAGTTGTTACACTTGATGAGCAGTGGGAGCAGCAGTACAAGATTGACTTTCCTGAGTGTGTCAAAGATGACCAAGAACCTTCAAAAGAAGATCAGCAGTTCTTGGAGTTGGTTTCAACATCTGCAAAGCTGGTAAATGGGCGTTACTGCTTTGGCTTACCATTGAAGGACAGGAACATCTGCTTGCCTGACAATAAGAACTGCGTTGAACAGAGGACACTAAACTTAAAAGGGCGTTTCCAGAGAGATCCATGCTATCACTTGGAGTACACCAACTTCATGTCTGACATGATATCCAAGGGTTATGCAGAAAAAGTACCAGAAGGGATCTTGGAACGTAGTGATGGCAGAAAATGGTATCTACCACACCATGGAGTTTTGCATCCACAAAAGAAAAAACTTCGAGTTGTCTTCGACTGTGGAGCTACATATCGGGGAGTTTCACTGAACTCTCAGCTCTTACAAGGGCCAGACCTCACCAGCACCTTAATTGGAGTCATAGCTAGATTCCGTAAAGAACCTGTTGTCATTGCTGCGGATATCGAAGCGATGTTCCTCCAAGTGCAAGTACCAAAGGAAGATCGGGACCTGCTACGGTTCGTCTGGTGGCCTGATGGAGATTACAGTCAGAACATGGTGGAATACAGAATGACGGTGCATTTATTTGGAGCAACATCATCTCCAAGTTGTGCAAATTTTGCCCTGAGGAAATGTGCTGAAGACAACACTGGCCAGTTCAGCCCACAAACTATCAACACCATCTTGAACAACTTTTATGTGGATGACTGCCTCGCTTCAGCAGCTTCAGAACAGGACGCAATAGCTCTTTATTACGAGTTAAGAGCCATTTGCTCCAAGGGAGGCTTTGTACTCACCAAGTGGATAAGCAATAGACGACATGTATTGGCTGCTATACCTGAAACGGAAAGAGCAAAAGAAATGAAGGATCTGGATTTGGACCATGATAAATTACCCGTGGAGAGGATGTTAGGTGTACAATGGTGTGTTCAGTCTGACGTCTTCAAGTTCAAAATCATCCTCAAAAACAGACCACTGACAAGACGAGGGATTTTGTCGACTGTCTGCTCTGTATATGATCCCCTTGGAATGTTGGCACCAGTAGTCCTGACTGCAAAAAGGATCCTACAGGAATTGTGTCGGAAAAAGACTGGTTGGGATGATGTGATACCAGACTCTTTTGTGCAGGAATGGATGAGCTGGATTCAGGAACTCCATAACTTGGAAGACTTTAAAGTCAATAGATGCTTCAAACCTACAAACTTCGGAACTGTAACATCTGCCCAGCTACACCATTTTGCTGATGCATGTCAGGATGGTTATGGAACTGTGAGTTATTTGTTACTGCATGACAACCATGGCCAAACACATTGTGCATTTGTGATGGGAAAGGCCAGAGTGGCTCCTTTGAAGCTAGTCACTATCCCTCGCATGGAGTTGACTGCTGCTACCATGGCAGGCAGAATGGACACAATATTGAGGAAAGAGCTGCAGATGGAACTAGCAGACTCTACCTTTTGGACTGATAGCACCTCTGTACTCAAGTACATAAAGAACAGGACCACACGATTCCGAACATTCGTGGCTAACAGAGTGACTGAAATTGCCAAAGCCTCGGATGAACATCAGTGGAGGTATGTCAACACAAATGACAATCCCGCAGACATGGCTTCCAGAGGTGTGAAAGTTAAAGTTTTCCTAAAGAAGGAAATGTGGGTGTACGGACCTCCGTTTCTTCTTGGTCCTCAAGAAGAGTGGCCTCAGAACCCTGATGGATTGGATGCCATTTCACCAAAGGACTCTGAAGTCAAGAGCATAACCGTAAATGCCGCTCAAATAACACTTGAAGTAGTGGATCCAACAACCAATTTCATCCATTACTTCTCATCCTGGAATCAGTTGAAAAGGGCAGTAGCATGGATGCTCAGACTTAAAGGACTGCTTCTGCAACGAATCAGGAAGAGGAAAACGGCAAGTGTTGCTCTCTCTTTGCAAGGAAATCTTGACACTCAGGAAATCCGTCTCACAATCAGTGAACTGGAGAATGCAGAGATTGAGATAATCCGCTTCTGCCAAAGGAAGAGATTTGGAGATGAAATCTCAAACCTCAAGAAAGGAATGAATGTTAAAAAGACAAGCCACATTCATAAACTCAACCCCATTCTGGCCAAAGACTTTTACATTGCTGACCTGATTCTGCGACATATTCATGGAGAGGTGGGACATGGTGGTCGCAACCATATGCTATCCAGACTACGTCAGAAATATTGGATTCCTGGTGCCACAGTATTGATCAGAAAAATCCTGTCTAAATGTGTTGTCTGTCGACGTATAAATGCTACTCCTGGACAACAGCAGATGGCTGATCTACCTCTGGATAGAGTCTCTCCAGATGACCCACCATTCACAAACGTTGGAGTTGATTACTTTGGACCCTTTGGAGTGAAGCGTGGCAGAAGTGTTGTGAAGCGATACGGTGTTATTTTCACCTGTTTGGCTATAAGAGCAATTCACCTTGAAATGGCCTCATCGCTGGACACAGACTCTTTCATCCATGCCCTTCGGCGCTTCATAGCCAGACGAGGCCAAGTAAAAGAACTACGATCAGATAATGGAACCAATTTTGTAGGAGCACAGCGCGAGTTGAAGGAAGCTATCGAAGGATGGAATCAAGGTCAGATCCATAACACACTGCTTCAAAAGGGAATAAACTGGATATTCAATCCCCCTGCTGCCTCACACCATGGAGGCGTGTGGGAAAGACTAATTAGATCAGTGCGGAAGGTTCTCAACTCAACACTAAATGTGCAAAGTCTGGACGAGGAGGGACTTCATACAGTCTTATGTGAAGCTGAAGCTATCCTCAACAGTCGTCCAATCACGAAGGCTTCTACGGATCCCAACGACCTTGAAGCACTCACACCAAATCACCTTCTGCTTCTCAAAACTGTGCCATCACTGTCCCCAGGACAGTTTCAGAAGGAAGACCTGTATGCTCGCCGCAGGTGGAGGCAAGTTCAATATATGGCTGACTTATTTTGGAAAAGATGGATTAAGGAATATCTCCCCCAACTACAAGAACGTCAGAAATGGTCCAACATAAGACGCAACTTCACCCCAGGAGACATCGTCGTCATTGTGGATGATTCAGCACCTCGCAACTCCTGGTTGACTGGAAGGATTGTGGAGACCATGAGGGACAAAAAGGGGTTAGTACGTCAGCTTCGGATCAAGTCAAAGACCGGATTTCTGACCAGGCCCATCAACAAAGTTTGCCTACTACTAGAGGCGGAGGATCATTGACTGACCCGACCGAACTCTTGACTTTGTTCCTGGAGACATGACTTTGACTAATCACTCTTTCTTTGGATTACAGCTGATGAAGAAAGAAGATCAAGAAAATATATTTACTGTGTTGATTGTCATGTCAAATGTGTAATTATTATTTGAATTTGAAACATAATAATTAGGGGCCGGAATTGTAGGGGCCATAATTGTTTATTTTGAATAGTTACAAACACTTCCGTTCTGATTGACACAGGGGGATGTGGGTGTGGTTAAATACCGGGGGCATTTGTGGCAAGGGGGAAGGATACAAAGGGGGTTAGTGGCGCACCTGTTTTATTTTCTGTTTATCGTCAATTTATGTCAATTCAACGTTATATTTATTGGTTTACTTTCAACATCATCTACAAGTTCTCATTCATCCGTTGGAATTCTGCCTTTTCATTCATTAAAAAACTCTTAAACTATACCCATCACCGGAGTTGGACATTGTTTGGACGCGTAACTTACCTGGAGCCCATTAAGCCTCTTAGCGGCCTTTATTGGAGAGCAGTCGCTACAGTATATATGTTTCTATACAACCAGTTGTAGTGTATGAAAGCTTGTTACACTAAATAATAAATAAACAGTTATTTAATCTATTATTAAACTGGAAGAAATTAAGCAATATTTGTGTCTGAATTGTAACTGATCAGCAAACATTGAGTATGAGATGAGCAAATGAATACAAATGTTAGTTAAGCTGTGCATTGTCACACATGCACTGGCATGCAGACACACACACGCAAGCGCACACACACACCTGGGGGCGGGGCGTGGACAACCTTTGAATTTACACTCCTTATAGCAATAATGAAGAACACTTGTGACTGTGGATTTATGCTGATGAAGGATCTCCTCGCTCCTTCACAGTTAAGATTACCTGATTGAGATCTGCGCTAGAGATAAGGACACAATAAAAAAGAATAATTGAATTCCTTAGCGAGTGGGCTGACAGTTATCCACAGGTTTCACCGGTTAATCATTTATAAATTATTGATTTGTTAATTGTCGACCGCTTTTTAGCAGTGCCGTTCATAAGGCCACTTCAGGTGTTATGGTGACGTGACGTGACGATGACATCACGGTGTCTATCTGTTGACCTGCTGACCCCCGACAGAGACACCTGGCTAAAAATAGAAAGGCCATGATGGTTAACAGATAGTGCACATAGGCTACGTAGCTCAAAAGGACAGAATAGCAGAAAGCTTTGGAAACTGGGGCGTCCAGAATGTTCTAAGATAATGACATGTTTCCTCAAAACCACAAATGAAGGTGAGTTCACGTTAAGGTACTTTAGGAGGTGGTGCAACATGTCAGGGGACAAATAAAACACCGTCTGAAAACCACCTTTAGGTATCCAACTTTTTCTTGTATCTCTTCAGCAGCTGTTCCAGTGAAGAGACCCAGTAACTGTACCCAGCTCCTGAACCCCGACACACCACAAGGAGCAGGCAGGACTGTCATTAAAAGTCAGAAGTTTGTGAACTAAAGTGGGTGAGTTTCAATCATGACGCAACACTGCAGACGATGTAAACATTTCAATCAGACACGAAACCTGTTAAAATTATCGTGTTGATGAACAGGGAAACCCTCAGGGCAACTGTACTGCAGGTAGTACTGCTGTCTGGAAAGTCCACTCCATAACTAGATACTTTCTGGAGACGTTATCTGCAGGGCATGATCAGTATCCTCGTAAATCTAGAGTTAAACTGTACAGTGCAAAGTGCAAACTTTTGTCGCCAACCTTTTTATTTAGGTTTAATGTCAGACAGTATTTTCGTGGACCTGCATTTCGGTGCCCCAGATTCGGAGTTCGTTTGATTGACTACATAGTGGCATTTACTTAAGTTTCGTTTTTGTTTCGGATTTACCTATGCATGGTTAAAGCACATTATCATTCCTGTGCTCTAATGCCACCTGCTCTTTAGACGAACATAATAAACAACGACTGACATATCAGTGTTGAAACATAATCAGTTATGAACTAATTGTTGACGAACTTGTCAACAAATGGACAGACGCAGACAGACAGACAGACAGACAGACACAGACAGACAGGCAGGCAGACAGACAGGCAGGCAGGCAGGCAGACAGACAGACAGACAGACAGACACAGACAGACAGACAGACA
>CM059312.1:7312500-7327500 GCA_030340665.1 Neosalanx taihuensis | reverse complement strand
TAACCATGAAGACAGATTTACGTAGAAGAAAAGGAAACGTATTGCTTTCCACCTGAAAAAAGGTGACATCATCATAGCTGCAACGCTGTGACTAACACCAGCTCTCTACCCACAGCTAAACTATCAGCTGACTGACCGTAGCTGGCAGAGGTCAGCTGGTTCCCTCTCTTCCGGGTGTACGCTCGTGGGGTCCAGGGCTTACAGGAAGGGTCAAGAAATCTCAGCTTGGACAGGAAGCGTTTGTACTCGTTCTCCAGACCCTCAATGCAGATCTGAAACTCTGCGATCTTTCTCTCAGGGTAGTGGGACAACTGCGACTGCTGATATTGGACGAGAAAAGACATCGTGATACAGACTAAAGTTTTTTACATTGCGTCTCCAGTCAAAGGACTCAGTGCCATTTTAATTGAACTTTATTCTATACCGCACATTATTATACCCACCTCACCTCCCCCCAAATAACGATCAATAAGATGGATCAACAAATCCAGCTTAGAGATCAGTCACACTGTCAGAAACTTTGCATGCAAACTGTCCCCCCATCATAATGTCCTTTATTCACCCTGTAAACATGCTCATAGTTTATTTTCTTATTTAGGATAAAGTACCTGGAGATACTACTCTATCTCTCTCTTATTTAGGATGAAGTACCTGGAGATAATACTCTATCTCTCTCTTATTTAGGATGAAGTACCTGGAGATAATACTCTATGTCTCTCTTATTTAGGATGAAGTACCTGGAGATACTACTCTATCTCTCTCTTATTTAGGATGAAGTACCTGGAGATACTACTCTATCTCACTCTTATTTAGGATGAAGTACCTGGAGATACTACTCTATCTCTCTCTTATTTAGGATGAAGTACCTGGAGATACTACTCTATCTCTCTCTTATTTAGGATGAAGTACCTGGAGATACTACTCTATCTCTCTCTTATTTAGGATGAAGTACCTGGAGATAATACTCTATCTCTCTCTTATTTAGGATGAAGTACCTGGAGATAATACTATATCTCTCTCTTATTTAGGATGAAGTACCTGGAGATAATACTCTATCTCTCTCTTATTTAGGATGAAGTACCTGGAGATAATACTCTATCTCTCTCTTATTTAGGATGAAGTACCTGGAGATAATACTATATCTCTCTCTTATTTAGGATGAAGTACCTGGAGATAATACTCTATCTCTCTCTTATTTAGGATGAAGTACCTGGAGATAATACTCTATCTCTCTCTTATTTAGGATGAAGTACCTGGAGATAATACTCTATCTCTCTCTTATTTAGGATGAAGTACCTGGAGATAATACTCTATCTCTCTCTTATTTAGGATGAAGTACCTGGAGATAATACTCTATCTCTCTCTTATTTAGGATGAAGTACCTGGAGATAATACTCTATCTCTCTCTTGATGCTTGGGATCCACTTCTTAACAGCGGAGGCGGAGTTAAGGGAAGCCTGAGAGTAAAGGTCATCAGGTTAAAGGTCATCAGTTTAAAGGGAGGTCAAACTGAAAGTCACCATCAGGGAGGTTAAAGCTATTTGCTGAAATCCTTGCAACAACTTACAAGTTTAGGTCTTCGTTCATGGATGTCTTTTAATCGACCTTCTGTTTAACAGAACAAAATACAAGATAAATATCAGTTCATGGATCTGATTATAAATGGGGAACAGAATAGTTTACAAACAAGATATCTCTGTTATCTAGCTGGTTTGACTTGTATTGCATCGTTAATACTGGAGAGAAACACTTGCCCTCTCTCTCTTTCTGAAGCCATAATCGGTTCAGTTTTCCTTGCTGTTTCTCTTCATTTCTCGCCATCGTTATTTACAAACAGCAAGACGTGGAAACACACTTCCGGTATTAGTGATGACGTCAGGAGTTACGTCACGTGACATGTGACGTGTGGGGCGCTTTAACTCCTTCTTTGGCTGGATTTTTATTTATTTGTAAATAATTCGAATTCGATTTGGTATCTTGACAAGACGTTGTAAATTACTTAGACAACATGGGATGGTAGAAAGATTTATTTTTATTGTAATATGAACATGTCATATAAACAGCTGTTCTGCTTTAGTTAAAGCAAGGTTATACCTCCCCCTTGTGGCTTGTTAGAGTAAAACATAATTACAGCTACAGATTTAAAACTTGACAGAATCAACGATTCACTTCACTTCTATTTAATGAGCAACATCTTCTTCTTAAGCAGGGTAGCGATATCTTCATGCACACGCGTGTCCCCGCTCTCCGCTACCTTCAACGGCGTCTTCCCCACGTTATTAGTGGCCTGCAGGTCAGCCTTCTCCATCCTCTCTCCCTGACCCCAGCCCACCAGCCTCTTCACTGCCTCCCGGTGGCCAGATCTGGAAGCGCAGTGCAGGGGCGTGTCCTTGCTGTTATCCAGGGCGTTGATCTTGGCTCCGCCGCGGAGCAGCAGCTCCACGACCTCGTCGTGACCTTTCTCGGAGGCGGCGTGCAGAGGGGTCCTCCTCCACACGTTCCTGTCGTCCACGCCTTTCTTCTTCAGAGACGACAGGAGAGCAGCGACCACGCCGGCGTGGCCGTGAGCGGCGGCCTGATGCAGAGGGGTGGAGCCATCCATGTCTTTAGCTCCTCCCTTCGCCTTGTGGGCCAGGAGTGACGTCACAGCGTCCAGTCGACCCTCCGTGGCGGCCAGATGTAAGGGAGTCTTCTTCTCCTTGTCAGTGGCGTTGGGATCAGCCTTGGCGGAGAGCAGAAGCCCCACCACTGCGCTCTCTCCCTGGGTAGAAGCAGCCCAGTGCAGGGCTGTCCTCCCCTGGAGGTCTCGGGCCCTGGTGTCAGCCCGGCCCTTCAGGAGCTCGGCCACAGCCTCTGCATGGCCCTGCTGGCTGGCTATGTGCAGCGCTGTCTGGCTGTCCTGGTTTACTGCGTTCACCTGGAGGTAAAAAATTAGCGTAGTATCGTGCTTAAACTTGCCAGTAAGCTAAATTCATTTTAACAGTTTGATAACTTAACATGACATACCTTCGAGAGAAAAAAAACCACACAAAATGGAGTACACACGAGAGGTCAGAGGTCACAGCGATACCTGAGCACCAGAGGTCAGCAGTAGGCTCACTAGAGATGACCTGTTGACCTGGGCTGCGACATGCAGAGGGCGTTGGGCTTTAGGCCCTGGGGTGTTGGGGTCGAACCCGGTCTCCAGGAGAGCCTGAGCTATAGGGACGCTCCCGCTGTGGGCGGCCAGGTGCAGGGCGGAGCTCAGGTTCGGCAGGGTGACATCAACACGGGCGTGTTTGACTACCAGGGCTCTGAAGAGACGCAAAAAGCAACGCTGTGATTGGATCTCATCTTAAATTGGCATTCAAGGTGACTGAGCAGTAAAGGAGACAGGCTAGTATTCTGAAGGTTCCCGGTTCGAATCCCAGCCTGTGACAACATGATGCTGAGTCCTTGGGGAAAGGCACTTTACCCTACTTGCCTCAGGGGGGAAGGGGGGATGTCCCTGTACTTGCTGTAAGTCGCTCTGGATAAGAGCGTCTGCTAACATGTGGATCTCATCTTCCATGGCGTCGTAGGCGTGCTCAGGGTTGAACGCCAGCTCACCTGAACACCTCGGCGTGCCCCAGGTCAGCTGACAGGAGCAGAGGCGTGTAGCCCTGGTTGTCGGCGACGTTCACGTCGGCGCCGCAGTCGATCAGAGCGCCGACCACTTCCTCCTGGTTCTTCTTCACGGCCGAGAGGAGTGCAGATCCCAGGGCCTCTGATCCGAGGGAGCCTGCAGCGTGAGCTGGAGTTCAAACACAGGTTTAGATTAGATTAGATTAGATTCAACTTTATTGTCATTACACAGGTACAAGTCCAGGGCAACGAAATACAGTTAGCATCCAACCAGAAGTGCAAAACAGTTATTAACAACAGAATATAATAATATGGATATACTCAGAATATACATATTATGAACAGTATAGACAGAATATACAGGGTATGTACAGATTCAATCCGGGTATGTACAGATACAAATTATACAAGCAGAAATTACCGGGTAGCATGTATGTACAGGTAGTGCAAATGATGCGATTGAGCAAAAGAACAGATGTGCAAAGTGAACAAATGTGAGCAAAATGTGCAGGTGGTGCAGTAACAGATGTGCAAAATGGACAGATAGTGCAAATAACAATTCACATATGCAAGTGGTGCAAATGTACAAACAGAATGTGCAAATATAGGAAGGGACAGGTGAGCACCTCTCCACACACACACACACACACACACCATGAGAACACACAGGTATATAAGAGGTGGTGGGGAAGCAGGTTGTGGTTCTACATACTCAGTAGCAGTCGGAGGATAGACCCCCTGTTGAGGTCCAGGGCTGTTTCTATGACGACTCGGTCGACCGTGGCTCCGGCAGTCAGCAGGACGGTTGCGGTCTTCTCCCAGCCTCGGCTAACCGCGTGGAACAGTGCCGTCCTTTTACGGTTGTCCCTAGCGTCCACCGCAGCCCCACACTGCAGGAGCACCTCAGCCAGCCGAGAGTCATCCTCCCTGGCTGCAGAGTGGAGGAAGGAGCCCTGACCCTGGTTCTCCGGTAGTTTCCTCTCTTCCTCTACCAGGGTTTTGACCGTATCTAAGTGGTTGTTTTTCATGGCCAGATGCAAGGGGGTCTTTGATTGTTTATCCAGGGCGTAGATAGGGGCTCCAGCGAGTATGAGGCCCCTGGCTGCCTTGGTGTGGCCCCTGAGGGCCGCTCTATGCAGGGGTGTGTGGCCGTTGTTATCCCTGACATCCAGCCGAGCTCCTCTGTGGAGAAGGAGCTTGATGATGGACAGGTGTCCGTGTTCTGCAGCTAAGTGTAACAGCGTCTCATTGGACGAATTGACAGCGTTGACGTCTGTGTCTTGTAGAATCTCCTCCAATAGGGAGAGATCTCCCAAAGCAACAGTGTTGAATACATTTGTTGTTTTAGGCAAAGTTGTGTTTCGTTCCTCTCTCCCTGCCACTGGGAGAGGGACTGTGTCATCCTCTCTCTGAACCTTACGCTTCCAACTTCTCTCAGAAGTACTTTGAGTTACAGCAGGGCATGTATTTTTAACCAATCCCTGCTTGTCCCTCTCCAACAGATACCCAATCAGCTGCCTCCTGGAGTCGCGTACGCTGTCATTCACGCACCCCACGTAGGCTTTGATCGTCTGGTACAGGTCAGGCTCTGTCAGCATCAGGCAAGGGTGGAAGAACTTCCGACACGCCCTCTCCCCCCTGGAGACCAAGACGTCCAGGACCCTGGAGTTCCTGTCCTCACGAGTTCTGAAGGACGACAGGATCGCAGATCTCTTACCAGACGGCAGTGCTCCCTCCGTGACGAGGAGATCCAGTAGATCCTCCGTGTGCGAGATCCCAGAGACCAGATCTCTCCGCTTCGCTTGAATCACGTCGATGGCGTAAGGGTTGGTGGACACCTGCGAACGTTTAGAAACTCCTTGATCTTTTGGAAACTCCTTGGGAAGAATATTGAACATTTTAAGCGTCCTTTTTAAAAGGTGAAAGGCACATGAAAACACCAAAGTGTGTCTGATCACTAAACAAGCCCTCTCTGCACTCTGTGTTTTGTACATGTGCTCAATATCTCACCTTAGCAACCAGGTAAATAGAGAAGGCAGTAACTGTATATACTACTTATCTTGACCTGGCCTTTGTTTGAGTGGGATACAAGCTTGTGGCAGTGGTGAAATGTAAAGGTACAAGCAACCTAACAGGGGAACTTTGTCAACCTTCAAATCGATTTGGATTTGCCTTGTATATCTGTTGACAAGCACACATCAATAACCATAACTTCATTATGTCTTCTGCTATTTTGAACAACAAGCCCTCATTGGATGTGCAGAAGTCAGGTGGCTGAGTGGTTAAGGCCTTTACCTCATGGATAGACCGCTGTGAGTTCGAACCCCAGCTGTGGCTATGTGATATTGTGTACTTAGGCAAGGCACTTCACCCTACTTGCCTCAGGGAGAATGTCCCTGTACTTACTGTAAGTTGCTTTGGATAAAAGCGTCTGCTGAATTAGTATTTTATCAAACTTTATTGAAGCCTCATAATGACCCATTCATTAGAGTCAGGTGTGCTGGAGCAGGGAAACATCTCATCAAAACGTTCAGGACAACTCACCCCTGGTCTACAGAACGTCCCAGTGAAGGCCCCAGAAAGTTAATCATTTGCTTTATACATTTCACTGAGGACTGTTTTGAAAACCTGGGACAATTTAAAACTGGATATACTATAAAACTGTTGCTGAAAAAAGGCGGTGCTGTTCGATCTTGTGTGCTCATCTCAATCACAAGCTGTAAGTAGTATTCTATCGCTAATAATCAATGTGTTTCGATGACGTTGAAAATGTTTTGAGTTTTGAAGAGAGAAAGTGAATCCGTATTCATCTGAACCGTCAGAATTTGATTCAGGTAATGAACGAGGAGGGCAGTCTTTTAACATAGTATCAACAATAAGAAAGCTTATCATCCATACAGCACTATAAAATGGGATTCATTTATTGAGTATGTCCTTCAGAATCATTATCCTTACAATGCAGCATAATGCAATCAATTTGAGCCTAACTGCCCGTGCGGTGATCTCCTCTTTAAGTAGACAGCAGTGTTTAGTATTCAGCCACATGACTGCTGTCTATGCCGAGTTCCCGTAAAACACCCGTCTTACTGGATGACATAGCTGTTCTGGGCCGGCTTACTGCCTTATATGGTCATGGGGCTACCGTTTCCGGGAATGACGTAATTATTGCCCTAAATTTCAGCAATCGCATCAGAGTAGATTTGCGCAGTGATAATAAATCTGTAAACAAAGGTGCGTGTTTATAGAATGTTTACATTCTTATAATAAATGATATATTTTTCTATTGTTAAAATGTAAATATTTAAAGCAATGTTCTTCACTGTGATTCTCCCTTTGTTGATTATAAACTCACCTTTTTATTATTTTACTCTACCTTTCATTGTTCATAATTGAGTTACTTTTTCTATTTTCTTCACGAACAATATCTGTACTTTATCGGTAACAGCGTCTGAAATGGACTTATCCAGGGAAAAGGCTGTGGTTCTATACTAATTCTATCATACATGATGTCAACCAATTTTAGAAAGTTATCAACTCTTTTAATTACAGATAAAGTAGGTAAAAGACAATCATTTGAAACGTTTCATGACTAGAATCTTCGACAATGTTGCTATCTAGTGGCTCACCCTGGGACTACACTTTGAAGTTCATGGGACAATAATGTGTGTGTGTGTGTGTGTGTGTGTGTGTGTGTGTGTGTGTGTGTGTGTGTGTGTGTGTGTGTGTGTGTGTGTGTGTGTGTGTGTGTGTGTGTGTGTGTGTGTGTGTGTGTGTGTGTGTGTGTGTGTGTGTGTGTGTGTGTGTGTGTGTGTGTGTGTGTGTGTGTGTGTTTTATGTCGACTGTTCTCGAATCTCTATGTAATGTTTCAGACGTGCCATTGCCACTGATATTTCATCACTTAGACTAGAGGCTTGTCCATTTGGCAACATCTCCAACATTGTAGTACATTTCTTAACTTTTTGTTGTTGACTGTATAATTTATTGAAAACTCGAGTTCAAGTCTGAACAATTTGGTTAAAAAAAACAAATTGCCTTTTGAATAAAAGCCCTAGTTTAATTCAATTCATTCTAAACGTCCACATCGGTGTCGTTGGTTTGGTAACTGACACAGTAACTTAAACTTAACTGTTTCCATGAATAGACTGATGCAATATGAGGCCAACATCTTTAACCCACACTATAATGACCCAGCTAAATGAACTCAAGCCTCCAAAACTAGGCCAACCTACATTCATTAACGCAGAAAGAAACTATTTCTAGGTGATTTAAACTGTATTTACATACAAGTTAAGGACTATAAGAGGCCAGTGAGCTTTATAAAGGCAATATCGTGGATGGATATCTACTTGTGTTGTGTTGGAATGGACTATCCAAAGTAGAGCAGAGGAATTAGGTGGCCTACTGACATTGCATACCAAGTGGTAGAGTTGGCTTACTGTATGGGTAGGAGTCATTGGTCTTGTAACACAATCACTTAAACAGGATCGATTCAAAGCACTCATGGGATGTACCATAGTGAACCTGAGACCATGTTACATTTGAGACATGTTGTAACATGTTTTATTGTGTACATACTGACACACACACACACACCCACCCACACACACACGCTGTCAGTCTCACTCACACACAAAACACAGAGGCATTGTCTCAGTTGACAGATTGTTTATTACATTTCTTAAATATTGATTAGTTTCTGAAGAGCTCAGAAAGCAAACAATTAAAAAATAAAAAAGTATTTCATACAAATGGTAAACTTAAGTACTCCAAGTTGATCTTATTTACAGTTAAACAATGAGTGAAACCTCATTAAAAGCAATTTAACAACAACAACAAATCAATAAAGTAACCGTTGAAGCTTTTCTTAAACTTAAAGAAAGAAAACTATAACGAAATAAAGTACATTGTACTGTAAATCAGAAGTCAGGCAGCTTTTGTTAAGTGTTCAGGTTTTAGGCCTCACGCCCTCCTCACGCGCCATACAGGCTTATTATAAAGTTTATTTTTATACTTTCTAATACTGAATTTCTTCACGTGGTCACTTCCATGCAGAGCTTGGTCTCAATCAACTAAAGTCACTCATATCTTTCATTTGTATTTTTTAAACAACACGAAACACAACAGATAATGTTGTGTTTGTTGCTGTTTCTCTCTCTTGTTCACCGTCTCCTCGTGCCAGGGCCACCGTCTCCAGCACGCGCCACCAGAAGAGCGCGAGGCCACCCCAGTCCCAAGTGTGCCAGCCCCGTTCCCCTCTCCCGGTCTCGTGCTATATCGTCCTACAACCCAACGGTTGCGGTAGATACAAAACGGATGTCCTTTTTGTTCAATTTCCGTTCCAAGTCTGTCGCCCCTCTGCCCAGGTTGTCGCGCGCCTTCAGAATGTCTGAAGTTGCTGCGTGAGCATGAGCTGACAGCCGCTGTTCACGTGGTTCATCACCTTCTGCTTCAGCTGGGCCACCTGCTCGCGCAGCATGTTGGCGGTGGACGCGAGATCCGAATTCTGAGATTTCAAATTCTTCACTTTGTCCTCGAGCCGCGAGATTCTCTCCAGCTTCCTCTTCCTGCATTTGGAAGCAGCGATCCGATTCCTCATCCGCTTCCTCTCCGCTTTGATGCGCTCCTGGCTCTCCATGTCAATCGGGGACAGAGGTGGGGTCTCTCCCGGCATCTCTGGGACGGTTTGAGGCTCCTCTTTAAGCGCTGACAGCCGGGGAACAGCGGCGGTTGACTGCCCGTAGAGAGGGAGCTGCGGTGGGGCAGCGGAGAATGACATGGTCGGTGCTGAAGTTGTGTAACTCGGGGCGGAGTTGGTGCTGATCGCCGGGTTGAACGTGCTCAGGTCCTCGTAGACCGGAGAATCAGAGCGCATGGCTACGTTGTTGCTGTAGGCAGCTGCGCCCGCCACAGATGACACGGGGGGCAGGGTGTTGACACTGGGCTGCGGGGCTGAGCTGACGGGCACGTTGGGCATGTGCTGGTGGTGCAGCTCCGCCAGAGCACGAACGAAACCCTCCGCAAAGCCCTCCTGCGCATCTGTCACGTTCTTCGGGCACAGGAACTGTGTCGGGGTCGGTGTTGTGGTTATTAAACCGTTGCTAGACTGGATGATGAGTTGTTCCAACTCCGGAGAGGCGAGTTTTAGGAGTCCGACGTCCGGAGACGTCAGGATGTCGCTGGCTTTTGCCCGCAGATGAGGTTTGAGAGTGACGCTGGGATCACCGAGGTTCAGTGTCATGTTGTGTTTCAGGGGCTTCTGGTTGTATCCATAACCCGTGTTATCATGCTGAGAAAAAGCGTTCAGCGAATCATCATAAAATGTAGTTTCCATCTTGGTAGACATAGAAAAACAAACCAACCTAAATTTCTTTACAATGTCTAGTGCAACAATGTTGTTGTTGTTTTTTTTATTATTCCTTGTTTCAATCGTTTTAGTAGGTGAAATGTTCTCAGTAGAAGTTAGCGGCAACGTCCTGTTCCAGAACTGTCTATTCTGCGGAGCGTCCGCGTGTCCCAGAACCAAGTCCAAACTTTAGAACTTCCAAAGCGCTCCTCCTCCTCCTCGATCTTCAGAACGCTGAAGGAAGGAAGATTCTGTTTCGCGAGCGAAGCCGAACGGAGATTATTTTTTAGAACGCTGCTGCTCGTGCTGTGTCCAGACCTGCAGTCACTATAGAAACAGCTCTGTGTCTAACTGCACTGTTTGAAGTGATACGCCACCTTCTCAGATGTCGCTCGTGCGTCTCTCTAGCGCTGTGTATACTCTGAGAAGCACAGCGTGGAGGCCAACCTTATCTGCTGCCGCTGCCTCTCTAAAAATAACCATGATGTCACGCCTAGGCTCTCCCATTGGCTGGAGGCGATTCGAAGGGCGTGCGCTAATTTTTCAGATAAGGCGCGTTGCCTTGACGACCACCCAGAAGATTCTTAGTCTCGCGGTGGCTTATGGGATGAAGTCATCGTGTAAGGCGAGGAGCGCAGTGCATTCTGGGCTTACGTATTGTTTTTGAATATCTTGTTACGCGCTCTCTCTCAGCCGCTGGTTTTGTACATGAATTTTAGTGCAAATCTCAGAATAAAATATTTTTTTACATAGCCTACATTTTTTACTGTAGTTTATGTGCTTATAATACATACTTTAATAAAATAAAATAAAACAAAATTATGATAATTTAACATGAGAAAGCTTTTGGATAATGGACAAGATTTCTATTCTGTTCTATCCTATTCTATTCCTTATAACTGTCACATGCAACATTCTCTTTATCTACTAGTAATAGTCTAGCGTTCCACTGCTAAGTATAGAGAGAAGTTTCAGAATAACGTAGGGACAGACCACCCCCCCAAACAGTGAGTGGTGGGTATTCAGTAGCTAATGTGTTTGGTTTGTTAGGGCTGTGAATGTCTCCTTGGTGGTCGTGTTTCTGCGGTCGGTCCTGTGGTTGGAAATTGTGCCCCTTTTAACACGCACAAATACAAACACACACACACACGCGCACACACACCCAAAATATGCTGAGACACACAGAATAGGATACCTGTGCAGGTAAGACGTGCCAAAACCACATTAATCATCAGGACCTATTAAAGGGAAGATCATGGAACACATCACAGCCAATCGTAACACTGTCTTTCCAGCCAATCACAGCCCCAGCCTGGCTTTCTCTGAGACGACTGCTAATTAGAGCTGATCCAGTCTATTGTCTCTTGACCTGTGGTCAGAAATCACTGGCGCTTTTAATGGGAAGGTCAGCAGGGTGCCTCTGACGTACCTACCTGCCCCCCCCCCCCCCCCACGCTGTCTGGGTCACCCCCCCCCCACACACAGTTTTACTGCCCTCTGTCTCTAGAGCGCCACGCCTTAATCTGTCCCCCTGGCGCGACAGGTAAATCAGTCCTCTGTGTTAGCCAGCACACAGAGAGGATCCAAGGAGGGGGGGTGACCCCAGGGAGGGGGGTGACCCCCAGGAAGGGGGGGTGACCCCCAGGACGTAAAACACCAGCTCTTTATGGCTTGTAATGTTCGCTTTATGTACTGAGTCTGTCGGCTGTATTAACTACTTCTACAAAGAGGTAGGCATTAGGGATCGATAAAAATGTGACTTGT
Source organism: Neosalanx taihuensis (assembly GCA_030340665.1). Lineage (NCBI taxonomy): Eukaryota > Metazoa > Chordata > Actinopteri > Osmeriformes > Salangidae > Neosalanx > Neosalanx taihuensis. Next base: position 7,315,789 of record CM059312.1, on the reverse strand, counting down.
TTTATTTTATTTAATCTTTGCTTTGATTGAAAGCCTAAATAAGAGATCACTTTGATGTAGTTTCCATGTTTTCAGACTCACTTTGCACTCTGCCGACTGGTGATGTCAGAGAGGGTCAAAGGTTGTCGTAGATTAGGCATTCCCAACGCCCATAAATGGTCCTCTTCCTGTGATGTTTATCGTGTTTTTTATTTCTTCGTGTGAAGTTCATCAAATGATAGTGGGCCGGTGGCCAGTAGCCAGACAGTGGGCCAATCAGGAGAGGGACCAGATCAGAGTCACTTCCTGTTCTTTTGTGTTTCCAGGGTGACTAGTGTTGTTTGTCTGTCTCCCTCCCTTCCTTTTCTTCACTACCTCTGTCTCATTCATCTGTTTTCTCTCTCTCTCTCTCTCTCTCTCTCTCTCTCTCTCTCTCTCTCTCTCTCTCTCTGTCTCTCTCTCTCTCTCTCTCTCTCTCTCTCTCTCTATCTCTCTCTCTCTCTCTGTCTCTGTCTCTCTCTCTCTCTCTCTCTGTCTGTCTGTCTGTCTGTCTGTCTGTCTGTGTCTGTCTGTCTGTCTGTCTGTCTGTCTGTCTGTCTCTCTCTCTCTCTCTCTCTCTCTCTCTCTCTCTATCTCTCTCTCTCTGTCTCTCTCTCTGTCTCTGTCTCTGTCTCTCTCTCTCTCTCTCTCTCTCTCTCTCTCTGTCTGTCTGTCTGTCTGTCTGTCTGTCTGTCTGTCTGTCTGTGTCTGTCTGTCTGTCTGTCTGTCTGTCTGTCTGTCTGTCTCTCTCTCTCTCTCTCTCTCTCTCTCTCTGTCTCTCTGTCTCTGTCTCTGTCTCTCTCTCTCTCTCTCTCTCTGTCTCTGTCTCTCTCTCTCTCTGTCTCTCTCTGTCTCTCTCTCTGTCTCTCTCTGTCTCTCTCTGTCTCTCTCTCTGTCTCTGTCTCTCTCTCTCTCTGTCTCTCTCTCTCTCTCTCTCTCTACGTCTCCTGTCACTGTCAGGGTTTCGTAATCACGGCTCCAGGGACGTAAGAAAAGGAAATGAGTTGTTGTTGTTCTGACATTGTTCAGACTCCATGAAACTTTGATCTGCTCCAGAAAATTGTCCCGTAATGTAGTTGTATCTTCTCATTCATCTATTCATGGCAGCTCGTCATCTGAATTCGAAACGAACCATGAAAGAATCAGGAGATGATGAACTAAAAGACAACACAGGAACTGGTCTTTGAAACCTGCCCCTCCCCGCTCCCCTCCATCCAACTTGGAAAAGGAGGAGGGGTTGGGGGGGGGTGTAAGGGTACAGTCAGGGTAAGGGGGTGTGGGGGGTGGGGGGGTGTGACCTTCCATTGTGTTTGAGCACTGAGATGTCAACACCTTCTATGTTCCTTTCCATCTTCTTTTCCAGTTTCCTGCTTCTAGTACCACATTGTATCTTTGGTATTTTGGCCGATCACACACACGCACACACACGCACATACACACACACCCCCAGATACATTTTCCAGCCAGTAGTAGTATTGTCCGGAGATCAAGCATGCTCATAGTCAGCTGTTTCCTCGCCAGAGACATAATGCCTTTGTGGACCCTGTTAAGAGTCCCCTCTCTCTCTCTCTCTGTCTCTCTTTATCCCTCTCTCCCTCTCTGTCTCCCCTCGTTGTCTCCCTCTCTCACTCCCTCTATTCGTCCCTCCTTCTCTCACTCCCTCTTCCTCCCTCCTTCTCTCTCCTTTTGTGGTCCCAAGGCAGGATTTCCTTGAGGCGTTGAAAGGCTATGGTTCCACTCTCCATTGTATGTGGTTCTTCTCTCTCCAAGAGCAATAGTTTGACTCTCACACACACATACACACACACATTGTCTTACACACACACACACACACACACATGTCACAATGCTCACGTGTACCTCTGCGTTGGCAAACCCTCAATTCCTTTGCTCTGACTTTGAAATCCCAGGAAAATAAGGCCTTACTGACCTGAAGTGTTTTAAACAAATCTGCTGTGTCCGCCAGTGTTTGGTGTTGTACAGCAAGCTAAAGATGGTAGGGAGGGAGGGAGGGAAACAGAAAGAGAGGCTGGAGAGGCAAGTTACATATTGTTTCAGCTGTCGACTGAACAATATACGGTCTCCATTTTGTACCGGACAGACCCTGGGTGTGAGGAAAATGTTGTAGAGTAGTGGACAGAAAGGAGGGGGGAATGGGGTTCTCTGAAGACGATGAGGAGAGATTAGGAGACAGGACTGATGGTGTAGCTAGGAGTTAGGACAGAGGACTGATGGTGTAGCTAGGAGTTAGGACAGAGGACTGATGGTGTAGCTAGGAGTTAGGACAGAGGACTGATGGTGTAGCTAGGAGTTAGGACAGAGGACTGATGGTGTAGCTAGGAGTTAGGACAGAGGACTGATGGTGTAGCTAGGAGTTAGGACAGAGGACTGATGGTGTAGCTAGGAGTTAGGACAGAGGACTGATGGTGTAGCTAGGAGTTAGGACAGAGGACTGATGGTGTAGCTAGGGGACAGGAAGGAGGTCTTGGCCAAGAGTACCTGCCTGCAGTCCTCGGCTGGGAGGCCGCTCGGCTGGGAGGCCGCTCTGCTCCAGGGCCGGAAGTGACGCATTTATTTTATTTTATTTTAATTTATTTTCGGGGGCGGCGGGGGGAAGTGAGGACATTTAAACCTGGATTTCACCTGGATTTCACGACACAGATCACATCTCTTCCTAGTTGCGGTAAGTTGCATATTTTCCACAGTAAGTAAATGCATGATTTATTGTCAATATAAGTGCCGTAAAACAATAACGTTATAGAAGTCATTAATGATTTACCGAATATTTACGAATGTTACAAGTCTACTTGGGTAGTTGTTATGAAGCTAAATTTGATAACGTCAAAGTTTACTTTCACCGATGGCGGTTAGCATCAACAAATTATCAGGGATTATTAAATGTATAGTGCATAACGTAAACTAATTGATCGCATTTGTTTGTATGTAACGTTACAAAACATTTTTGTAAACTATCCTTGCAATAGCTGTTATCACGGATAATTAAATGTATAGTGCATAACGTAAAGTAACTGTTCGCATTTGTTTGTATGTAACGTTATAATACAGTTTTGTAAACTCCTTGCATTAGCTGGGCATCGTCACAAAATTAGATTAGATTCAATTTTAATGTCATTACACAGGTACAAGTACAGGGTAACGAAATACAGTTAGCATCCAACCAGAAGTGCAAAACAGTTATTACAACAGAGTATAATAAATATAAGTATACTTAGAATATACACAGTATGAACAGTATAATCAGAATATACAG
>CM059312.1:7240000-7307500 GCA_030340665.1 Neosalanx taihuensis | reverse complement strand
GGTGTGTGTGTGTATGTGTATGTGTGTGTGTGTGTAGGTGTGTGTGTGTATGTGTGTGTGTGTGTGTGTGTGTGTGTGTGTGTGTGTGTGTGTGTGTGTGTAGGTGTGCATGCGAGGAATCAGTGAGTTGTTCTGCAGTGGAGAACACACACACACCCACACAGCTACAAGCTACAGACCAGGTTCAGTGACACCCTCACTCCCCCTCCTCCACCCCCTCACCCTACCTCACCCTACACCCCCCCCCAGCACCCCTGTGTAAATAATCAAAAGAACACACGTAAACCAACTCACCTTTCCTCCCCCTCCTTCCTCCACCCTCTTCCATACCTAAATAAAACATGTGATGGGAAGTTAAGGGTTAATAGGGCCAAGTTTGGAGGTGGGGAGGGGGGGGGGAGGGGGGGGAGGGGGGAGGAGGGTGGATAGAGTTGAAAGGGGCCTTGGGGAACTCATTATACTGAGACAGAAGGAACACTAACAGGACACACACACACACACATTTATTACACGTAGTGTTATGATACTGCCTCTTTAACACACACGCACACACACACACACACACACTCATACTGGAGTGTTTCACATCATGACACCAGGAATGGGCAGGGGAGAGGAAGAGGGGCTGGACTGAGCAGAACCTTCAGACTGAAGCACTGCTGTCCACAACTCACAGAAGGAGAACTGTCGCTCCTTTACTGAGTTCCTCTGATCTGGTTCATCCTGCTGGTCCATTCAGAACAGAGAGAGATCTTATTATTACTCCCTTCCCCTCTCTCCCCCTCTCTCTCTCTCTCCCTCTCTCTCTCCTTCCTCTCTCTCCCTCTCTCCCTCCCTCTCTCTCCCTCCTTCCCCCCTCTCTCTCTCTCCTCTCTCTCTCTCTCGCTACCTTCCCCTCCCTCCCTCCCTCCCTCCCCCTCTCTCTCTCTCTCTGTGAACTCTATAATATTTGTTTACTAACGTTTGTTTTACGATCACCACTTCAGCTCTGGGAGAGGCTCCGCCCCTCTCGCTCACGAACATAACATCTACTAAAGAGAAACATGTGTCGACCCAGCTGTGTGTGTGTGTGTGTGTGTGTGTGTGTGTGGCTGTACATGTGACCCTGGGTGTGAGTCCCTGGAAGGCCATGTTTCTTTCATTAAGACTCGACCGCCCCATCATGGTTAAGAACTCCAGCCAAACCCTCAGCAGGTAACCATGGAAACACATCCATCAAACAATCTCTCTACCCCTTCTTTCTCTCTCTCTCTCTCTCTGCTCCCAGCCTTCAACAAACCCTGACTATCCTCATTCTTCCTCCCTGACACACACACACACACACACCGCCCCCCTCCCCTCCCCGCCCCCCCGCTATTGAGTTTCACAGCCTGCCTGCCTCCTGTCTGCCTTCTGGATGAAAGAAAAATAAACGCACAGAAAACAGAAACAAAGCCATGAAAACTGATTTGTAGTTGCAAGCCATCCCTCTCCTCCCTCTCCCCCTCTCTTCCCCCCCTCTCTCTCTCCCCCTCTCTCCCCTCTCTCTCCCTCTCTTCCCTTCTCTCTCTCCCTCTCTCCCCTACTTTCAACTGGGAAGAGTTTTCCATCTTAACAGCATGTAAACACAAGTCTGAATCAGGAAGATGAATACTGTAAAACTGTGTTAGTTTCAGGGAGCAGATCTGAGGGTGGGGTGGGGTGGGGGGGGGTCGACCCCTCCAGTGCTGCTGAGACCAGAGCTGCTTATCACTACTGGGGTCGTCTGGAACACACTACACACCATACACACACTCACACACACAAATCACACAGGCAGGCTGCCTGACTTTGTTTTGATGTCTTGTATATGAACGTTGAAAAACCTTTCTCTCTCTCTCTCTCTCTCTCTCTCTCTCTCTCTCTCCCTCTCTCCCCCTCTCTCTCTCTCTCTCTCTCTCTCTCTCTCCCCCTCTCTCTCTCTGCCTCTCTCCATCTGCCTCTCTCTCTCTCTTCTCTTTCAGACACAAAACTTTCTTCTGAAAGGCAGCGTTGCTCATTTTCCCCATGTGATGAAAGCCCTGTCCTCCAGATCTCCAGCACCCCGCCCATTACTCAGGTAATGTGTCTGTCCCTGGTGATCCATGGGCTTGGAATAGAGCTGGGGGGGAGGCTGGGGGAGGCAGGGGGAGAGGCAGGGGGAGGGAGATAGGAGAGTGATAGCACGATTTACCTTTCACATGAATCATCTTGCTCTTGGAAGCAGCCTTGCAGTGTTTGCTGCCACTGTACGTCTGAGTGTTTAGAATATCGAGGAGACGATTAAACAGCTCCTTTAACTGGAGTTGTGTCTTTACAACACACTAGTGTGTGTTTGAGCAGTCTGCCTGCATGCCTGTCTGCATGCCTGTCTGCCTGCCTGCCTGCCTGTCTGTCTGTCTGTCTGCCTGTCTGTCTGTCTGCCTGTCTGTGTGTCTCTCATTAAGGTCAAAAGCAGATGGTCAGATTAGATGAAAACACTATGCAAGCCAGAGTCTGATGGCTTTACTTATAACAGGAGGGGTGTGGAGGGGGAGGTAGAAGGGTAGAGGGATCAGTTTGTGATGTGGGGGTGGGGGTGAGGGTGGAGGAGAGCCTGGCGATGCGGGTGGACAGCGTCTGGAAAGCATCAGAACAGAGTGAGTGAAACAGACCATTTGTCTCCACTATCAGTGAGTGAGTGTGTGTGTGTGGGGGAATGGTGTGGGCATGAAAGTGTGTGTGGTTGTGTGTGTATGTGTATGGGTGTATGTGTGTGTGTGTGCGTGTATATGTGTGTATGTGTTTGTGTGTGTGTATATGTGTGTGTATGGTGTATGTGTGTGTAGAGTGTTGTGTGTGTGTGTGTGTGTAGAGTGTGTGTGTGTGTCATGTTCTGTAGCCTCTCTGCTCTGTGGCTTGTTAACCTGCAGGTCACAGGCAGCATTAGGTGATGACTGGAGCACAGTAAGGAAACAACCACCCAGTCTGAACATACACACACACACACACAGGGTTAGTTTCCAAGTCTTTCTTTATGTGTTTGTACATGTATGTGTGTGTAAGAGAGAGGGGGAGGGGAAGAGGAGCGAGGAAGAGGGGAGTGGAGGAGGATGGGGAGGGTAGAGGAGGAGAGGGTAGAGGAAGATAGAGGAGGGTAGAGCAGGGTAGAGGAGGAGAGGAGGGTAGAGGAGGAGAGGAGAGGAGGTAGAGAGGAGAGGAGGGTAGAGGAGAGGAGGGTAGAGGAGAGGAGGGTAGAGGAGAGGAGGGTAGAGGAGAGGAGGGTAGAGGAGGAGAGGAGGGTAGAGGAGAGGAGGGTAGAGGAGAGGAGGGTAGAGGAGGAGAGGAGGGTAGAGGAGAGGAGGGTAGAGGAGAGGAGGGTAGAGGAGAGGAGGGTAGTGTTCAGGCTCATAAAGTCAGTGTGTTTCTTACACCAAGTGCTTCACATACTCTCACACTCAACAGTGCAGGCTGTTATTTCAGAAATGCATTTGATCCATGCAGACAGTGTTTGTGTGAGAGCGAGAGAAAGAGTGAGTGTGTGTGAGAGTGTGTGTGTGTGTGTGTGTGTGTGTTCGGTGGTAGAGGGGTGCTGTAGCAGCAGTGCCCCTGCTGGCCATGTGAGGCAGCACGCCTGCTCTCCCCCAGGCCAGACAGGCTTCCTCTGGATCAGACCCAGACTCACATCTGCTTCCGTCATGGGTGGCGAAAATCCCATCACGTGAAAATACATTATATTTGATTTGACCCTTATCCTTAGCCTGAAGGGGAGGCAGTTAGGAAGGGGGGCTCAGGGTTGGGGGGGCATCTGGGTGCTCAAAGGCCTTCCACACATTTCCCCCCCCCCACCCCCCCCCCTCTCTTCTCTCTCTCTCTCCCACACTCCATCATAGAGGGAATCCCCTCTGACCTTCAAATACCACAAAGAAATTCCAGGCTACATTATGGTAATGTGTGTGTGTGTGTGTGTGTGTTACAAAAACCTCAAAGGGTTTGGAGAACCAGGCGGTAAATGACACTGTGACCATGAGTTCAGTTTCTTCTCTAGTCTTACCGGCTGTTTTTGTTAACTGAGGATCAGTTTGCACACAGTCATCCAGGGAAGGCTCAGTTCTCACAGGGACACAGATGTTAACCTAAATAACTTTCTGATCAGTATTCACACACGTATTCGGTGGCCGGAATCCTTCAAATTCAAGCTTGCTGCCAGTTCTGTTGGCTGAGCAGTTTCCTGAGTGGCTGTCTGCTGCCCCCTGCTGGCTGGCTAGGGATTTGCAGGAGAACATACAAGATGGTAGATTCTCATCAACTGAAGACTCACTCTGACACTTATCCAAGGCCACCATCCTCACTGATAACAAACTTGTTTGATTTAAAGGTTCAATAATCATTTATTTCTCATTTTCACCAGTTAGTCAACAACTACAGATTACTTGTGATACTTTCAAAGGCACCACATGCTGCATTGCTTTGAATAAACTGTCTGCCAAATCTCAACTGTACCACCATAGTTAAACTGCCTTGCAATGAATTACTTGCAGTAAATATAGGCACTGGAAACAGACAATGTTGTGGTTAATTCAGTATATGCTACTTGATGATTGGCTGTTGCACCCATCAGGATTAACTAGAACCAGGAAATGACAAGGTCCCCTTAAGGCTACGTTGAAGGGAGACCCTAACTGGACCATGATCAGGAAGTGACATCATGGACCCTCATCCTTAGGGCTGAGTGTAGCGCAGATATTTCTTCCCAGAAGGCACCTCTTTGGTGTCACACCATTAGGGGAAGAGAGACGCAGCTTCTGCATCTGACAGGGAGGGGATGACCATGACCTTATCGCCAGGCTGAGAGAGAGAGAGAGAACCATCAAGCACTGCTTATTACCCAGCCTGCCTGCGTCTGTGTGTGTGTGTGTGTGTGTGTGTGTGTGTGTGTGTGTGTGTGTGTGCACGTGCGTTACCTTCCAGTCGACAGGTGTGGCCACCTTCTTCTGGGCAGTCAGCTGCAGAGAGTCGATGGCCCGCAGGATCTCGTCAAAGTTGCGTCCCGTCGTGGCAGGGTAGAGGATGGACATCTTCAACCGCTTGTCTGGGCCAATCACAAACACCTGGGGGCGGGGCCAGAGGAGAGGTTACCCACAATACAACAAACAGGTGGAGAGAGAGAGAGAGAGAGAGAGAGAGAGAGAGAGAGAGAGAGAGAGAGAGAGAGAGAGAGAGAGACTCACACAGCGAGCAGTGAGAGGTAAGCCATCTTTGTCCAGCTCGTCAGGGTCCAGCATTCCCAGCAGCACAGACAGCTCCCTCTTATCATCAGCGATGATGGGGAAGGGCAGAGGGCTGCCAGCCTTGTCAGGGTGGAACGCCATCACGTCCTGACAGAGGGGGGGGGGGGGGGGGGGGGGAGGAGTCAGCCGTTAGAGGCCAACAGAGGCAGGGATGTGATTTCAGATCCCATCAACAGCTACAGAAACCAAGGTGGTCCTTGGGTAAGAAGCAGGGTGTGTTTCTTGTCACAGGGAAGTCCAACTATTGTGAGAGATCAACAGTAAAGCAAAGAGTCTGTTAGGCATCGCCTCACATTAGGTTTCCCCATTTATTCATTTTTTTTCCTCCGCGTTTTACTGCAGCTCATGAATGTCAAATCTAGATGGAAGGAAAGCGAGAGAGAGCGGGCGAGAGACCTTGCTCCAACTGAGGTGGTCCTCCACACTGTCGATGGAGAGGGCGATCATCTTGACATCTCGCTGCTTGAACTTGTCGCTGATCTTGGCAGCGCAGGCCAGCTCAGTGGTGCACACAGGGGTGAAGTCCCGGGGGTGGGAGAACAGGATGCCCCATCTGGGGGGGGGGGGGGAGACAAGGTTTAGGAGAGGGATTGGGTGAGAACAGACTGCCAAAATCTGAGGGAGGAGGAGAGGAGAGAGGGAGGGAGGGAGAAGAACACAAAGGATTAGGGGAGGGAGAACAGACTGCCAACTCTGGAGGGAGGAATGGAGAGAGAGAGAGAGAGAAGGAGACAAAGGATTAGGAGAGGAATTGGGCGAGTGAAGGAGGGAGAGAGGAGAGTAGGACTGAATAGCGAGTCTCGGTGGAGGAAATACCACAAACAGAAATCCCTGGGAACGACCCCAGCAGCTGCAGACTCTGGCTGGGAGAGTGTCCAGCTGCAGGGAGCGTGGGATGGAGGGACAGACACACAGGAAGGACACGCATTCATTCCTCCTGCTGGACTCCATCTGAAACACATGCTGCTGAATCCTCTCCCTCGCTTATTAGACACAGCAGGAGCTTCCCAACAAGCCTCAGGTGACCAGGAAGGGAAGGAAACAGCATCCCATGATGCATCGGGGGGGGGGGGGGGTCTCACAGGGACCCAGGCCTCAGGAAGTCTGTATGCATCTCCTCCCTCCCCCTCAGGAGTTGGTAACCAGGATGATTAGAAGCACCTGCAGGAATCATGTTACCTGGCTTCACCTCACAGACAGGTGTTGCAACAGAAGCCGAGCCTAAAGAGCCATGACACAACGGCGCCAATAACAAAAAAGGTGTTTGTGGAACAGCAGGAGGAACCATGGCAACGAGTCTTTCAGAGACCAGGCTGTGTAGAAAGGCTCTTCCTGTGAGTCTGTATGAAAAACTAGGACACAAACAATAGATTGCTGGTCCACTGACCTCCTGTTGGCACGGGAGAATGTGTCATTGTAGCCATTTCATGAATGGGCTTTGAAGGAAAATGAGATGTACAGCTATGAAAGATATTCTGAATTACTATCAGGTTTCTGTTTATTTAATGTAAAGAAAAACGAATTCATGAACTTTAGTCCCCAACGGTAGGTCAGGGTTGTTCTGAAAAACAGCCACTTCGCCCTCCCTGGCCAGAACGGTTCCTCGGAGAACCCAACTGAAGAGAACATCGCCTGTTCCTGAGTGATGGATACAGCCTTGAGGTCCTAGAGGGGAATCTGAGTGCAACATTACTGAAGCCTGAGGCCGAAAATACTGTTGCAATCTCACGTCCTTTAAACTGCCTCTGGTTAATGCATTACACAGGAAAGAGTTCAGTGTAACTATAGAGCCCGTTTTATTCCCATCACATGATCAATGAACACGAGGTTACAGATTTCAATAGGCCAATAGAACTGTGAACTTTTACAGAAGAAATTTACATTCATTCGTTTAAAATCAAAGCGACTTCCAAGAGAGAGCTTTACAAACATAACTAGTTTATAGATTATAAAACAAACATGGCGAGAAAACCAGACAAGTGCCAGAGAGGTAAAACTGCAACTTTTTACTGCAACTCGCAAACAGAAACGCATACGCAGACAAACAGAGCAGCGCTTTTTAAACAAAGTGAGCCTTGTTCATCCGTGGCTTTCATGTCCTCTGAACAGCAAGCTGACTCAGTAACCTGTTAGTGTGTTAAAGTTTGGTAAAGTAACAACAACGAGACAACTAAAGCACCCCCCCCCCCCCACGTTAAGGAAACATTATTCTAAAGACTTTACGGTTACAAAAAAAATATATAAACAAATATTTTTAGCGGTTATTGGTAGGCTATTATTAAAACAGTCTAAATATTAGACTTGGATTCGGGTCTCATTTCACTTTAGATTTTCAAATGTTATTTAACCACAAGGGGGCACGTGAGGACTTATAATATTAGATTCAATGATGCAAGTTTGATTAAAGATTTCTAGTAGGAAACTACATTGCATACTATGATCCAGCCACAGCAGGACAGTTTAAAATACGGTCAGTTAGTGCATCTTTACGTTGTTGCATTTTTAAGTTATTGTGCTTGTTGCAAAAACACAAGATGACAGATTTACAAGTTCAAGTTCAGGTGCACTCACGAGTTTCCTAGGAAGTCATGAAATTTGATTTTGCCGACGGTTGTGTTGGCTTCAAAGTTAGGGAACACGTCCCCCAGTAGGATTCCGGGCATGGTTGCAGTCCTCTGTCCGCGAGGTAGCACAGTGCGAGAACGGACCAAACACTGAAATTCGGTGGACTTATAAACTCACGTGAGTGGGGGAGGAGCTGTTACGTAATCAATTATGGAATATTATATATACATTTTACATTAAATACAGATGACTGACGAGTAATTTGGCCTCAGCATTTGTTATATATTTTTTAGATGAGTAAAGTAGGTAAACTTAAACGTTTTTTTGGTGGTAATTACAGCCCACAACTATGCTAAATAGTTTTTGAAGGTGAATAAATATCTTGCTTAATTTAATGGTTGAACTGAAATGTTTGTTCAAAAAAAAAATCGTATATTTTGTTTCTTTCTTCCTGTCCGTTATTTTGTCGTTTTTAATACAACATTCGTCACGTGACCTGGCCCAGCAGCTCGCGGAGCATCTTCCCGTCGTGCTTTGCGTAGAGAACATCAAAGATGGCGTCAGTGGAAGCAGCGGGGGAGGACGTGATAGCGCTTATCACCTGTGAAGCGATGCGGTAAGAGACAACCAAATACATTTTATAAAATAGTGCTGACAACGTCCCACTGCAACAAATTCGGATTAAACCAACCGGTTCTAACAGAAAAAAAGAAAAAATGCCGTCTCCGAAAGCAAAAAATGCAGTTAGAAGCGGTGGAAGCCCTTTGAGCAGCACCAACGGTCGTTATGACTTCATGTCGTTAAACCGAACACCTCCACCTAACCTGCCGCGTCAAGGCTCCGACCCGGCCACGGCTCGGCTCCGGGCTTCGGAGAGCCCTACCCGGCGCCGTGGCTCCGGCTCCTCGACATCTTCAACCGGAGCAGCTCAAGTTATGCCAGAAGAGGATTGTATGCGGCTCAATCCGTCTTTCTTTGGGATTGCCCTGAGCTCCCTTCTCGCTATCGACCTGTGGCTCTCCAAGAGGCTGGGGGTCTGCGCCTGTGAAGAGTCGACATGGGGGAGTGTTCGCCCGCTAATGAAACTGATCGAGATCTCTGGACACGGTATTCCATGGCTGATCGGGACCGGTTACTGCCTTTATAAAAGCGACAGTCCCGCCGGACAAGAAGTGATGCTGAACCTTCTGATGGGTAATAAATCACGTCTTTGTAATATGTTGATGGGGTTTTTTGTTGCATTTTTGTTTGTTCCAGTTCTGTCATTCTCACCGCTGCTGCACTGACGTGAGAAAACTGCTTAATTCACTCTGCCTCACAACAGAGAAGGCATTTATAGCGCCAGTGTTTTATCAGTTTAGATGGAGCAGAGAGAGAGAGAGAGAGAGAGAGACTATTAAAATACACAGGCTGCCTGTCACATTCTCCCTGTCCTAAATATTCATGCCTCCCCCTCCCTCATCTGCCTTACCTTTTATAGTAAAACACACACTGCACCTCTCCTTTCCCTGGTTGCTGTCTGTCTGTCTCTCTCTGTGTCCCCCCTCTCTTCCCTCTCTCTCTCTTTCTCTCTCTCTCTCTCTTTGTCACTCTACCTCTCTCTCTCCACTCTGTCACTAGCTCCATTTCACCCACAGTCTTAGCTGTCATCTTCAGTGTGTGTTTCCTGTCCTCCACCCTCCTGGGATCTGTCCATCTCTCCTTCTATCCTCGCTGGCAACCTGCCTAAGTTTGACAACAGCAACCGCAGAGATCTGACCTCTGACTTTTGCACTTAGACAGGACACAGAACACAAAGGTATCTCTGGTCTTGTTTTTCGACATTCCAACGCTAGCCTTTTTGCCACGCGTGCAGTTCTGATCTCATGTTTAGATTATGAGAATCACTAGTATTGATGCAGAACTTGAACAGGTGATGTTTAAGTGGGGGGCTAAGCTCCGCCCCCTGGGCGGTCCTTAAACAGGTTGTCTTTAACACCTGGATCAGATCGCTCACAAGAGGCTTCGCTCACCACATGTCTGTTTGGTGCAGGAAGAGGGAGGGGCTATCATGCAGTCTGATCCAAGCTGCTGGATACAGTGTGGCTCACACACACATACACACACACACACACACACACACACTCCTCTTACAGTTGTCTCGAGAAAACAGCCCCATTGACAACTAGCGAGTGTCATCTGTTGCCGTGACGTCCGGACCAAAGTAGGACAGGTGAACCAAGACCCCACCAGTGCAGGTGGTATCCAGGTGGAGACTGTGGTCAGACCTGAGTTGCCTCTCTGTCCTGCATGCTTGAGATGTTTCCATGGGAACCACAGACATGTAGTAGCTGCATGAGAGATCCCTGACTCAGCGTGTCAGCTCTGTGTCCAGTCTTGTTTCTCCTTGTCATTAGGGAGGCTAGTTTGGGAGTCCTGGAGATCAGATCATCTGTTTGAAGCTTGGCTTAGGTCAGCGGTGTTTCAGAGGGGAAGGGGGGGCGTGGGGGAGGGAGAGGGGAGGGGAATAGAAAGGTGAAGTGGAGGGGAGAGGAGAAGAGGGGAGTAGAAAGATTGAGAGAGGAGACGAGAGCCAGCTGATCCATTAGAGTGTGTTATAATATCACCTCTGGGATGAAAGTACTGCAGCTCTCTCCCTCTCTCTCCTCACTTCAAAAGCTGCTCCTCATCACCTGTGTGAGGGTGTAGGCGGCCGTTAGGATCAAACGTGTGTGTGTGTGTGTGTGTGTGTGTGTGTGTGTGTGTGTGTGTGTGTGTGTGTGGAGTGGCCAAGTGTGTGTGTGTGTTTGTGTGTGGAGTGGCCAAGTGTGTGTGTGTGTGGAGTGGCCAAGTGTTCCAGTGTGTGACAAGCAGGTGGTGCTCTCTGTCATCACAAAGCCCCAGCCTCACTTCCTCACCCCCACCCTCACCCTCACCTTACCCTTCCTACTGTCTTCCAAACATGTCTTTTAACATGTGTGTTGTCAAGTGTTTCTAACCCCCCTCCCCCCCTCCACAGCCCTGCTGCTGGACCTGGTCCTGGTGGGCGTGGTCAAGGCCGTGGTCCGTCGCCGCCGCCCCTCCCACAACCGCATGGACATGTTCGCCACCTTCTCCGTGGATCGTTACTCCTTCCCCTCGGGCCACGCCACGAGAGCAGCCATGTGCGGCCGCTTCGTGCTGGCTCACCTGGTCCTGGCCGCTCCTCTGAGGGTCCTGGTGGTGCTCTGGGCCGCTCTGGTGGGCTTCAGCCGCGTCCTGCTGGGCCGACACAACGTCACGGACGTCCTGTTTGGCTTCCTGATGGGCTACAGCCAGTACAACCTGGTGGAGCTGCTCTGGCTGTCTCCACTCGGCCTGCAAGGCCTTCTGGGAGGGAGGAGCCTGGGGGAGGGCATGGCTGCCAGCCCTTAGCTGTCATTGGACGATGTCCTGTCACTCGCCGGCTGTTTGCTGAAGAGTTAAGGCCGCGACCAACCAATCAGAGATGCTCCCTCAGAGTGACTGAAGATGATAGGCTGGAACCATGAAACATCACACCCTGATACATGAACTCTCCCCCTGAACATCATCGCCATTAGCATTTACAGCCTGTGGAAGATACAGTAGTGTGAGTGAGTGTGTGTGTATGGGTGTGTGTGTGTGTGTGCGCGTGCGTGTGTGCGTATGTGTGTGGGGGGGGGTGGTAGGTAGAAGGGAATGAGCTTGTTATGCTAGCCTGAGGGAGACGATCGCTCTCAGTGCCCCCCCACTGGGGAAGGATTACGTGGGAGGACAGAGTTCTCTCTTCAGTTTCATCCTTTTGATGTTCGGAAAGAATTGGGGATGTGAATCGAGGGGGGGGAGATGGGGGGGGGAGGGGGAAGAGGGGGAGGGGAGAGAGAGAGAGGGAGGGGGAGGGAGAAAGAGGGGGAGGGAGAGAGACACTGTGTGCATGTGTGAGCATGAAAAAGAAGCTATCATGTAGTTTCTCTGTGTCTCTGAGGGCGATATCACAACATCATGCTGGATAATTAGGACATAATTAGGAGTCTCTATAGGGCCTAAAAGCTGCTTTAAAAATATAATGATCTGTTCATGTCTTAGTTGACTTCAGACTGGATTCAGTTAAGCTTCACAGTGTGTTGTTAATGACAGGTAAAGACTGTCCTGGTTCTGAAGGCTTTCAGCTGCAGACGCTTGTTAAAGTGGGGAACTCACAAGCAGGACAGCCTGGAAAAGCAGATGGACATTTTTTTAACGGGACCACAAGAGGTCTGCACTGATCTCCTTTCATAAGATCTTTCCTGAGACCACTGACTGTATGTTTGACGCTAGCTAATTAAGAATATCCAGTGATGATGCCCAAATTACCTGTCCTCCACTTCCTCCACCCCACACACAACATCACCGCCCTTTCTGGACATCATGCTGGACACTGGCAAACTGTGCAACACCAGGGTTGAGGACCAAAACCTGGGAACTTTTTTTTTTTTGGGGGGGGGGGGGGTAAAGGGGGGAGATGTTTAAAATAAGCTCATGCAGAAGATCTGAGGTGTCCGGTCTGTGTCTGTAGATTTGCATTTAGATTTGAAATGCGTCTGTTGTTTTGCATGTCTGTTGACTCTCTCTCTTTACCTGTCTGGGATTCTGGATTCTAACCTGACCTGCATGTCAACCAATACACTAATGTTCTGTCATGTTCAACTGGTCTGTAAACACCAGCGAGCTCTCCCTCTCTCTCTCTGTCTCTCTCTCCCCCCCTTATCCTCTTCTGTAGCAGCCTGGCCTTGTAGATATCGATCACATGACTGTTATGTTCCCGCCTCCATGCTGTTTCTTCAATTTGCAATAATAATTCTGAGTCCTGATTGGATCAGACCGATAGGCTGACAGGCCAGCCTGATAGGCTGAGCTGTCACCATGGTTCCTGGTGTCCTTGTAGCCGTCCAGCCAGATCACACTGTTCAGCTTGGGGCAGGTCAGTGATGATATTACAGCCAAGTGCACCACAACACTGTACCTTATAGATTCACTGGCATGAAACACAAGATATGTTGTCTCTAGTGTGTTAGACTCTAGTATGTTCTGAAGCCTGCTGTCTAGATTAGACCAACAGGAGGAGAGACAGTTTAGATCTCAGCAATACGGCAAATTCCACTAATCATCGGACCAGCATTGGCCCTGTCTCTGTGGCTCTGTAAATCTTTTTCCATGTAGTCCACATGTGTCTGATCCTGGTCCTCCAGGGCCACTGTCCTGAAAGTCTGAGATGTTTCCCTGCAGGACAGTGGCCCTTTGACAGCCCTGGTCTAGTCCAGCTAGTAGGGATGTTGACCAGGGCCACCAGTCTGTCTGTCTGCAAACACCTCCTGTCTTCTGTACAGTCAAGCACTGCTGATCCATTCATGAACTCACCAGCTATGTAGTCTTGGAAACAAATAAATATTAATTTAGAGTAGCTTGTTGTGTCTATTGTATAACAATTAATAATAATCATGGTGTCAAATATATGTAAATAAATGGTTGTTGGAACACAGCCAATCTCGGTCCATGCAGTTGATTGTATCACCTATATCAGTTAAACTCGTCTAGAATGATTACACTGTCCTAGGTTATCTTTTAATAATAAAAAATACATGAATACGTCCACTGTTGTTGTTTCATGGTTTCAGTTCTATGAAGTGAAAGATATTTCTCCGCTATACGATTTAAGTTTTTAATAAAGTAAAAAAAAAAAGTTAAACTAATAGCTGGTAAATTGTATTACAGCAGAGTTGGAGTTGTGTGTCCTGCGATCGTTAATCTGTTAGCAGATGGCTAATAGAAGCTCATATGGGCTCTGGACTTCGAATCAATATTCAGCGTTAATGAGGTAACTTCAGGTTTAACCCAGTACAGAAACCCTAATCTTGATTGGAACCTTTGCAATTCCGCATGGAATTGATTTCAATTAGAGCAAAGAGCAACACTATAAATGACTGATTCATTGACACAGAACAGCAAGAACGGTATCAGTGATCAGACTGTCAGAGACTTCAAACCTTACCTGACTTATTCAGTCTATAGAGAATAACTGGGAATATTTTGGCAAATTCCACTGAAGGGGAACTCGGGTGAGTCCAATGCGACCAACGTCAAGAATAGTTGATGTAGTAGAATAGAGATGTAAGATTATCGTTCAACGTGTTCAGTGGAAGTCAAAAGTATATGTTTAAAGCTGAGGTCAGTTAAGTGGATGTTAGGAAAGAGAAATAGTTGCACTGTCAAGCTTTTTGGCTTAAACAAACTCCGAGATGATTAAATCACAGGGTAGATTTTATACAAGGCTGATCCTTCAGGTCATTCATCAATTTCAACTGCTAGGATTAAGGAACACTCCCTCAACACTTCTACACTGAAGTCTGCAGGTTCACATATCTGAGGATTTCACACACTTTATTTTCCTGGCGTGAGTATCTGCTATTCTGCAAAAAGAAAGATTCATACATTTTTACGTGAGGTAATTGCTACATGAATAGTTTTATCCAGGCAGCAGTTTTAAGGAGTCAATAGAACAACATGCGTAGCTGTGTTGCACAGCTTGTGTTCATGGTTTTTGCGTGTGTGTGGTTCTACCCAGCATGGTGCGTAGGGTGGCAGTCATCGGGGCCGGTCCCTCAGGTCTGGCTTCCATCAAGTCCTGTCTGGAAGAGGGTCTGGAGCCTGTCTGCTTCGAGTCCAGTGATGATATCGGAGGGCTGTGGAGGTTTAAGGTGAGTGTTTTTTAATGACCGTTAATCTATTGTCACCCTGTAATGATCACAGCAGTAGCCAGGGCTCACCGTGTCCTTCTGTCACCACAAACAGGAAGTCTCGGAGCCCAAAAGGGCCAATATCTACCGTTCCCTCACCATCAACGTCTCCAAGGAGATGCTGTGCTTCAGTGATTTCCCTGCTCCAGCAGAGTTCCCTAACTACATGCACCACTCCCGTATCCTGCAGTACTTCAGGCTGTACGCAGAGAACTTCAAACTGCTGCAGCACATCCGCTTCAAGGTAAACAGAGAAGTCAGCTGACGTGTGTGTGTGTATTCCCTATTGGCTGAGCTGCTTTTGTGTGTGTATGTGAAGAAGCTACTCCTTTATTAGTCTCACAATAGAGAAATGTCAGTGTGTCGTCCTTGTTAGCTGACGTGTGTGTGTGTGTGTGTGTGTCAGACCACGGTGCGGAGTGTGAGGCAGACTCCAGACTTCAGCCTCTCGGGTCAGTGGGCGGTGCTGACGCAGGACAGGGTGGGACAGGAGCAGCAGCTGGTGTTTGACGCTGTCATCGTCTGCTCTGGTCACTACACCTCCCCTCACCTGCCTCTGTCCGAGTTCCCAGGTGACCTAGCTCCTTACAATCCTGACCAATCAACAGCCACGTCCAGCAGTCCACTGAGGAAATGAGTCCTCTAAAGTGTGTGTGTGCGTCTGTACTGTGTGTGTGTGTGTGTGTGACAGGAATTGATTCGTTTGAGGGGAAGTACCTTCACAGCTGGGACTACAAGGAGCCTGATGACATGAAGGGGAAGAGGGTGCTGGTCATTGGCATTGGTAATTCGGGAAGCGACATCGCCGTGGAGACCAGCAGTGTAGCAGAACAGGTCAGACACACACCTACATATACTTTCATTCATTCTCTGACCTGATTGGTTAGCCCCATCTCAAGGTGAACCATGTGTGATGGTGAGACTGTTGGGCCTGTGCAGGTCTACCTGAGCACCCGTCGAGGGGCCTGGGTCATCCGCCAGGTGTCTGATAATGGAATACCTGTGGACATGAACTACAACACCAGGTTCGTCCACATCCTCTTCCTGTTGCTGCCAATGAGCTTCCTCAACTGGCTTGGAGAGAGGATGATGAACGCTCTGTATGACCACACCATGTACGCTCTGAAGCCCAAACACAGGTGAGGATCTGTCTGTCTGCCTGTCTGTCTGTCTGCCTGTCTGCCTAGCCTGAGTCATTTTGCCTCAGATGTTCAGCAGTTTTTCTCTATGGAGAGGAATGACCCCCCCCCCCCACACACACACACACACACACACACACACACACACTAAGCGCTGCCTGTGTGTGGTACACCAGGCTGTATTGTGCTGTGCCGCAGGGCAGCCATACATCACTCTTGTCTGCTGAGGTCGATGTCACTGTTGTCCTGCATTGACCGTCCTCTTCCCCCTACTGTGGTCCCAATAGATCCAGCGATGAATTCTGTCAGTTTTCTTCTATCCATCCATCCCTCACTCCTTCCCTCCCTCACTCCTTCTCTTCCTCTCCAGGATTTTCAGTCAGGTCCCGGTGTTGAACGATGAGCTTCCTCACAAGCTCTTGTCCGGCCGTGTGGTGCTGAAATCCAACGTGAAAGAGTTTTCAGGCTCCAGCGTCGTCTTCCAGGACGGGACTGTGGTGGACAAGGTCTGCAACCTCATCTACACTGGCTGGCTGCCTTGCTGGCTGACTGGTTAGCTTGTCACCTGGTTTTGCTTCATGTACGACTGTGTGGTTGTAACCGTGGGTTTCAACCCCACAGGTGGATGTGGTTGTGTTCGCCACAGGATACAACTACGACTTCTCCTTCCTCCCGCGAGATGTGCTGCACACGTCTGGCCACAGGGTGGCGCTGTACAAGCATGTGTTTCCCCCTGGCCTGGAGCACAGCACCCTGGCTGTGGTGGGGTTCATCCACGGCCTGGGATCCATCATCCCCATGGCTGAGATGCAGGCTCGCTGGGTGGCAAGCGTCTTCAAAGGTAGCCTGAGGCTGGACGCTCGGCTGACTGACTGGCTAGCTTGCTGTCTGATTGGCTTGCAGGCTAACGACTTTAGCTCCTCCCCTAGCCTTTCCTCTTTTCAGATAATCTGTTTTGCGTTTTGCTCCACAGGGTTAAAAAAACTGCCGTCTAACAAAACCATGTTGAAGTCAGTTGAGGCGGACACCAAAGACATGGACAAGAAGTGAGTCTCTCTCCGCAAACAAAACCCAACTAGTCCTGTCTGTCCTCCAGTCTGATGTGGTTCTCTTGGTTCCTCCTGTCCAGCTTCGTTCTGTCCAAGTTGACTCCTCTCCACGTGGACTACATCTCCTACCTGGATGACCTTGCTGGGGAGGTGGGAGTGAGACCCAGCCTGCTCTGGCTGCTCTTCACAGACTACCCACTCTTCAAGGAGGTCTTGTGGGGTCCCGTGTCCACCTACCAGTACCGCCTGACGGGCGCTGGGAGGTGGGAAGGTGCCCGCCAGGCCATCCTCACCCAGAAGGACCGCATGTACCAGGCCCTGAAGACCAGACAGCCAAGTCAGGTGAGTTTAGCCAGTTTTGCTCAAATATTATTATTATTATTATTATTATTATTATTATTATCATATAAAGTGTTTTACATTTAGCAGACGCTCTTATCCAGAGCAACTTATAGGAAGTACAGGGACATGATGTGCCTTGCCCAAGGACACAACACCATGTTGGCACAGCCCCTTCAATCCAACCGGCAACCTTCTGATTACTAGGCTGATTCCCTAACTGCTCAGCCACCTGACTTCTCCTAGTTCTGACATCATCCTCTCACCCCCGCCCCCCCCCCCCCCCCCCCCCCCCCCCAGGTGGATAAGCCAGAATGTTCAATGCTTGGTCGTTTGTTCAAGATCAGTCTGATGGGCGCGGTGGGGGGAGGAGTTGGCTATTACCTCCACCGCCACCCCCCCTCCCACCTCACGTCTCTTCTCGCCACCATCCGACCACACAGTCTCTGATGGGGTCCAGATAAGGAGACGTCCCCCTCACAGGACAGGGGGCAGGGGGCACAGGGGCAGGACTGGATCTCAGGTTCACCCATCCTATCACTTGGTCTCTCACACAGCTGTCATTATGAATCTTAGAGGAAGTTTCAAACCTCCTTTTTTATCTGATTTTATGTTTATTGTGGCTCCTTTTTGGTCTGAATATCAATCAACTTTGCGTCAGTGCTGATTGTGGTGTAAGATAATTTGTCACCTCACCTTTATATGTACCATGCTCAATTTTGTAACCTTTTTTGCGTTGTGAATAAATGTTAAAACATTTTAATGAAATCACCTGGTGAAGTTCTTGGTTGATGTGAAGACCTGCACCCTCTTGGCCCTCCATGGCAGCAGTTTGACCCTCCTGCTGTAGAGGAACATGAGTGAGTTTAGCTGCTATCAGGGCAGGGTAGCCACAGACTCCGCCTCCTTTTCAGATGATCAAAGTTCCTCCCCCTCTACCAAACGGAGAGTTGCACAACATGGGCTGTTTCTGCAAGTTTTCAGGATTTTCTGCGTCAGTGCAAAGCCCCCCCCCCCAGTGAAAGGTGAGAACAGCAGTTAGGAGTTAAAAGATAGTTTAAAAGTTAAGAATTATAATCCTGTAGTCTGAAATTAAATCAACAATTCCAGCAATGTCCATGCAGTTTGGTCAGTTACCTTTGTCTCACTGGATCAATGTTTGTTTTTCATAGCTCAACTGACTGAAATAACTTATTTACACTCTGCTCACCCTGTCTGACAGACAGACAGACAGAGAGGCAGGCAGACTGAGAGGCTGACAGACAGGCTGACAGACAGATAGACAGACAGGCTGACAGACAGGCAGGCAGACTGATAGGCTGGCAGGCAGGCAGGCAGGCAGGCAGGCAGACAGAGGCAGGCAGATAGACAGGCAGGCAGACTGAGAGGCTGGCAGGCAGGCAGGCAGGCAGGCAGATAGACAGGCAGGCAGGCAGGCAGATAGACAGGCAGGATGAGTCTTCGTGTGGCTGTGATCGGAGGTGGGAGTTCAGGTCTGGCCTGCATCAAGTCCTGTCTGGAAGAGGGTCTGGAGCCTGTGTGCTTCGAGTCCAGTGATGATATCGGAGGGCTGTGGAGGTTCAAGGTGAGCCCTGAGAGGAACAACTACATCTCTGTTCAGACACCATAGAATACATCCATCATTTTGACATCAGAGAACCAGAGAGTGTGGGTTCTGACCCGTCCCCCCACAGGAGAGCACAGAGCCGGATCGTTCCAGCATCTACCGGTCCCTGGTGGTGAACACCTCCAAGGAGATGATGTGTTTCAGTGATTTCCCCATGCCGGGCCACTTCCCAAACTACATGAAGCACGCCCAGCTGCTGCAGTACTTCAGACTCTACGCTGAGCACTTTGACCTCCTGCCTCACATCCGTTTCCAGGTCAACCTCGTGTAGTGTGTGTGTGTGTGCATGAGTGTATCCTTGCGTCCTTGCATTTTCATGTGTGCTTCTTTTTATGTGACGCTGTGTTTTCTTGTGTGTGTGTGTGTGTGTGTGTGTGTTTTGGACAGACCACGGTGCGGAGGGTAGCACAGAGGCCAGACTTCCCTGACTCGGGGCAGTGGGAGGTGCTGACTGAAGACAGGGAGGGGCAGGAGGACAGACACGTGTTTGACGGGGTTCTGGTGTGTTCCGGTCACTACACAAACCCCGTCTCCCCCTTCAAAGAGTTCCCAGGTTCGAAACCTTCGCACACACACTCCTCTCACAGTGTTTTTATCTTGGCTGTATAGCCATGTTCTGTCGATGAGGAAGCATGCCGTGTGTAAATCTGTGGGAGTCAGGTGGCTGAGAGGTTAGGGAATCGGGCTAGTGATCAGAATGCTGCTGGTTTAATTCCCGGCCGTGCCAAATTACATTGTGTCCCTGGGCAAGGCACTTCACCCTATTTGCTCTGGATAAGAGCAACTGCTAAAATTACTACATGTCAATGTAATTTTTCTTGTTTTTCTAGGCCACGACACGTTCCAGGGGAGGAGCCTCCACAGCTGGGAGTACAAGGATGCTTGCTCCCTCCGAGGGAAGAGAGTTCTGGTGGTCGGCATCGGCAACTCTGGAGGAGACATCGCCGTGGAGATTAGCCGGTCTGCAGAGAAGGTAGGGCCGATTGTGAGAGGAGACACCTCCCCTTTGCAAACTAGCCGCCGTGCTGCTGACAACCATCTTACCATTTACCAACACTTCCCCCCAGACATTCTTGAGCACTCGAAAGGGGGTCTGGGTGATCGGGCGCATGTCCAGCGGTGGGCTTCCCCTGGACATGACGGCCATTACCAGGAAGAACGCCCTGATGACCTTTCTCCTGCCCAGAGCTCTGGTCAGCTGGGCGACTGAGAGAGAGCTGAACCAGAGATACGACCACAGACTGTACGGACTCCAGCCTCCACACAGGTGTGTCTCTCCCTCACTGACCTCCAGCCTCCACACAGGTGTGTCTCTCCCTCACTGACCTCCAGCCTCCACACAGGTGTGTCTCTCCCTCACTGACCTCCAGCCTCCACACAGGTGTGTCTCACTCTCACTGACCTCCAGCCACACACTCTTCCACCATAACAGCCTTTGGTGCTTCCATCAACAATGCTGTCTCTCTCTCCTGTCTCTCTCACCTGCCTCTCCCCCTTGTCTCTCCCCCTTGTCTCTCCCCCTTGTCTCTCCCCCTTGTCTCTCCCAGGTTAATGGACAGGAGGCCGTTGATCAACGATGACCTTCCCGGTCGTATCCTTCAGGGGGCGCTGGTGATGAAGCCCACCCTGCAGGGGTTCCGGGGCTCCGGAGTTACGTTTGAGGACGGGACCACAGAGGAGAACATCGACGCCGTGGTGTTCTGCACCGGCTACAGCGGAACGTTCTCCTTCCTGCCCCCGTCTCTGTTCCACGGGTCTGGAGGAGAACTTTCCCTCTACAGGTCAGGTACCATCAGGCTGGACGTCCACAGTCTTACAGACTTCATACACACACCTTCCTGGATGAATCCATCAAGACCAGGGCCGGGCAACCCTGGTCCCAGAGGGCCGCTTTCCTGAAGGTTTCAGAATGTTTATAAATAAATGAAATCATACTCATATGAATGTTTATTTCCATTCATATGAGTATGAATGGAAATAAATGGGTCGTTATCAAGCGCTATAATCAGGCTTTAGAATCAGGTGTGCTAGAGCAGGGAAACATTTCGTACCTTCACCTATCGAATGGAGAGCAGATGAGGAGATCCTGCAAGGTCTTGGGATCAGGATCTCTGTGTTCTGACAGATGGTTTCCCTCTCCTTGTGTTCCCAGGCGTGTGTTCCCCCCGGCTCTAGAGCGCCCCACGCTGGCTGTCATGGGCCTGTTCCAGACCAAAGGACCCATCATGCCTGTGGTGGAGATGCAGGCTCGCTGGGCTGCACGGGTCATAGCAGGTCAACACACACACACACTGACACACACACACACACAGACACACATACAGACACACATACACACACACACACACACACACACACACACACAGTCAAGCAGACACATACATATACACACACTGACACAGACATACACACACAGTCAAGCAGACA
This sequence comes from Neosalanx taihuensis, assembly GCA_030340665.1. Lineage (NCBI taxonomy): Eukaryota > Metazoa > Chordata > Actinopteri > Osmeriformes > Salangidae > Neosalanx > Neosalanx taihuensis. Next base: position 7,286,335 of record CM059312.1, on the reverse strand, counting down.
GACATACACACACACACACATATAAATACACAGTCATACACTTACTGGTTCCATCTCAAACCCTCCTCTTCATCTTAGGGTTAAACCAGCTCCCTCCAAAGCACCTCATGCTGACTGCTATAGAGACAGAGAGGAAGAGACACATGAAGGGGTAAATGGATGAACTGTAAAGGAGGTGGTTCAGCTCAGTCTGAGAACCCTCTTAGCTCTGCGCTCTAACAAGGTCTTTTCTCTACCCCCACCCCCCACACACACAGCTACCCCTGCCCCAGACAGGCTGCTCTGCAGGTGGACTTCATATCATACCTGGACTCCATCGCCACGGAGGTGAGTGGGTGCAGACGCGTATGTTGTTATGTTCAGTGACCTATCACCTTTTGTAAAGCTCTCTCTTGGAAGTCGCTCTGGATAAAAGCGTCTGCTAATATGGATTCATGTAAATGTATAGTTTTCCATCGGGTCAACATTATGGGATGTTTGGTTTCCTTCCCCCCAGGTAGGGGTGCGTCCCAGCCTGGCCAAGCTGCTGCTTACTGACCCCAAACTGGGTCTGGAGGTTCTCCTGGGTCCCGTCACCCCGTACCAGTACCGTCTGACCGGGCCAGGGAAGTGGACCGGGGCCCGGAACGCCATCCTCACCCAGTGGGAGCGGGTGGCCCAGCCCTTCAGGACCAGACCAGTGGAACCAGCCCCCAGCCCCTCGGGCCTCCTCTCCTCCCCCAGGCTTCTCACCCTGTTTGGGGGGTTGGTGGTGCTGGGTTGGCTGGTCCCAGCCCTGCTCCTGGAGAACTTCCTCTCCCTGTTAGAGGGGATCTGGTAGAGGGTTTGTTTCTCTCCAGTTTTAGTTTTTTGTCTCCACTGAAACAAAACATGTCTATCACAACGTTAACCAAAACAACGACTGTCACAACACCCCCCCCCCCCATTTTTTTATATAATAATAAATAAATTGGTTTTGTTTGACAAGAAATGGCTCAATGTCTTAAGGGATGAATGAAGGATGAAGACTTCTGCATGCGTCCTCCATCTCAGATGTGATCTCTCAGCAGGAATGGAGGCCAGGAAGAAGCAGGAATTAGGCCAAAGAAAAGCAGGAAACAGGAAGTAGGCCAGGGAGAAACAGGAAGCTGCGGAGGAAGTAGGAAGTGCTTTTGTCATGTTGTCCTTCAGCATGAGTGGGTGGTTTGCCTACTTCCCCAAGAAGGCTCACCAGCGTCTCTTTTTCTTGAGAACACTGAGGAAACACCACCTGTCCTCAGCTGTCATGGTGAACTTCTACCGCTGCGCGATCGAGTGCATCCTAACAAACTGTGTTACAGTGTGGTACGGGAACTGCACAGTCGCTGAGCGCAAGGCACTGCAGCGGGTGGTGAAAACTGCCCAACGCATCACTGGGACTATTCTTCCGACCATTGAGGACATCCAGAGGAAGCGCTGTCTACGTAGAGCTCACAGCATCCGAAAAGATTCCTCACACCCCGCCCATAAACTGTTTGCCCCCCTGCCCTCCGGCAGGCGCCTCAGGAGTCTCCGGTCTAGAACCAGCAGACTGAGGAACAGCTTCTTCCCCAGAACTGTGTCACTCCTGAACTCCACTACACCCCCGCCCCCCTATATAACCCCCGCCCCCCCATAGAACCCCCCCCTCCTATATTTGCACATTCTGTTTGTACATTTGCACCACTTGCATATGTGAATTGTTATTTGCACTATCTGTCCATTTTGCACATCTGTTACTGCACCACCTGCACATTTTGCTCACATTTGTTCACTTTGCACATCAGTTCTTTTTGCTCAATCGCATCATTTGCACTACCTGTATATACATGCTACCCGGTAAATTTCTGCTTGCTTTCTGCTTGTCTAATTTGTATCTGTACATACCCGGATTGAACCTGTACATACCCTGTATATTCTGTCTATACTGTTCATAATATGTATATTCTGAGTATATCCATATTATTATATTCTGTTGTTAATAACTGTTTTGCACTTCTGGTTGGATGCTAACTGTATTTCGTTGCCCTGGACTTGTACCTGTGTAATGACAATAAAGTTGAATCTAATCTAATCTAATCTAAGATCTGCTGACTCTGGCTAAACAACACAGTGGATTAAAACATCCTCCTGGGCAGCCCTCCAGGTGGGGGGGATGATGAGGGGGGGTGGGGTTAGGACACACTCATACCCTGGAGTGGGGGGGGGGGGGGGGGGGGTGATTACTGCAACAGTGTTGCCTTTGTTTCTATAGCCCCTGATGTGTAACAGAGAGGGAAATGACCCTTGCAGGGAGATATGGATCTCATTTAACCACTCAGCTGCCTCAAAGTCATTGACGTTACTGTGTCTACATCTGAACACTAGGTAAGACACTGGATCAATCAGCTAAACGAGATGTAAACAATAATAAACCTGGATGTTTGTCCCGTTGATTGTATAACACTTGTTTTGAGGATGTCCTTGTATTAAAATGTAGGGATGCACATGGACTCACAATGACACACAAACACAGCAATCCTCCTCCTCTCTTCACCCCCTCTTCATCTCCCTCCTCCTCTTCCTCTCATCCCTCCCTCCTCCTCCCCCTGGCAGCTTCTAACCTGCCCACCTGACAAGATCAATCACACACACACACACACACACACTCTGTACATTGGTACTTTGGAGTAATGTTAATCCACACAGGTACCGTCTGAACACCGAGTTCCATTTTGAAATAGGTTCACGTTACTTTGTGCTTTTCCTATTGAACCTAAATGAATTACCTAACTTGATCCTTGACACAGTAAAGTGTCAAAGCACAGACTGGGAACTCCGCCCTGATCTGAAGCACAACAACTTCTGCACAGTTTGCAACTCAACACTTCTGCTGTCGGTGTAACAGGTAACATAAAACAAGAGTAAACTATAATTTGATCTGCTTATTTGAATTTGGCTGTGCATTTTCTAATTCGCTTATAACTTTATGCAAAAAACCCGTTGGTTCGTATCGTTTTCCAGGCAGTTTACACAGTACTTCTTGTCAACGATAAAGCGACACCTTCCGATGTATTTAGTAAAAAGAAAATTGTGTAATGTAATTTGCAACTTTGTAGGATGCTTTGAAAAAGACTGTTAACAAGTTTTAAAAGACAATTTCTTTTTAGGACAATTCTACTGGTATGGGCTAAATCTCCTCTTGTGGTAGTTCGTTGTAACAACACCTATAGTGGTGTAGGCATGAAGGAGGTGGCAGTACCCCAGGTGTGACTGGACTGGGGGTCTGTCTGCTCGTGCAACTGACCCACCACCCAGAGGCACGAGGAGACAGGAACAGGGTCAGCTGCAGTTCTCCTCTGTTATAAATGGATATAGCTCGTGTTTAATCCTACAGTTCCTCCTCAGGCAGGATGAGTCTTCGTGTGGCTGTGATCGGAGGTGGGAGTTCAGGTCTGACCTCCATTAAGTCCTGTCTGGAAGAGGGTCTGGAGCCTGTGTGCTTCGAGTCCAGTGATGATATCGGAGGGCTGTGGAGGTTCAAGGTGAGGAGGAACAACTGTCTGAAAGTTAAGTTCTCCCAAGTGTATAAACTCGCTCATATCGTTTCACCCACACGTTTGTGTGACTTAAATGGCTTATATGTTCAATTCAATGTAGTCTTTTTTCCCCCGATTTTCTTTCCGATTCTGATACTTTAATGCTGGGTTGCCATGGTAGCTAAAGAACAACGGTAATGTCAACGATCTCTTTGACGTTCACATTCTAGGAGAACCCGGAGCCAGATCGAGCCAGCATCTATCAGTCTGTCATCATCAACACCTCCAAAGAGATGATGTGCTTCAGTGATTATCCCATCCCTAGCCACTTCCCAAACTACATGCATAACTCCCAGATCTTGGAGTACTTTCGCATGTATGCTGACCACTTCCAGCTGACCAAGTACATCCAGTTCCAGGTGAGGTCATCGTCGTTGTTGTGGAGTGGTCAGTCTGTCTCTCCTGTCTGGCTGTCTGTCTCTCTGGTCTGGCTGCCTGTCTGTCTGGTCTAAATACCTGTCTGTCTGGTTGGAATACCTGTCTGTCTGGTCTAAATACCTGTCTGTCTGGTCTAAATACCTGTTTGTCTGGTTTAAATACCTGTCTGTCTGGTCTAAATGCCTGTCTGTCTGGTCTAAATACCTGTCTGTCTGGTCTAAATACCTGTCTGTCTGGTCTAAATACCTGTCTGTCTGGTTTAAATACCTGTCTGTCTGGTCTAAATACCTGTCTGTCTGGTCTAAATACCTGTCTGTCTGCCCTGTCAGACCAGGGTGCTGCAGGTGAGTCAGAGACCAGACTTCAGCCAGTCTGGCCAATGGGACGTAGAGACGGAGAACCAGGAAGGAGAGAGGAAGAGGCTTGTTTTCGATGCTGTGATGATCTGCATAGGACATCACTGTCACCCTCATCTTCCTCTGCATGACTTCCCTGGTATGACGTGTGTGTGTGGGGGGGTTCATCTTCTATAACCTCACACACTGCAATGTTCCCCTGTAGCTCTCCTAAGGGTTCCAGGTGCTGTTTGTTATTTAGATTCCAGCTTAAGTTAACCTGTCAGTTAACCTGTAATATAATATCAACAAGAGGCGATTTAGGAGGCGTAGACTTTGACCAGCATTCACAGGAGGATATGCAGGACAAGAACTCCTTACTTAAGGCAATAATTGCCATGTCATGTTAACCAGTCTGTCTGTGTCTTTAGTTCACTGTGCCATGGGTGAGCAGAGATGGAGAAATAGATTGTATCTAAGCAGGTCTACAGGTCAACTTGATATCAGTGCTGTAGGATCGATAGCAAAAGCTATCTAGCACTTTTGCGCACACACAGGCACCTAATGTCACTGAACAACAAAACGTTGACTTGAAACTCATGGATTCCATGATGAGATAACCTGACGAACAACAGCTTTGAGATTCTCAAATCACAAATAATCACATTTCAATGTGATTATTTGCTTTTTAAAACATATATGTATTGCTAATTAGACTGTGTAGAGTAGACCCTCATTTGTTCAAGAGGGGTCCATTGTAACAAAAGGTTTCAGAAGTAGTCATCTGGACTCCTGTTTGAAGCCCATCCAGAAGTAATTCATATTTATTTTATTTTGAAAATGACTTCCAGATGCAAGTTGAAACATCTTGATTTGTGTGTCCAGATGACTGAAGGAAAGCTTTTCTACACAGGTGTCGATACCTTCAAAGGGACGTTCTTCCACAGCCGGGACTACAAGGTTCCTGATCAGTGGAGAGGGAAGAGGGTGGTGGTGATCGGCATCGGGAATTCTGGGGGAGATATCGCTGTGGAGTTCAGCAGAGTCACTCAACAGGTATCGCACACACACAGACAACATACACACACACTCACACACAGATATACCTTTGAAAGTTTTTGCATTACATTTTGATCCTAGATAAATACATCCTAGGTCAAAGGTCACCTGTTTCCATTGGTCCTCTCCCTGCAGGTGTTCCTGAGTACCAGGCGAGGGTCGTGGATTTTGAACCGGGTGGGGGATAGCGGCTTCCCCATGGACATGCTTATGAGCAGGCCAATCCATTTTCTGAGAAAAACTCTGCCTTTCGGGATGTTTTGCTCCCTGGGAGAAAGTCGTCTGAACAAAAGATTCAATCACAGTCTGTATTCCCTGAAGCCCAAACACAGGTGTGCACATTCACACTGTCCGGAAACAGAACTTCATACATTTAATCAAAGATCGCCTTGAAAAAGTCATCACATATACAGGCGTTCACTTTACAGAATTAGAACTCCATGATAGAATAAACCAGATTCCGATTCTATGGTTCTAAAACGGCGGTGTTTGCCCCCCCCCCCCCCCCCCCCCCCCCCAGACTGTTCAGCCAGCACCCCATGGTGAACGACGAGCTTCCAAACCGGATCCTCTCCGGGACGGTGAAGGTGAAACCAAACATCCAGAGGATCCAGGGATCCAGCGTGGTGTTCTCTGACGGGACGGTCGAGGATGACATCGACCTGCTGGTGAGCTCCCCGTTCTCCAAAAACCACCTGACACTGCAACACACACACATTTGAGACTTCCTGTTCCTGTGTTTCCTCTCAAAGCTTTTTTTTTGCAATTGCCTTCAATAAAGAACTTCGTAAAAGTATTGGCATCTTGGACTTGAGAAATTCATTTTGACACTTGGGCATAAATTGGAACCAACTTTTTATTTCCAACAATGATTGGTGTCCTATATTGCAAAGTACATTTACATTCACTTAGCAGACTCTCTTACCCCGACACTCTTATCCCGAGTGACTTACAGCAAGTACAGGGACATTCCCCCTGAGGCAAGTAGGGTCAAGTTGTGCCCAAGGACACAACCTCATGTAGCCACAGCCGGGAATCAAACTCGCAACCTTCCGATCACTAGTCCAACACCTTAACCACTGAGCCACATGACGCCAAATATCCCGGTCCCTATCTTTGTCCCCAGGTGTTTGCCACAGGCTACACTTTCTCCTTCCCCTTCCTGAGCTCCGAGATTCTCTCTGTGTCCGGGAACAAGGCGTCTCTGTACAAGTACATGTTTCCTCCAGGGTTAGAGCGCCCCACACTGGCTGTTATTGGGCTGGTGCAGCCACTCGGAGCCATCATGCCCATCTCTGAGATCCAGGCTCGCTGGGCCACCAGGGTCTTTAAAGGTCAGAAACACCGTGAACATCCTTTCCTGTCTTCTGGTCTTAATCTCTCTCTCTCTCTCTCTCTCTTCTCTCTCTCTCTCTCTCTCTCTCTCTCTCTCTCTCTCTCTCTCTCTCTCTCTCTCTCTCTCTCTCTCTCTCTCTCTCTCTCTCTCTCTCCTCTCTCAGAGTCATGCTGGCGGGCGAGTGATGGGCAGTGGTGGCCCCCGCTTATCTAAGCCCCCCTCGGCGGGGCCCCCCGCAGGAGAGGAGGACTCGGAGGCGTGGCGTCAGAAGCGTAAGAAGCAGCCGGATCTGTCGGAGGCGGTGGAGCGAGCGAGGAGCAGGAGAGCGGAGGAGGAGCGCAGGATGGAGGAGCAGCGTCTCGCCGCCTGCGCCGAGAAACTCAAGCGGCTCAACGAGAAAGCTCCGCCCACCTTCGTCAGAGCCCCGCCCCTCCCCCAGGGCAGAGACCCCCACTGAGGAGAAGGGAGCAGTGCGGGAGGAGGACTCTCCCTCCCCGTCCGCTCCTCCTCCTCCCCCCGTCTCCAGCCCGGCCCCTTCGACAGCCCCGCCCCAGGCTCCGCCCCAGGTTCTGCAAGCCCCTCCCCCTGAGAGAGAGCGGGTGGAGAGAGACCAGGAGAGACTGGACAGAGACAGAGAGAGAGTAGAGCCCAGCTTGGAGGAAGACAGTCATTTTGTGCCTCGCCAGCCCAGCCCCCCAGTCCAGAGGCCGGTAGCTGTGTCCCCCCAGCCCTCCCAGCAGAGAGAGCCCCCTCGCGGAGGTGGGTCCCCTCGCGGAGGGAGGCCCCCTCGTGGAGGTGGGCCCCCTGGTGGAGGAGAGCCAGGCTGAGAGGATTCCCATGCCCATCAGGGACTACTTCAGTGTAGACGACAGCAGAGGTAAGGCCCTTGGCAGAGGTGAGGCCCCTGGCAGAGGGGAGGCCCCTGGCAGAGGTGAGGCCCCTGGCAGAGGTAAGGCCCCTGGCAGAGGCCTTAGTTCTTCTCTGCCCTCCTAAACAGAGATTCCCTTCATCCTGTGTTCTGTTCTCGTTCTCACGTGTGTGTGTGTGTTCTGTCTGACAGCAGAGGAGCCCCACCCCTCCCTCCCCGTGTGGACCCCCCCAGCGGGGAGGAGGCCCCAGCGGCCCCCCCTGGACCTGGAGGGTGAGGGCGGGGCCTCGGTACGCCCCCCTCTCTCCTCCGGATACTCCAAACAGTTCCAGAAAACTCTGCCTCCTCGCTTCCTCAGACAGCAGGTAGTGTGTGTGTGTGTGTGTGTGTGTGTGTGTGTGTGTGTGTGTGTGTGTGTGTGTGTGTGTGTGTGTGTGTGTGTGTGTGTGTGTGTGTGTGTGTGTGTGTGTGTGTGTGTGTGTGTGTGTGTGTGTGTGTGTGTGTGTGTGTGTGTGTGTGTGTGTGTGTGTGTGTGTGTGTGTGTGTGTGTGTGTGTGTGTGTTGGAGTGAGATGTGAGAAGAATGGAGAACTGTAGTTGTGCATTCAGTATAGATGTCTGGTCTCACCCTTCCCTCCCTCCCTCCTCCCCCCCCACCTTACAGGAGCAGATGAAACAACAGCAGTGGCAGCAGCAGCAGCAGAGCGGGAGGTCCGTGTCTCCCTCAGGGGGGGCCGGGGTGTCTGGGCCCTCCCAGCAGCGCTCCCTGTACCAGACCATGGGCCCCCCTCATCACCAGCAGCATCTGGCCTCCATGGGCTTTGACCCCCGCTGGCTCATGATGCAGTCTTACATGGACCCCCGTATGATGTCAGGCCGGCCCCCCATAGACGTGCCCCCCATACACCCTGGTACAAAACACCTGTCAATCAAAACACATGAATACACTCTCTTGGTCCCTCCCTCCCTCCTCCTTTCTCCCTCCCTCCTCCTTTCTCCCTCCTCCTTTCCCTCCCTCTCTCCCCAGTATAGCTGTAACCCTTGTTCTGCTGCTCCTGGCTCTGACCTGTGCTGTGTTGCGCCCCCTGCAGGGAGGTGTCCCCCTAAGCAGGTGGTCCGGAGGGAGACAGCAGATAACTCCTCCTCTGACTCCTCCTTCGACCACCTGAGCCGGCCTGGTCGGGACCACGGGCTCCCCACGGAGCCCCGCATGGTCTGGGGCCCCGAGCCCTACGCCCAATCGGAACCTCTCCCTTCGGTCACGCCCCCTAAGGGGCGGGAGGACAAGGAACCCAGGTGAGGGGGCGGGGCTTGGTGATGGAGTGGGGAGGAGCTTGAGGAAGGTTGCTGGTATTGGATATTTTATTTTTAATTAAAAATTCTTCTTTCTCTCCCTTTTCTCTCTTTTCTCTCTCTCTCTCTCTCTCTCTCTCTCTCTCTCTCTCTCTCTCTCTCTCTCTCTCAGACTGGACGCAGGGTTAGATCTGGACAGGGGTCTGTCCTCCATCTACTCCCAGGACCCCCTGGAGCCCCGAGGGCCGATCGACTTCTTCAGGGAGCCTTCAGAGCCCCCGTCTGCCTTCAGCCAGGGCCCGGAGGAGAGGGCCCCCCCCGCGGGGCCCAGCTTCGACCCAGAGGAGCCTGGTCTTCCCAGTGGAGAGGAGGTGGAGGCCCTGGGTCAGGCCATGCTCCACAGGAGCGTGTCCCAGGACGAGCCCCGTTTTGACAGCCTCTCTCTGGGGACGAAATCACTGGGGGTCCAGGATGCAGGGGAGAGGCCCGAGGACAAGGCCCGGTCGGAGCCTTTCTCTCAGGCCGCAGCAGTCAACAAGGCCGCACCTCCTGTGGATGTGCTCTACAAACCTGACAAGCTGCTCCCTCCTGCCCCCAGCAGGCAGAAGACTGAACTGCGCTGGGGTGGGCGGGCGGGGGCCGGCCGCAGGGAGGGTTCAGGGGTGGAGAGACCTGTCCGCCGGTCTGGCCCAATCAAGAAGCCCGTCCTGAGGGACATGAAGGAGGAGAGAGAGCAGAGGGAGGAGAGAGAGAAACGCCACGAGAGAGGAGAGCGAGGAGAGAGGCTGAAGAAGGAAGTGGGCGTGTCCAAGGTCCAGTCTGCCGCCGCCGCCGTTTCTGAGGGTTCCAGGCCCCAGGCGGAGGGGAAGAGGGAGGCTGTCGACCCAGAGGAGGTGCCCCAGGCTGGGCCTCAGAGGACTAGGGACACCCTGGCCCCCTCCGGGACCCCCCCCACCTCTGCTCAGGATGACAAAACAGACAGCAAACCAACCACCAATGACAAGCACCCCGAACCCAAACTGCCCCCCAGGAAGGAGTCCAACCTGCCTCCTCGCGCCTTTCGGAGGGAGGAGAGAGAGAGGGAGCGGGACAGGGAGAGAGAGAGGGACAGGGAAATGGACAGAGACCGAGAGAGAGACAGGGACAGGGATTGGCCGATGGATGCCAGTTTCCGGGGGCGTGGCCGTGGAGAGTATTACTCCAGAGGACGCAGTTACCGGGGGACGTACGGTGGGAGGAGCCGGGGCGGTCGGGGGCGGAGCCGGGGAGACTATCCTTACAGGGAGCCGCGGTCTCGCTCTGACCTCCCCGTTGCCGGGGGCGCCGCGGCGGCCTTCCGCTGCCGAGAGGAGAGCGAGACTCACAGCGAGAGCTCGGACTTCGAGGTGATGCCTAAGCGGCGGCGGCGAAGAGGCTCCGACACGGACACAGAGAGCGAGGGGGGGCGGGAGTCCGCCAGCGACACAGGGCCGTCTGACCGAGAGCCCAGCACCAAACCCAGCCGCCCCCTCCGGAGGGAACTTCCAGGGGAGGGGAGGCCAGCCGCACACAAGCCCGGCTTCGGACCCCCTCACCTGGGGGAGAAGGGAGCCCCGAGGGGTGAGGAGGAGGGCAGACCCAAGCCAGGGTTCCTGCCCAAAGGAGAGCCCTCCAGGCGGGGGCGAGGAGGGTTGTACAGCCGGCGTGGGGTGACCCGGGAGCGTGGGGGCCCCCGATCGGCCCCTCTCAGGCGCCCGGGGGCCAGGGAGACATCCTCCCAGTGGCCCTCCAAGCCCATGGAGACCTTCAGACCTGAGGAGGCGGAGCCTAACAGATACGACAACCCCCCCCTGGACCGCCGGCCCCCCAAGTACGAGGGTAAGAAGTTTGGGGATTTAGGGGGCCCCCAGAACAGTAGGGAGAGGCCCCGTCGCCCCAGACCAGCCCGGCCCCCAAGGCAAGACAAACCCCCCCGCTTCCGCCGCCTAAAGGAGAGAGAAGCTGCTGTTTTAGCTGGGGGGGAAACGGCCCCCCCTGCCCCCCGCAGCCCTCCCCTCAGTGCCTGTGGCCCCCACCCCCGTCTCTCTGTCCCCCACCCTGTCCAGAGCCCCTGGGACCCCCGTCACAGTGCCTGCTGAGGTGGTGGCCCCCGGCCCGGACCTCCCCTCCCCCACAGAGGCCTCCCTTCCGGAGGGCAGCAGTCCCCCGGTGACTGCCGTGGGCACCAAGTCTCCAGATCTGTCCAATCAGAACTCATCAGACCAGGCCAATGAGGAGTGGGAGACGGCCTCTGAGAGCAGCGACTTCAACGAACGCAGGGAGCGAGAGGAGAGGAGGGGGGCGCTGGAGGCTGCCTGCGCTGCCGCCCCCACCTCCCCCCCGGCCCCGCCCGCCCCTCAAGGCTCCGCCCCTCCCAGCAGAAGCCCCACAGAGGGTGGGGGGGTCACCCCCAAGAGAGAGGCACTACCTGCAGCCAAGCGCAGCTTCTCCAATCAGAGGCCCAGCGAGAGGCCCAACCGGCGAGGGAACAGTGGAGCCAAACCTGGCCGGGGCTACGCTGGAGCCAAGGGGGAGAGGAGAGGGGGGCCCAAGACCGGCAGAAGAGGGTGAGTGCTGAGGGGGGCGGGGTCCATCTGAGATTAGGGGCGGGACTTAAAGTTCAGCCCTTGTTATTGGCTTTGGATTGTTCTCTTATGTTCCTAGATGGTTGTGAGGAGTGGAAAGTGTTCATGTCAGTTTCTGTCGTGTGTGTGTCTTGGTGTGTGTGTGTGTGTGTGTGTGTGTGTGTGTGTGTGTGTGTGTGTGTGTGTCTTGGTGTGTGTGTGTGTCTTGGTGTGTGTGTGTCTTGGTGTGTGTGTGTGTCTTGGTGTGTGTGTGTGTCTTGGTGTGTGTGTGCGTCTTGGTGTGTGTGTGTGTGTGCCTGCTGTCACAGTGCAGTCACACCTCATTGTCTTCAGCGCTGGTATTAATATCCTCCCATTAGATTAGAGTGTGGAGTTAAATATAGACTGAGGTTCAGGGTATTTATAGTGTGTTTCCTCTGCTGTGGCCTCTCTCTGTGGAAGGATGAACACACCATCTCTCTGTCTCCCTCCCTCCCCCTCTCCCCTCCCCCCCTCCCCTCTCCAGTCTCATCTCAGTCTCATGGTTCCTCTTTGTTAGAACAGTAGAACCCTGCAGCAGTTTAGTCACATTCTCTCTCCTCCGTCACTGAGTCTTGAGGTTTTCCCACCCGCCACTGTGTTGTGGAATAGTGTGTGTGTGTGTGTGTGTGTGTGTGTTTATTCATGGCGTTAATGTGTGTGTCCCTCTGCCAGAGCTGGACCCCAGAACCCAGAGGGTGTGTTGGGAGGGGCCGGGGGCCAGAGGTCCGGGAAGGATCCAGCCTCCCGCCGGAAAGAGGAGGCCAAGCAGGGGGCCAAGAAGCCCAAGGAGAAGGAGAACGCCCTGTCCCAGTTTGACCTCAACAACTACGCCAGTGAGACACACACACACACAACACACACACAGACCACACAACTCTATACACACATTGACAAACCATCTCAGAATCCAGGGTACAGAATAGTAGTAGTATTATAGTTAATAGTATTATAATAGTAGTACACGGTAACAGAGTTCTGTCCCCCCCCCTCCCCCCAGGTGTGGTGATCATCGATGACCACCCTGAGGTGACCACCCTGGAAGACCCCCAGACCAACACCACAGACGACGGCTTCACAGAGGTGGTCTCACGCAAGCAGCAGAAACGCCTGCAGGATGAAGAGAGACGCAAGAAAGAAGAGCAGACCACACAGGTGAGGAGGGAGAGAGAGGAGAGGGGAGGGAGGGAGAGAGAGGAGATGGAGGGACGGAGGGGAGGGAGGGAGAGGAGGGAGGGAGAGAGTGGGGGATGGATCCCCCCAGTGCCCCCTGGGTCCTAACTCCTGCTGATTTGTTTCCAGAACTGGGGGAAGAAAGGATCAGGAGAGAAAGGAAGAGGAGGGAAACTGCCTCCTAGATTTGCCAAAAAACAACAACATCAACAACAGCAGCAGCAGCAGCCATCCTCCCAGCCTCCCCCACCACAGGCCCCCCAGCCCCCCATCTCTGCCCCCCAGCACGCCCACCCTCCCCCCTCCCAGCCCCCCCCTGCTGCTGTCTCCACCACCCCCCGGCCCCAGGAAGCCAGCCCGGCCCCCCTGCCTGCCGCCCCCCCAGCCACGGTGGACTTCACCTCCAAGACCTTGCCCCCAGCCCCCCTGCCACCGCCCCCCGCCCCGCACAGCACCCTGGGAACAGAACTGTGGGAGAACAAGGTGGCCAGTTCCACCGTGCTCCCCGACGTTAAGAAACGTGAGTTCACCCTGCAGACTGACCCCTCCCAGAATCAGGTGACCCCTGACCCCCTGCTCACATCCTGCCTCTCTCTGTTTCAGTGGGGCTCATCAGCCCACCCCAGCCCCCCTCTGTGAGTGCCTGGAACAAGCCCCTCACCTCCTTCACCGGGACCACCGAGGTAGGACCCCCACCTTCCCCCCTTCCCCCCGCCTCACAGCTGAAGATCTCTGATACCCTGAAGCTCCTGTTCAGAGACAGTCAGACTAGTGTGTAGAGGGTTGTTATGGTATGGAGTGTAACTGTGTGTGTGTGTGTGTGTGTGTGTGTGTGTGTGTGTGTGTGTGTGTGACAGGGTGTGAAGGTGGGTGTGGAGGGTGGAGTGGAGCTGGGTCTGGACAGTATCCAGTTCGGGGCCCCCTCCTCCGCAGGGAGCACAGACAGTGAGGGGGGCTCGGCCCTCCTGGAGGCTGCAGGGGACAACAAGCTGCCGGCCCCCAAAGAGCAGAGACAGAAGCAGAGCCGAGCTGGACCAATCAAAACACAGAAGGTACCGACACACACACACAGGCCCTCACACACAATCACACGCACACTCACACACATCATTATTCCTATAGAAACATCCCCATCCATATGTATCCAGGAGTAACGGTACCAGGGCTGTATGAAGCAGATCCATGTGGTTCTAGAAGGTTCCTCATGTGTTCCTCATGTGGTTCTCCAGCTGCCAGATATGGAGCCTGTAGAGACCAAAGGTTACAAGCCCGGGCCCATCGGGAAGGAACGTTCCCTGAAGAACCGCAAGGCCAAGGATGGACGCACAGCGGAGGGTGAGGGTCTGGAGCCGGGCGTGTCTGGGGCGGGGGGGGGCCGGCCTGCTAACTCCAGCCCCTCCACCACAGACCCCAGCGTGCCTGAGCTGGGGGGAGACATCGAGGGGATGATCACAGTGCCCTCTGCTGAGTACAGCAGCAGCTCCAAGGTAGGAGACCCAACTACCAACACACACCTCTGACACACACCTCTGACACACACCTCCAACACACACACCTCTGACACACACCTCTGACACACACCTCCAACACACACACCTCTGACACACACCTCTGACACACACCTCTAACACACACCTCTGACACACACCTCTGACACACACCTCTAACACACACCTCTGACACACACACACCTCTGACACACACCTCTAACACACACCTCTGACACACACACCTCTGACACACACACCTCTGATACACACACCTCTGACACACACACCTCTGACACACACACCTCTGACACACACACCTCTGACACACACCTCTGACACACACCTCCAACACACACCTCTGACACACACCTCTGACACACACCTCCAACACACACCTCCAACACACACCTCCAACACACACCCCTCCACTGTGACTAACTGCACAGCATCTGGAACACACTCTAAACTGTGTCTCTGTGTGTGTGTGTGTGTGTGTGTGTGTGTCTCTGTGTGTGTGTGTCTCTGTGTGTGTGTGTGTTTTCAGGAGTCAGTGACTGACTACACCACCCCCTCCTCCTCCCTGGCTGACAGTGTTCCCACAGTGGGCAGCAAGATGGAGGAGAGCCTGGTAGCCAATGTGAGTCGTCGTGACAACACAGACCTCCCCCCCCCCCCTCCCTCCCCCCAGTGTGTCCTGTACTGAGGTACTGTCCTCTTGTGTCCACCAGGTGGCGCTGCCTCACCTGCCTCGCAGGGAGGCTCTGCAGCAGAGCTCCAGCCTCAGTACTGTGTCCCCCGCCACCGTCGACCTCACGCTGAAGGTGACCTCTTACACACTCACACACAACACGCTCACACACAACACACTCTCTCACTCACACACACACACACTTTACTGTACCATGCCTGACCCTCACACTCAAAGGTTGTCGTACTTCTAGAATCATCCAGTCTGGAGATGTGCTTTACTGTTTCCTCCCTCTCTCCCTCCCCCCTCTCCCCCCTCTCAGATGGAGTCAGCTCGTAAGGCGTGGGAGAACTCTCCCAGTCTGGGGGAGAAGAGCTCTCCAGTCACCTCCTCCTCCTCCCCCATCACCTCCTGCCCTGCCTCCTACTCCTCCTTCTCCTCTGCCTCCATGCCTCAGATCCCTGTGGCCTCCGTCACGCCCAGCACCTCCCTGTCAGGTACGAGCACACACACACACACACACATACTCAGGTACATACTCAGGTACACACACACATACTCTCGCTGTCCCGTGGGTTTGTATTGAAACCTCCTCTCCTCCCTCCTCTCCTCCCTCCTCTCCTCCCTCCTCTCCTCCTCTCTCCCTCCTCTCCTCCCTCCTCTCCCTCCTCTCCTTCTCCCTCCCTCCCTCCTCTCCCTCCTCTTCTCCCTCCTCTCTTCTCCCTCCTCTCCCTCCTCTCCTCCCTCCTCTCCCTCCTCTCCTCCCTCCTCTCCTCCTCCCTCCTCTCCCTCCTCTCCTCTACTCCTCCCTCCTCTCCTCCTCCCTCCCTCCTCTCCCTCCTCTCCTCCTCCCTCTCCTCCCTCCTCTCCTCCTCCCTCCTCTCCCTCCTCTCCTCTACTCCTCCCTCCTCTCCTCCTCCCTCCCTCCTCTCCCTCCTCTCCTCCTCCCTCTCCTCCCTCCTCTCCTCTCCCTCCTCTCCCTCCTCCTCCCTCCCTCCTCTCCTCCCAGGGTCTGGCACCTACACCACATCCTCCCTGGGCACCAAGACCACCACAGCTTCAGACCCTCCTAACATCTGTAAGGTGAAGCCCCAGCAGCTCCATGGGGGGGTCATGGCCAGCAGCAGCTTCTCTCAGCTGGGCTGTGTAGCTCCACTGCAGACCCCCCAGGTGTACGTGTCTCAGTCTGCAGCAGGTCAGCTCCCTCTGTCTCTCTCACACACACATATATACACACACACACATACACACAATCACGTATATATACACACACATATATACACACACACACACACACATTTATATACACACACACACATATACACACAATCACATATATATACACACACATATATATATATATACACACACATATATATACACACACTCACACACATATATACACACACACACACATACTATACAGCAGCAGGTCTTTAACCTCATCTTCCCCCCCCCCTGTGCCCCCCCCCCCCCCCCCCCAGGCTCTGCAGCCCAGATCCCAGCCTTCTACATGGACACCAGCCACCTATTCAGCAGCCCCCACCCCCGCCTGGCCCCACCCTCCCTGGCCCAGCAGCAGGGCTTCCAGCCCGGCCTGTCCCAGGTCAGAGCCAGCCCAGCACACAGCCCAGCACACAGCCCAGCACACAGCCCAGCACACAGCCCAGCACACAGCCCAGCACACAGCCCAGCACACAGCCCAACACACAGCCCAGCACACAGCCCAGCACACAGCCCAGCACACAGCCCAACACACAGCCCAGCACACAGCCCAGCACACAGCCCAGCACACAGCCCAGCACACAGCCCAACACACAGCCCAGCACACAGCCCAGCACACAGCCCAGCACACAGCCCAGCACACAGCCCAGCACACAGCCCAACACACAGCCCAGCACACAGCCCAGCACACAGCCCAACACACAGCCCAGCACACAGCCCAGCACACAGCCCAGCACACAGCCCAACACACAGCCCAGCACACAGCCCAGCACACAGCCCAACACACAGCCCAGCACACAGCCCAGCACACAGCCCAGCACACAGCCCTGCACACAGCCCAACACACAGCCCAGCACACAGCCCAGCACACAGCCCAGCACACAGCCCTGCACACAGCCCAGCACACAGCCCAGCACACAGCCCAACACACAGCCCAACACACAGCCCAACACACAGCCCAACCCAGCACCTGGACCTGGCCATGTTTACTAATGCCCTCTGCCTGTATCTGTGTCCTGTGTTTTTCTGTCCTGTCTGTGTGTGTGTGTGTGTGTGTGTGTGTGTTCTGTCTGTGTGTGTGCGTGTTCTGTCTGTGTGTTTGTGTTGTGTGTGTGTGTTTTGTGTGTGTGTGTGTGTGTGTGTGCACGCATTCTGCAGACCACGGCCGTGCAGCAGATCCCAATCCCGATCTACGCCCCCCTGCAGGGCCAGCACCAACACACACACCAACACCAACACACACACCAGCACACACACCAGGCCCAGATGGGCCTCAGCTCTGGACCTCCTGTCTCCCAAACCCAGGACCTGTTCAGCTCCTCACTGCAGCCTTACAGGTGACACACACACACCATGCTGCATCACACACACACCATGCTGCATCACACACACACCATGCTGCATCACACACACACCATGCTGCATCACACACACACCATGCTGCATCACACACACACACACACACACACACCATGCTGCATCACACACACACCATGCTGCATCACACACACACCATGCTGCATCACACACACACCATGCTGCATCACACACACACACACACACACACACACCATGCTGCATCACACACACACCATGCTGCATCACACACACACCATGCTGCATCACACACACACCATGCTGCATCACACACACACCATGCTGCATCACACACACACCATGCTGCATCACACACACACCATGCTGCATCACACACACACCATGCTGCATCACACACACACACACCATGCTGCATCACACACACACCATGCTGTATCACACACACACCATGCTGCATCACACACACACACACACAACATGCTGCATCACACACCATGCTACATCACACACACACCATGCTGCATCACACACACACCATGCTGCATCACACACACATCATGCTGCATCACACACACACCATGCTGCATCACACACACACACACACACACACACCATGCTGCATCACACACACACCATGCTGCATCACACACATACACACACAACATGCTGCATCACACACCATGCTGCATCACACACACACCATGCTGCATCACACACACACACACAACATGCTGCATCACACACCATGCTGCATCACACACACACCATGCTGCATCACACACACACCATGCTGCATCACACACACACACAGTCACTATGCAGTCACACACTCCCCCCCCTCTCTCTCTAACCTCCTGTCTCCCCCCCTCTCTCTCTAACCTCCTGTCTCCCCCCTCTCTCTCTAACCTCCTGTCTCCCCCCCTCTCTCTCTAACCTCCTGTCTCCCCCCCTCTCTCTCTAACCTCCTGTCTCCCCCCCCTCTCTCTAACCTCCTGTCTCCCCCCCTCTCTCTCTAACCTCCTGTCTCCCCCCCTCTCCCTCTAACCTCCTGTCTCCCCCCCTCTCTCTCTAACCTCCTGTCTCCCCCCCTCTCTCTCTAACCTCCTGTCTCCCCCCCTCTCTCTCTAACCTCCTGTCTCCCCCCTCTCTCTCTAACCTCCTGTCTCCCCCCCTCTCTCTCTAACCTCCTGTCTCCCCCCCTCTCTCTCTAACCTCCTGTCTCCCCCCCTCTCTCTCTAACCTCCTGTCTCCCCCCCTCTCTCTAACCTCCTGTCTCCCCCCCTCTCTCTCTAACCTCCTGTCTCCCCCCCTCTCCCTCTAACCTCCTGTCTCCCCCCCTCTCTCTCTGACCTCCTGTCTCCCCCCCCCTCTTCTCTCTAACCTCCTGTCTCCCCCCCTCTCTCTCTAACCTCCTGTCTCCCCCCTCTCTCTCTAACCTCCTGTCTCCCCCCCTCTCTCTCTAACCTCCTGTCTCCCCCCCTCTCTCTCTAACCTCCTGTCTCCCCCCCTCTCTCTCTAACCTCCTGTCTCCCCCCCTCTCTCTCTAACCTCCTGTCTCCCCCCCTCTCTCTCTAACCTCCTGTCTCCCCCCCTCTCTCTAACCTCCTGTCTCCCCCCTCTCTCTCTAACCTCCTGTCTCCCCCCCTCTCTCTCTAACCTCCTGTCTCCCCCCTGCTCAGGTCTCAGCAGGCGTTCATGCAGAGCACTCTGTCCCAGCCCTCCATGCTGCTGTCAGGACCCTCTCTGCACAGCTACCCAGGGGTGCAGGGCCCTGAGCTGGCCAAGCCTCAGTCCAGCCTGGCCTACCAGCAGCCCTCCTCCACCCAGCACATCCCCATCCTGTTTGAACCTCAGCTCAACCAGCCCTCCGGCCTGGGCAGCTCCCAGCTCATAGACACACACCTGCTGCAGGTACACACACACACATACATTCACACACATCCACACACACACATCCACACACATACACACATTTTTGTCCAGCTTCCCATGCTAATCTTTGTTTTTGGTGTGTGTGTGTGTCTGTGTGTGTATGTGTGTGTGTGTATGTGTGTGTGTGTGTTCCAGGCTCGTCAGGGGATGAATCAGCATTCTAACATGTACTCAGGGCAGGTGCAGCAGCACGGCCAGAGCAGTTACTATAGCAACACCCAGTCTGCCAGCTCTGCAATGCAGCAGGTAACACACACACCAACACACACGCTGTGTACAGTAATATAGTATTCAGAAACACACCTTCTCTAACCCCTCCTTCCCCCCCCCAGGTAACTGTTCCTCTGCCAGGCTCTCAGCTGTCCATGTCTAACTTTGGCTCTGGGGGAGGCCAGCCCCTCCTGGCCCTGCCCCCCACCCCGCCCCAGGCTCCGCCCCCCAGCATCAACAGACAGCCTCCGGTATCCCAGGGTTACCGGGGCCTCATGGGCCCCAGCCATGGCATGATGCAACCTCCATCCACCAAGGTAGCCTGTCTGTCTGTTAGCCTGTCTGTCTGCTGCCTGTCTGTCTGTTAGCCTGTCTGTCTGCTGCCTGTCTGTCTGTTAGCCTGTCTGTCTGCTGCCTGTCTGTCTGCTGCCTGTCTGTCTGTTAGCCTGTCTGTCTGCTGCCTGTCTGTTAGCCTGTCTGTCTGTTAGCCTGTCTGTCTGTTAGCCTGTCTGTCTGCTGCCTGTCTGTCTGTTAGCCTGTCTGTCTGTTAGCCTGTCTGTCTGTCTGCTGCCTGTCTGTCTGTCTGTTAGCCTGTCTGTCTGTCTGCTGCCTGTCTGTCTGTTAGCCTGTCTGTCTGTCTGCTGCCTGTCTGTCTGTCTGTTAGCCTGTCTGTCTGTCTGCTGCCTGTCTGTCTGTTAGCCTGTCTGTCTGTTAGCCTGTCTGTCTGCTGCATGTCTGTCTGCTGCCTGTCTGTCTGTTAGCCTGTCTGTCTGCTGCCTGTCTGTCTGCTGCCTGTCTGTCTGCTGCCTGTCTGTCTGTCTGTTAGCCTGTCTGTCTTTCTGTCCATCAGTGGTATCTAATGTGTGTGTGTGTGTGTGTGTGTGTGTGTGTGTGTGTCTGTGTGTGTGTGTGTGTGTGTGTGTGTGTGTGTCAGATGGACATGGATTTAAAGCTGTTTGGCTCTGGGATGGACATCAAACCAGGGACTCCACCCAGTGCCAGGAGCACCACGCCCACGTCTAGTCACTACCGCTACGACAGGTAGCAGCACGCACACACACACACACTCACACACACACACACACATCTGCTTCCCTTTTCCTCACCCTGCTCTTTCTCACTCCCCCTCCTCCCCCTCCTCCCCCTCTTCCTCCCCCTCTCCAGCTCCACCTCTCCCAGTAGTCAGTCCAGTAAGATGAACAGCCTGCTGTACCAGAAGCAGTTCCAGTCCACTTCTGCAGGCATGAGGATCGCACAGCACTTCCCTGGCCAGTTCAACCCACAGGTGACTGTCACACACACACACACACACACACACACACACACACACACACACACACACACACACACACACACACAGCCTCCTGACCTATCATAGTGTTGTCTTATTAACTGCTGGTCTGTCCTTTTTAGATGCTGTCTCAACCCAACATGGTATCCCCCCTGGTCAGGCCCCCCCATGCTAACTCATTCTCTGGGGGCATGCAACGCCCCCCTATGGGCCCCCCCATGGGGCCCCCTATGTCCCCCTCTCTGGGCGGAGGGCTGATGCCTCATCCCCGGCCTCAGCACGCTCCCAGGGGCCCCCCGGGGCCCCCTATGGCCCCCAGAGGGACGCATGCAGCTTTGAAGGCAGAGCAGGACCTCAAGGTACCATCCTGGGAGGGAGGGAGGGAGGGAGGGAGGGAGGGAGGGAGGGAGGGAGGGAGGGAGGGAGGGAGGGAGGGAGGGAGGGAGAATGGCCTGTGGGTTGAGCTGTCTCTTGATTGGCTGTTGAGTGTTTGCTTTGTTGTGACTCCCTGCTTGGCTCCTCCCCCAGGCTAAGCAGAGGGCAGAGGTCCTTCAGTCCACCCACAAGTTCTTCTCTGAGCAGCAGCAGCAGATGAAGTCTCCCTCCGTCAGCAAGGCCTCTCGCCTGGACCAGGCCGGCAAGCCCTCCCTGGACAGCATGGCCCCCAACCACCAGGCAGGGGGGGGCGTCCTGGACCGCGCCGAGCCCGACAAGCCCTCACTCTCCACGGGCAAGCCCATACGAACTGGCCCCATCAAGCCTCAGGCCGTCAAGTCTGAGGAGGGCAAGTAACGCCTCGGTGCACACCCCTCCCTCCCAGATCGTGGAGGGAAGTGAGGTGAGGAAGAGGGGAGGAAGATAATCCAGCTGCTCCATTCACACACACACACTCTCTCTTTCTCTCTCTGTATCACACACACATCAGCCTTGAGGAATGGGAGGGACTGAGGGGGGTGGGCGTTCCAAATGTGAATGGTTACTGAGAAGAGGGTTACTGTAATAACACCCCTGCTCCCCCCCCCCCCCCCCCCTCGCCTGGCCCCCGCAGGGTGAGGAGGAGGGGGGGGGGGTTGAGACGAGTACACTATCTGTACTGAAGACGTCTACTGTAGTGGTAGAGTGAGAGGGAGGAAGAGGGAGGGAGGAAGGGAGGAGAGAAAAAAATGAAATGAGATTCGCTGCTGAGTTAGCCGCTCCTTTGGCTCTCTGATTTCTTCTTCTGTGTTCTTTCACTAGAACACGTGTTAGAGAGAGGGCAGGTATAAAAGAAAAGGAAAAAAAAAAAGAATCAATCTTTTGTTTTTGTAGTTGAATGAACAATCTTATTTAAAGATGTATTTTAGTGACACATTATTTTCCCTTCCAACCCTCGCATCTGTACTAACCCAGACCAGAAGGAGAGGGTGTGTGTGTGTGTGTGGGTGTCATCTCTGCATTACACAATCACACACACACACTTAACCTTGAACTCAACCGTTTTGTCAATTTTCTCTGAGCTGAAATCAATTCAATCAGAAAATCTACTGCTTTTGTTTTTCCCGAAAGATGAAAAAGTCTAATTGAATCAGTTGATTGATTTGATGATTGATTGATTTGTTGATTATTCTGCCTATGAGCTACTACTGCCTTCTGCTCTCATCTTTTGCCTGAGGAGGTTGTGTGTTTGTGTGTGTGCATGTGTGTGTGTGTGTGTCCTGTATCTTTAGCCAAAGGATAAGTTGCGAAAATATGACGTCACAAAGCCTTTAAGATGCCTGTTGCTACGGCAGCGGTGTGTAGACTGAGGTTATTATGGGCTGTTTGCGAACAGTTACTACAGATAGACGTTGCCTGTATCTAGTCAGAGTGGACTGACTCACACACACTCACACACACATCGCTTTCATACACATCCTCGCTGTCACACACACACACACTCCTCAGTAGGTGCTCGCTGGGTCCTAGTGCCCTCATCTCTTGCGTCTTCTAGTAGGTAGACGGAGAGAGAGAGATATGCAGCGCCTGGAGGAAAGGGACGAGAGACCTCCTAGATGGGACTTGTAGTTCTTAAGGGGTGTGGATTTGTAGTTCTAAAAAGGGGGGGGGGGGTTCAGGCAGTAGGAAGTCAAGTTTCCTTTATCCATGTCAAGAGGACTGAAGGCATTGTTCAACACCCTCTGCCCCCATCACCACCCGCAAATACCCCCCCCAAATATGGTGGTTACCGCGGTAACGAGTGTCCTTGTAGTGGGGGGAAATGCACAGTAGGATGCAGGTTCTTACCCTGAGGGGGGAGGGAGGGGGGGGGTGATGACGGTGACGAGAATTTTTGTTTTTTTCTGTTTTGTTTTGTTTGTTTTACTTGTACAGGGGTTACATCGCTGTATTAAAATATGTACGGTCTTATTTACATTCTCTTGGTTTGGTTACAGAAACTAATAAAATAATATGCTGTTATAAAGTGAATTTGTGTTTTGGCTGATTGTTCATTTGTCAGCCTGATCTGACTCGTCTGTTTTTAAACAGGTATATGTACCTTATAGCACCACTAGGGGGCGGTATGACCCTGTTGCAGGTGAAGAAACAGGGGCCTCTTACTAATCCAGATTTCAAGAGTTAACCAGGTGACTGCAGGTTAACCCAGGGGTCTCTGTAGGGGGTTAAATCGGAAGTTACCTCATTAACACCTAATCTTGATTCGTCGTCTAGATCCCAGGTATTTCTGATTCCATTCTTCACAGACAAAACGAGAATAAACTCACGTTTATTATTCATAGTTTATTGGTTCTCGTGGAATACATCTGTACATGACCTAGTAATGAGGAAAAATTAATTCACAAGGACATGCGATACATTAGAGCTGATGTTGAATGAGTTAACAGGTACATTTCATCTGGAGTTTGTAGAATACACATGAAGACTATCTGTGATTTTATTAACTGAACCATCCAATCTCTCAGCACGACACATGAAAACACAACATCTATTCAAACAGTATAAAAAGAATTCCTCTATAAACCTGTCAGAAAACCATCCCTCCTGACATGACATCTGCAAAGGTAAGGTTCCACTTAGGTTTTTTGTGCTCATGGGTTTGTTTGGTAACAAAACTTGACTCATTCTAACCTCTACTGCCACATATTTATGTTTTACAGGCTGTCAGTCTTAGAAGCTGGACAAAGTGAGCTTGTAACCGGAGCAACATCCGTAGCTGAACTCACCGAGGCCCCCCAAGAGCCGATCAAACCCGCTCCACCTAAAAAAAGCTGCACGCTTCTCTCTCTCCTCCTTAAGAAGACTCTGGAAGACTACAAGAGTTGAGGTGAGGAAGGGTTCTGTAGACTGCAGAGACGCTCTCCACCTGGGCCGTCTCAGTTGGTCTGCGCTCTCCCCAGTCTGACGTCATACGACACGATGTGGTAGTTATCCCAGGCGAACAGCTTCCTCTGGGCCAGGTTGTAGTCGATCATGCTGTTGTAGCGGTACTTGTTCTTGAAGGGCACGGCCACAGCCTTGCCCCGCCCGCTGGCAGTGTCGTACACGTGGTTGACGGTGGTGTTGGGAGACGTGTAGCTCGCCACCGTGTACAGACGGCCGCAGATCATGAAGGCGTTGGCCACCGAGTTCTTCCTGATGCCCGTCTCCCAGCTCCTCTTGACCTCCAGGCTGTGAGGGTCCAGCTGGGACACCACGATGGCTCCTTTGGCCTTGTTGGTGGAGTAGATGGCCCACAGGCCCTGCTCGTCCACCCCCAGGTCCACGTCGGTGTAGCCTCCCCAGGAGTAGGGGAACTGGCCGTGGAAGCCGGCGTGGGGCAAGTCTCGGCGGGCCGCGATGTTCTCGGACGCCAGGTCGTAGCGCAGGATGGTTCGGCTGCGGCGCCGTTGGTAGTACAGGGAGCCTCGGTAGAGGGTGGCCCCGGTGCTCTCTACTGGCTCTGGGAGCAACAGTACCTGGGGAGGAGGGGGAACTTAGATGTTTGTGCTCAATACTAAGAGAGGAGAGCAGGAGAAAGGAGCAGAGAGATGGGAGGGGAGAGGAGGAGAAGGAAGCAGAAGGGTAGAGGAGAAAGGAGCAGAGAGGAGAGGTGAAGAGGGGAGAAGAGAAAGGAGAAGGGAGAGGAGGAGAAAGGAGCAGGAGGGTGGAGGAGAAAAGAAAGGAGAAGAAAGGAGCAGAGGGTAGAGGAGGAGAAAAGAGAGGAGTAGAGGAGAAAGGAGAGGAGGGTTCTACCTTGGACGGCAATCCTCTAGAAAACTGCTCCATGTCCTCATAACCAAACAGCTGTCGGACCTCAGAGCCCACCGTGTCGATGCGCCACACCATCTCTGGCCCGTAGGGGGCGACAGCCTCAGGGTCCTGCATCCACACACCGTACTTCCCTGCTATGGTGTCAGCTCTCCTGTGAAGGACAGGCTCACCCACTGACACCAGCTCCCCACAGCCTGGGAGAGACAGGGAGAGAGACATAGGAAAGAGAGAGAGACAGGGAGAGAGACATAGTAAAGAGAGAGAGACAGGGAGAGAGACATAGGAAAGAGAGAGAGACAGGGAGAGAGACATAGGAAAGAGAGAGAGAGAGAGAGAGACATAGGTAAGTAAGAGAGAGGGGGAAAAGGGAGAGAGACATAGGAAAGCACCAGAGGGAGGGAGAGAGGGACAGTGTGAGTAGCTGCCTGTAAAGGTGTAAAAGGCTCCCTGGGATCCTGTTGAAAGATGACAAGCACCGAGTGACAGCCTCGAGGCTGCTGAGGTTAGGGGGGTAAGACTACAGGATCTGAGGCTACAGGGTCTGAGGCTGCAGGGTGTGAGGCTGCAGGGGCTAGAGGCTGCAGGGGATGAGGCTGCAGGGACCTCCAGCCTCTCGCTGGAGAAGAAAAAGGATCCATGTAGCGCTTCCTAAAATATCCTGAGAGAAGGAGAACTCTGCTGGCAGTACTGGATCCAGGGTTAAATATAAAGATATGAATACTGCCTGAATCTCAGCTCTGTGGAGTAAGGATTCTAATAACGTAGCCACTGATCATCAGATAGAAAATAAAAAAAAACGTCTTCAGAACACATTCACTGGCTGGTTCTGGAGCTGAGGCGTTCCTGGTGGAGGGGGAGGAGCTTGGGAGGGGGGGGGGGGGTGTTCTCACCACACCCTGTGTCTCTATTAGCAGCAGGACTTAGGGGCTGTCAGCAGGGGGGAGGGGTGTCGTGTTTGCAGGGTCACATTTTCAGGAGACTGAGGACTGTGTGTGTGTGTGTGTGTGTGTGTGTGTGTGTGTGTGTGTGTGTGTGTGTGTGTGTGTGTCTTACCTGTGCTGTCCTCTGAGCTCTCTGGACTGGGAGCAGTAACCTCAGTCACATCAGCCTTCAGCTCCTGGAACCCTGGAGAGCTGTACTCCCAGGAGGGATCTGAGGGAGGGGGGGGGGGGGGGGGGGGGGCGGTTATTCCCAGCTCTAACACACCTGGTCTGTCCCTCTTCCTCACCTGGTCTGTCCCTCTTCCTCACCTGGTCTGTCCCTCATCCACACCTGGTCTGTCCCTCATCCACACCTGGTCTGTCCCTCATCCACACCTGGTCTGTCCCTCATCCTCACCTGGTCTGTCCCTCATCCTCCCCTGGTCTGTCCCTCATCCACACCTGGTCTGTCCCTCATCCTCACCTGGTCTGTCCCTCTTCCTCACCTGGTCTGTCCCTCTTCCTCACCTGGTCTGTCCCTCATCCAAACCTGGTCTGTCCCTCTTCCTCACCTGGTCTGTCCCTCATCCTCACCTGGTCTGTCCCTCATCCACAGCTGGTCCACTCACCTGTCAGACTCCCACTGTCTCCCTGACTGCCCGGTCTGGATACCAGGTGAGACAGAACACTGGAACCTGCACACACACACACACACACACACACACACACACACACACACACACACACACACACACACACACACACACACACAGGAATATCTTCAAACCATTGATCAAACTTAAGAAGTTTATTGTAGTGTTGAGAAGGTACACAGAAGAGTTGCAGATCAGTGAGCATCTTGTGTTGTGTTGTGGGTGGGGGGGTTGGGGGGCTGGGGGGGGGGCAGGGGGGCTGGGGGGGGCAGGGGGGCTGGGGGCACCACTGACAAGCAGGAATGTAGCAGCAGGAAATAACCCCTCCAGAGTGGATTCCCAGCTGCTAATGTGGAGCCAACATGACTGTAGATATGCCTAACTCACACACACACACACACACTCACACACACACACACACACACACACACACACACACACACACGCCACTACCTCCTCCAGTCTTCCGCATGCCTCTGTGTCAGTCTGTGAGCGATCTCTCTGTCATACAAGTTCAGGTCAGCCTGGAACAACCCCTACCCTAACTCCTCACCTTTGACCCCACGGCCTCCTACAGAAGACCCCCCCCCCCTCCTCCTCCTTTATCACCTGGTTGACAGGTGCAGGGGAACAGTACAGTCCTGTGGAAAATTCTGAACCCCTCCAGACTTTTGACTAAAGCTCTCAGAAGGATCAACTCAATGTGCTAATTTGTTACTCTCTCCCTCCCTCCCCCCCCTCCCTCTCTCCCCCTCTCCCTTCCTCCCCGTCCCTCCCTCTCTCTTTCCCTCCCTCTCCCTCCCTCCCTCCCTCCCTCCCTCCCTCCCTCCCTCCCTCCCTCCCTCCCTCCCTCCCTCCCTCCCTCCCTCCCTTCCTCCCTGTCTCGTGAGACAGAGTTTTACAATCCCTTGTTTATTTTGAGCGACTGGAGATGAAAGCGTTGCGTGTGTCTGTGTTCTTCACTCCTTTTCTCTCACCTCCACCCTCTAACCCTTCACCTCCGCTCTCTCTCCTCCATCCAGCCTGCTCTCCTGCTCCTCTGACCCTTCACCTCCGCTCTCTCTCCTCCATCCAGCCTGCTCTCCTGCTCCTCTGACCCTTCACCTCCACTCTCTCTCCTCCATCCAGCCTGCTCTCCTGCTCCTCTGACCCGCTGTACGCTGCGTTTGGCTGCAGGCTGCACCAGTGATTGTTAAATCCTTAAATCATTAGTGTTGCTTGGAGCTGCTGTGGGTGTAAATATGTTCATGTTGTGTTTCTAAGTGCATCAGCATCTGGAAGCTGATGTTGATTTCCCTTCTGTCTGTGTGTGTTTGTGTGTGTTTGTGTGTGTGAGTGTGTGTGAGTGTGTGTGAGTGTGTGTGAGTGTGTGTGAGTGTGTGTGAGTGTGTGTGAGTGTGTGTGAGTGTGTGTGTGAAAAGCCCTCACCGTTCCAGTGTAGACTTAACTGTTGATTTCGAGTTGCTTCAGTAAGAGTTGCTTGAGGCTGTAACCCCTCACCAGCAAGGCTGGTGGTCTCTGACGGGGGACTGGCGTCATCAAAGCCCTGAGGTGAGACCTGGATACAGCCCCCCCCCCCCGCCTCCCCACCTCAGCATCATGTTCCTACCCCCCCCCCCGCCCCCCACCTCAGCATCATGTTCCTACCCCCCCCCCCCAGAGTGTTCTGTATGCAGAGGGGACCACCAGGTCGTAAAGTTGGGCCGGGTCATAAACACAGTGACTTCCAGAGCTGAGTGTTCTGCTGAACACAGTCCTAACAGCTGACACTGAGGAGAGGCTGGGGGGGGGGCGCCTCCTGGTGACTGTGGAGGACTGTGTCGAGGAGAGAGGGATGGAAGAGGATGAGGAGGAGATTCCCCTCATCCTCCAGGTCAGCCACTATCACGATACCGCATGATCACTGGAACTGAGAGAGAGAAATGGTGACACTAGGAAACATCTGTGTTTGTGTGTGTGTGTGTGTTGCATGTGTGTTTGTGTGTGTGTGTGTGTTGTTTAAGCTCTCAGACTCACTGATGATGATGAGAATCAGGCCCAGCACCACCAGGCTGATGATGATCTTCATCTGCAGAACAACACAGACATGCCTCTGTCACGTCTGTCAACACTGCCAACATGCCTCTGGTGCCTCCTCCCTCTGGTGCCTCCTCCCTCTCCTCCTCCCCCTCTCCTCCTCCTCCCCCTCCTCCCCCCCCTCCCTCACCTCCTCCCTCTCCTCCTCCCCTCCTCCTCCTCCTCCCCCCTCCTTACCTTTGTATCTCTCCACCACATCCTCCTGTGCAGCTGTTTGGCGCGGCTACTGAAGGCTGACGCGTTGTCTGATAGGCTCTCTGGAGGAGGTCAGGTGACCCGGGGAGGGAGGGAGGGGAGGGAGGGAGGGAGGGAGGGAGGGAGGGAGGGAGGGAGGGAGGGAGGGAGGGAGGGAGGGAGGGAGGGAGGGAGGGGAGGGAGGGAGGGAGGGAGGGAGGGAGGGAGGGAGGGAGGGAGGGAGGGAGGGAGAGAGAGAGGGAGAGAGAGAGCGCAGAGGAATGTGTGTTAGAACTGTGAGAGTGAAACTTGCTGCGCTGTGTGTCTCTCTCTCTCTCTTCCTCTCTCTCTCTCTCTCTCTCTCTCTCTCTCTCTCTCTCTGTCTCTCTCTCCTTTGTTCCAGCAGTGGATGAACAGATCTGAGGTCTGTTTACAGGAGTCCATTAGGGCTCATTAACACACACAAACACACAATGTGAGTGTGTTTGGCTCTGCATGCCTCCTGGCACAGACAATAGCAAACATCTGGAACACGTAGAGTCACGTGCGCAGTAGTGCACGTGGCTGCACATGTGCACGTGAACCAAACCCAGAGTGCGTGTGTGCATGTGTGTCACATGATCAGAAACTCCCATGTTGTGTCCAGATGAAGGAGACTTTGTTACTGTCTGTCCCTGCTGAGACACAATCACAGCACCGCTCTCCCTCCCTCTATCTTTCTTTCTCTTTCTTTCTCTCCCTCTTCTCCCTCTCTCTCCCTCTCTCTATCGTTCTTTCTCTCCCTCTTCTTCTCCCTCTCTCTCCCTCTCTCTATCGTTCTTTCTCTCCCTCTTCTTCTCCCTCCCTCTATCTTTCTTTCTCCTTCTTTCTCTCCTCTTCTCCCTCTCTCTCCCTCTCTCTATCGTTCTTTCTCTCCCTCTTCTTCTCCCTCTCTCTCCCTCTCTCTATCGTTCTTTCTCTCCCTCTTTTTCTCCCTCCCTCTATCTTTCTTTCTCCTTCTTTCTCTCCCTCTTCTTCTCCCTCTCTCTCCATCTCTCTTTCTCCCTGCAGTGAAGCTCTTTCATTCTGTAGTAGTGTTTCAAACAGGGAGAGAGAGAGAGTCTGTGTGTGTCTGTGTGTGTGTGTGTGTGTCTGTGTCTCACCTGACTTGTCCTGTAAGTCCTCCAGCCTCTCTCCTCTCTCTATCACCTTGGAGATGTTCTCCTGCATCACGTCGATGACCTCATCAACCTGCGACTGCACACTGACACAGGAGGGAAGCAGGAGAGGGAGGGGCCTAAGATGAGGTAACTGTGAGTGTGTGTGTGTGTGTGTGTGTTTGTGTTTGTGTTTGTGTGTGTGTGGAATGTAACCAGAGTACTTACTGTTTGATTTTGTCGTTCTGAGTTCCAAACCTGGGAGCGGAAGGTCCTCTCCTGTGAAGAAGCAGCGTAAGACCACGGTGAACACACACACACAGTATACACACACACAGTATACACACATGGTGAAACACACACAAACAAACAGAACCAGCTAGAACATAAACTCACAAGAAGAAGTCCTCCTCTTCATCGGAGTCTTCCTCAAGCAGGTTCCTCTGAGAGAATGTTGGAAACAGGCAGTTGATGAGGAGCGGTGTGCTCGTTCCCCCCCCCCCCCCCCCCCATAACTACAACCAGCTTCACTAACAGGCCTGACTGTTTTAGATCCTATTGAGGAAGAACTGATGGGAAGTGTTACGCAATCACGGGGGGGGGGGGGGGGGGGGGGGGGGGGGGGGGGTAGTTGGCCAGTCAGGTGGGACCTCTGTTTCTTATAGAGCTTCTGTAAGGAGCTTTTTACAGGCCCTGCCTGGGGCCCCCCTCCCCTCACCCCCCCCTCCCCTCTCAGCCACATACAGGCTCGTATAAGAAGCAGGCCCCCACACTGTCATTAAAATACCTTCTAATAACGCTGGTATCTGACTGAAGGATGGGGAGGGACGAGTCTGAGGCTGCTGCTGAGGCCCTTACACCAGGGAGGACAGGGGGCTGGGACCAGAGGGGGAGAGGGGGAGGGAGGGAGGGAGGGAGGGAGGGAAGGAGGGAGGGAGGGAGGGAGGGAGGGAGGGAGGGAAGGGAGGGAGGGAGGGAGGGAGGGAGGGAGGGAGGGAGGGAGGGAGGGAGGGAGGGAGGGAGGGAGGGAGGGAGGGAGGGAGGGAGGGAGGATTTGGCATGTTTGTTATCCAAGAGCTGAATTAGGGTTCTCTTTGATCAGTCAACCGGATGATACTGCCTTCCCCCAGAACAGAGAGAGGGGGGAGAGAGGGGAGGGACAGGGGGAGACTGGGGAGGGAGAGAGAAGGGCAGAACTGCAGACAGAAAGGTGGAGACATTGAGGGACGGGGAGGCTCTGGACGAGGAACAGACATTTTGGCTTGGAAGATCTGAAGTCTTCAGCCTGTCATCAATCCTGCCCTTCCTGTCCACTACTTCCTGTTTTTCCAGTATTTTCCATTGAATCTTCTTCTTCTGCTCTCTCGTTAACCCCTGTGGAGCTCGTGTGCAGGGTCAGGGAGCAGGAAGTGAGCGCTGTCTTACCCTCTCGCTGCGCACGGATCCCGTGACCTCATCGTCGTTCAGGTGTCGTTTGAACTTGGGAGGCATGTTGTCTTCAAGCTGCTCCTCCGCCTCTGGCTCCCTCTGCAGGCGGGGAGGAGAAGCGCGGGTCAGGGACACAACTTCAACAGCCTTACTGTCACAATGCACACCACTGTGAGGAAACTGCATAGCTAATGTCCAGCTTCAGTGGACAGGAAGTGAGGTGTGAGTGAGGGGTTAGACCAGCCCTGCTCACAGGGGCACTACAGGAAGTAGGAGAGGTAACTCTGGACCATGTCCAGCACTCACTCGCCTGCTCACCCACTCCCTCTCTCCCTCCCTCCCTCCTTCCTCGCTCACTAACTCCCTCCCTCATCCCCCCCCCTCCCCTCCCCCCGCTATGCTGAGGTTCTGGTACCATTGAATCCAGTTCAGCTCAGGGACAAGACGCTTTCTCAGCTTCTTCTGGTTGAGCGTCAGGTGGGCAAGGCCCTCTCACAAGCCAGGAGAGGAGCGGAGAGGAGGAGGTGTGTTGGTGCACGGAGGAGCAGAGAGAGGCGAGGGGGGGTGGGGACAGAGCTTTCTACCTGAAGCAACTACAGAAAACAGAAGAAGAGAGAGAGAGAGGGAGGACAGTAACTAGAAGAGGCTGGTTTTCTAGTGAGCAGTTATAAAAACAGAGGTGCACGCTGTGCTTTCCATAGCTCAATATTGACCTCTGATCGGAAAGGGGAATCTTTAAATCAGTCTGTTGAACACCCAATTACCAGACTGGCCAATCATGTCTGAGCTCTCACCTGATAAGAGGCCACAGAAACAGAATGAGCTGTAGACTTCATATCTGTTGTTGACAGGTAAGACGTTTTGAGTGATGTTAATGATTTTTGGGGGGAGTATTTTCCCCAAGTAACTAGGAATCAAAAGATCTCAGAGTGCACCTTAAGAGACAGAGAAATGGAAACAGAGAAACTGAGATGATCTCTGATGGAAACAGAGAAACAGAGATGATCTCTGATGGAAACAGAGAAACAGAGATGATCTCTGGGCTGACAGATCCTCATCATCTGACATGCTGTAGGTGGGTGTTACCCAGACCCCTGGGAAATGTGTCCTTAATATATCCATCTAACCCCTTTAGAAGGATAAGATAACAGTAGTTGATGTTTAATCTAAGATATTAGGTCACCTGCTACATTATCCAACAGTAAAATGCTTCTTGTTGACATTTACAGTCACCCCAGCTAGCTGTGGGTCTATTTATGTCGAATCACACTCAGCTCTATCTACTGTGCTCATAAGAAGCCATTTAACAACAGCTAACTTGACATTTCAATGTTCATGTCAGTGTTCATACTGTTTTTATCACGCAGGACTGACTGGTTAAAATTAAAATAACAATTCTAAATCTTGAGTCACTGTTTCTCGGTGTCTCTAGGTTAGCTGTGTTAGCTTTGTTAGCTCAGCATCTCATCACGTCTGTTAGATCTAAATGCTTTTATGATGTGTAATAATGCTTTAATGGACATGCAAACCTTCAGATCCAGCAGTATTATTCAGTAAAATAATCACATAAACACACTTTAGAGCTCGCTAAACCCTTACTGGTAGATGTTAGCTTAGCTTAGTTTAGCTATCTTAACTGAGACAGGCCGCTGATGTGATGAAGCAACATTAGCATCACCAGCTAACAGCTGCTAACAGTCTTAGATCACTGAAACAGCCTGAATGTGGATTAATGTGAATTACCTGCTTTAATCCAGGTAGATCTTCAGAGATCACAGATGCCACTGATGCGCATCAGAGTACAACAAGCTTTAGATGGTCCTGCAGATGTGCTGCTGTTAGAGGACAGCCTCTCCTGCCTCTGATCAGCTGACTGCACTAACAGCCTCTCCTGCCTCTTCTGCTTCTCCTGCCTCTCTTGCTTCTCCTGCCTCTTCTGCTTCTCCTGCCTCTCTTGCTTCTCCTGCCTCTACTGCCTCTGATCAGATGACTGCTCTAACAGCCTCTCCTGCCTCTCTTGCCTATTCTGCTTCTCTTGCCTCTCCTGCCTCTGATCAGCTGACTGCACTAACAGCCTCTCCTGCTTCTCCTGCCTCTCTTGCTTCTCCTGCCTCTACTGCCTCTGATCAGCTGACTGCACTAACAGCCTCTCCTGCCTCTCTTGCCTCTCCTGCCTCTCCTGCCTCTGATCAGCTGACTGCACTAACAGCCTCTCCTGCTTCTCCTGCCTCTTTTGCTTCTCCTGCCTCTACTGCCTCTGATCAGCTGACTGCACTAACAGCCTCTCCTGCCTCTCCTGCTTCTGATCAGCTGACTGCACTAACACACAGCTGGAGGAGAGACTCACCTCTCTGACTGATACCAGTCAGCAGAATTGTCCCTAATGCAGATACCCCCTTCTGCCTAGTCTCAATAATCAATGCTAATTAGTATGCCTTTTTTACATCCTAAATGATAGTGGGCTATGTTAGACATCAGGATATCACTTTCTGGGTTGCTGCAATATTGGGGGTGGGGGGGGGGGGGCTCCTCGGGCTCCGGTAGTTTCCGTGCCAGTCGGTAGTTTTCGGTGACAGGGGGAACAGGAGGGGTGTGTGGGCCCCCGCAGGGTGACCTCAGCGGGGTCGGAAAAAGTGGAAACTCAAGTCTCAGTGGGAACAAGAACCCTGACTGTTTAAAACATTCAGATCAATGACATTGTAGGACGGTGACTCACCCCTATGAACTTTGGATTAACTTCAATCAGGGGTAATTTTGCCCTTTAATGTTATTTATGAGATGCTATAAAATTATAGGGGTACTACTTCTCTTTCACATGTCTTCATTTAATTGAA
The DNA here is from genome assembly GCA_030340665.1 of Neosalanx taihuensis. Taxonomy (NCBI): domain Eukaryota; kingdom Metazoa; phylum Chordata; class Actinopteri; order Osmeriformes; family Salangidae; genus Neosalanx; species Neosalanx taihuensis. Next base: position 7,252,077 of record CM059312.1, on the reverse strand, counting down.
ATCTTTGGAAATATTGCGTCAAGTGTGTTTTTTTTCTTCTTTTTACACAAAAAAACAAGTCTTTTAGGTCTGTGGCTCATAGTTATTCAAGCTGTGTTTGAAGGTAGACACTTATAATGTGACTGAATAAGAACACAGTGTTTGCCTCTAGGGTCCTGCTCTGGCCAAGCTGAGGTCTGCAGGACAGTTCAGCTTCAGCAGGCATGGATACAGCCTGGAACACAGTGAAGAAAACAACACACTGGCCCCAGCTCACCCCCCTGTTGAACTGGTCTGGAACCTCCCTGTTCCTGAAAGCCCAGATCCCAAACCGAGGTGGGTGTGCGACAACTTTCCATCTTCATCAAGATTCAGCGTTAACGAGGTCACTTCAGGTTTAACCTGATCCAGAAAGCCCCTGGGTTGAACCTGAAGTTCACCTCGTTAACGCAGCCTAATCTTGAATCGTAGTCCAGGTTCCTTTTGTTTCAAACATCGCCAGGAACACCGCCCTTTGAAACGCAGCATAATGATCTGTCCGTGTTCCTGTTGCCCCCTCCTGTCTAAACACGTTGTTGTTTTGGTTTCTGGATCTGAGGAATGAGAACATCCTGTCCAGGCCAAGACAAACCAGGAAGGAGGTTCCACCACCATCAAGACGTTTCACCTTCGAGTTTGTTAATCCCCTGTTCTGGAACATCATGTCACCTTTCCACTCAAGGTCAAGGACACACACACTAAGAGGCGTGAAAGTACGTTAAGACCCCCCCCCCCCCCCACACACACACACACACACACACACACACAAAAATAAGTCCTTTAAATCTGTTCTTGGGGATTTTTACTGTGGGGAGAGTGACGTTTATTAGCCCAGCCCACCTGCTGTTGTTGTTTCCTGGACTAAACCATCCAGAAAAGAAGCAGGGGGTGAGTTTTGTCTGTTGGCAGTCACTTAGTCAGAAATCTGAAGAGATGTTTACGTTCTGAAGCCTGTGACCAGGGAGAAGGTTCACTGTGAGGCTCTGACTGCAGAAACATCAGCAGCAGAGTTCTGGGAGGGTCACATTTCCATGTGGTCATTTTGCAGACGCTCTTATCCAGAGCGACTTACAGCACAGTACAGGGACATTCCCCCCTGAGCAAGTAGGGTGAAGTGTTTTGCCCAAAGACGCAATGTAATTTGGCCTGGTCGGGAATTGAACCGGTAACACTTTGAGATTAAAAGCCCAATTCCCTAACCGCTCAGCCACTAACTCCCTAGGGTTGAACACAGAGCTGAGGAAGTAGGAGGGCCTGAACCCCCCCCCCCTCCCCCATTCTGGCTCAGATATGGTTTTGACCTCTTGGTCAGCAGGAAACGTTCTTGTTACCACGGTGAGGACCCTGGCTGACACGAAGAGGCTGACATATGAAGACCTGCCTGTCAGTGTTCATATGAAAACAGCTCTCAGTCCCCACTGGTCCAGTAACAAACCCAGAAGCTGTGCCAAGCTTTCCACAGACCTGCTGTGATGCTCATGATTTACACAGCCTTCATGACGCTAAGCAAACAGCTATCACATGAGATTCATGGAAATAGCTTTACATGATGCAGCAGTCAGGCAGATATTCACCATACAAGATAGTGACTCAGTCTTTCCTAAACAAACTGGAGAGCTTTTCAATGACAAATTCATTATTTCATGGATGAAATCATCGATATGTATGACACTATAAACTCATTTGTGCTGGAATCTAAATATTTGGTTTTGAGGGAAACCATTTTTTTTTTCAGGTGTCATCGAGTGGGAAGTGTAGAATCGTTTAATTTCTTCATATCCTCACGCATGGGTTATTTATCTGTGTGTGTGTGTGTGTGTGTGTGTGTGTGTAGACAAAGATTGCATTAATTGGGCCATTCTTTTTTGTATCACAGAGTTTTGTGTGTGTGTGTGTGAGAGTGTTTTTCAGATCATGCTTCCCTCAGCCATCGCTCCCATGTCTGCCTCAGCTTAGCATGTTTTCACATTCCTGGTCTGATAAATGATGGTGCTGGACTCCCTGTCACACTCTGGGGAGCGAAAGCGTGTGTGTATGTGTGCGTTTATCCTGTGTGTGTGTGTGTGTTTGTGTGTATATGTGTGCGTTTATCCTGTGTGTGTGTGTGTGTGTGTATATGTGTGCGTTTATCCTGTGTGTGTGTGTGTGTACATCTGGGAGGAATCAGTCACAGGTTTGGTCCAGTTCCTTCGCTGCGACACCTAGGCTCCAGGTTGTTTGTTACCCAGAATTCCCTGCTCCTGCCTCTGGCTTTGCACTGAGTAACCTTCGTACTGCCCACCCCTAACCCCTCCTGCTCCAGCCCCCCCATCCTGGCCCCCCTTCTGCCCCCTCTGGAGGCCCCAGGGGCCTGCCACAGGCACAGGCCTGTCTGCTGGTCTCATCAAGCCTCTTGCTTCTTGGCTTTGTTTCTGCTGGTCTCTGGCAAACCTTGAACCCAACACCCAGAGGAGACAGAGCAGCTGAACTGCTTCCACACACACACACACACACACACACACACACACACACACACACACACACACACAGCCAGACAGGGGAGCAGTTTTTTAAGCAAGCTCTACATGCAAACAATTACATTTCCATGCAAGTAGGACACAAGGGGGATAGCAGTGTGTGTTAACTGCAACAAAGTTTCAACTAAAAAAAATAAAATATTTTGACATGTATTTTGTTGTACAAAAACAAGTTTATTTGAACCAGTTCATGGACGGAACACTCTGATCAGAACTTTCAGAAGAATTCTATTTCAGAATCCTGATGGTCACTAAGGAGATGAGTCCACTGTCTCACATGCATAAACATTGAAATATAAGAATACAGTAGGATTCATTTCTTATGAAACCCAACAGTAACTGTTATTCACTATCCAGTTCTGTGTCTGCACACACAGCAGAACCCCACACAGACCCCACAGGTGAATCTCTGGTTCTTGCATCTTTGATTGGCTGATACTGGTCAGTGGTCTCGTTTCTTCTTCTTTGATTGGCTGATACTGGTCAGTGGTCTCGTTTCTTCTTCTTTGATTGGCTGATACTGGTCAGTGGTCTCGTTTCTTCTTCTTGCTCTGATGGGTGTCGTCTTTGTCCAGGGAGCAGAAGTGTTCAGACATGGCTGCCAAAGCTCGGTATCTGTGAGAGATCGAGTTCTTCACCTCCTTGGGTAGTTCAGCGTACCTTTTGGGGAGGAAAAGAAAAACGTTTTACGATTTATCTCTCTGCTTCCAGGGGGACAAATAAAGTTAACGGTTTGTGAATGAGCTATAAATGATGAAGGAAAAAAAATCCTATCGCATTAATCTACAACATTCTTGGAAACCCACCATCAATCTAAATCCAAGGATGTTTAGCTTGGTTTTGTGTTGTTGTCTGCTGCCCCCTAGTGGTGTAATTAACATGAGCTCAAACCTCTTTCTGCCCAGTGCAGGATCTTGCTTACGTTTTATCGTATCCATCTGGTTGGAAACAGGGGTCCCATCCGAAGTCCCTGGGGCCTCTGGGTTCTACGATACGACCCTGAGATCAAAAGATCCAAAACAGCCGTTTAGAATTCTCAGTTTAGAACTGTCCGGTAGTTCTAAAGTTCTCTGTTGGTCTAACATAATTCACGTGTGTGTAACTGGACCTCAGTTATTCCCCTGAAGAGCTGCACTGGTTCCTGTTTTCCAGCGCAGAAGGCGAATGTGCAGAGAGCCCAGGCAGATTTATCCTCAAAACCAGCCAGGAGCTTATGCAGACCTGCAGGCATTTACATTGACTCATTTAGCAGACGCTTTAATCCATAGAGACTACCAAGAGAGAGCTTTACAGAAGAGCATCGGTCACTGAGCATAACACACACACACACACACACTTAGTTAACTATTACTGGGGACCATCACTGAGAAATAACCTGTGGTGAGTTGAAGTTAGTTGTTTCATGGTTGTTTCAGTGTCTCTTACCTTCTGGTTTTAGTTTATCCAGGAACCATTTACTACAAGAAGGACAAAAACATGACTTAATATTCACGTTTGTTTAGTTTCCATCAGAACACAGTGATGTGGAGGTCTGAGGTGTTACTGTGGGTGTGAATCTGCTTCCTGTGTGTGTGGCTCCAGGTGTCCTCACATGTAGGGTCCTGGAAGCCCCCCCAGGGCTCGGAAACACAGACAGGTGTCCTCCACTATCACTGGGCCTTCCACCTGGGGGAGCAGAGAACAGGTGAGGGCTCAGGTGTACACTCACTGTAAAGACTGAATACAGGCTGGCAGAACATACCTGGTTCACTGCTTCTTTACATTTCTGTATGGAAATCTCATCAGGTTCCCCCTGGTATTCAGGCACTGATGAACATTGATCATAGTGGTTAGATTGTTGTAGTGGTTAGTTACATGATTATATAGGTTTTTTTCCCCATGTATAAATGTTACTTACAATCAATCTTCTTCGACACTAGTTTATAGGGAAACTTGTCTCCTAGGATCTGAATGACCTAATGAGACAGACATTGATTGATATTTTTGATCACACCATCATGATCTGAATGAAAACATTACTGTAGGAATCTGGCCTGTATTCAGTAACACGCACAGCAGGCTGGACAGTAAAGTATGACTCCATTCACTGTACAATGTAGCAAGCAAGCTAGACAACTCATTATTTAATAACAGTATTATTATCTTACCTCTTCTAATTTCTTGGCATTTCCAGTCACGAAAACCACCGATCTCCCGCCGGGGGCAGCCATTCTCATTCGTTGAGAGGAACGATTGTGCGCCGGTACCAGAACTCGCCGGACCGAAAAGACGTCCTGGTTTTCAAGCAGCCAATGACAGTCAAGCACCAAGTAGCTCCGCCAATCAGAAGAGAGAATTCGTTCTGTGCAGCTACAATATCGTCCGGGTAGAACATGCCATGTGTGAAGTGGAGCCGTGTTCTAGAACGGAGCTGAAGAGGATGATGGCTTGACAGACTGTTTAGAGGAAGATTATTGCATAGACAGCTATCCAAGTGATACAGATATGAGTCTTTTACCCCGTACAGCTGAAGAATTCAGTTCAGCAGAATACTGGGAGCGTTTTTTCAAAAAGCGTGGAGAAAAGGCATTTGAATGGTATGGAGACTACAACACACTGTGCGGAGTGCTGCACAGGTACATCAAACCCCGGGACAAGGTGAGCAGAGAGCTGGATCCATGATCTGAACACTGAGCAGAGAGCTGGATCCATGATCTGAACACTGAGCAGAGAGCTGGATCCATGATCTGAACAGGGAGCAGGGTCATCATCTTGCAGGAGGTTTATACTAACGTCTCTCTTCTCTCCAGGTGTTGGTGGTTGGCTGCGGTAACTCTGAGCTCAGCGAGCAGCTGTATGATGTTGGCTACCGGCATCTCACCAACATCGACATCAGTGAGACTGTCGTGACTCACATGAACCAGAGGAACGCTGAACGACGCCCGGATCTCACCTTCCAGCAGGTGGACGCTACCCAGACTGAGTACGAGGACGGCAGCTACCAGGCGGCGCTGGACAAGGGCACCCTGGACGCCATGGCCTCCGAGGAGGAGGGTGCGCTAGCGGGGAGGATGCTAACCGAGGTTAGCCGAGTCTGCCCTGCATGTTGTGTCTTCTTAATCTCCGGGTAGCATTATCATTACCCGTATCGTTACTTTACCACATTAGCGGTTCTTACTCTGTTCACAGGTGGGCCGTGTTTTGGCTGTGGGGGGTCGGTATGTATGCGTGACTCTGGCCCAGGAGGGTGTGATCCGCCTGGCTGTGGAACACTTTGTGAGGGTGGGCTGGGCTGTGAGGCTCCACTGCCTGGGTGACCCTGAGGGCGAGGCCTCCTCCTTCGCCCTGCCAGTCTTCGTGTTGATCTGCACCAAGTTCCGCCAGCCCCCGCCCACCCCCATCCTGGAGATGTGCCAGGGAGAGGACGGACCGCCTGCCCGCCTCGCCCAGGTGGCAGACCTCCTGACGGCCGTGAAGGAGAGGCAGGCGTATGCCATCCTGAGGCAGAGGCTCCGTGCGGGCACTGATGCCACCTCCAGCCCCTCCCTCACCCTCTGCCACGCCCCCACAGGGCGCCCGAGGTACACCCTTACTGTGCAGGACTGCTGCCCTGGAGCCAAGGTGCCCAAAGCCAACCACTTTGCCATCTTTATTGGTAAGTTTACTAGCTAAGCTCGTGTGAATGTCCACTTCTGTAACACACTGGTTACTGTTCTGTAGTAATGGAGGATTCAGATTCAGATTCAGATTCAGATTACTTTATTGATCCCGAGGGAAACTCCTTTGTATCAACGGCACACAGTCTCGCAAAGCACACAAGGGTAAGGGTGTGAGGTAAAAGATTAGAAAGTGTACACAGGGGTAGGGGGTGGGGTCAATAACAATAAGTAAAAAAATGGTGGGTGAGGTGAATCCTCCCAGGGAGCATAATGATTATGTACAGAAGCTATACATTTACAATTATACAGTAATGGTCTTGTATAATATACAGTATTATATTAGAATGTACATGATTTTCAGTTTTTGTACAGAATGTGCAGAATGTACAGCAGAATATACAGTATGTCCAGGATAAAGTGCAGGTTACAGACTATACCCTTATAATCTATACAATTCAATTACAATTATGCAAGTAATTGTGATGTACAGGATTTACAGTTATTTGCAGCATATACAGGATATACAGGATTGCAGGTTATTAGCAGAATATACATGGTTATATACAGTTGTACCAGAATATTGCCAAATATGTAGTTATGTTACAGAAGTTGTGTCCGACTATTGCCTAATGTCCATTGTTATATCCCTGGATGTTATGCTATTTCACAGGATATACAGTTGGCAATAGGTTGGCAGTAGGATATTTATTCATGGGAAGGTACATGTTTATTTTGTCATCCCCCAGTGCCTCAGGGAAGAGAAACCGATTGGCTGTACGGCTCGACGGAGGGGCGTGGTCAACTAGCGGCCAGCGCCAATTTCCGCCGGCTGGTTGTCGTGGCGATGCACAGGGACCAGGAATACACTGACATGCAGGCCGTCCAATCGGAACTCTCCCCTATGGTGATGGAACTGGCTCCTCCGGGGATGCCTGCCAATCAGCAGGTAGGAAAATTTGACCCTAGATTCATATTATCACGCTCTTCTCCAACGGAGGTGGAAAGTGACTTTAAATGTGATGTTTGTTTTCCTGCAGGTCCCCTTCCTGTCTGTAGGGGGCGAGCTGGGCTGGAGGGAGGTGGTGAGTCGTGGGGTCAGCGAGCTGAGCGGAGAGTTCACCGTGGAGGACGTCCGGGGAGAGGACGGAGCTCTCTACCGCAGGCTGGTGTTCCTGAAGAACGCCGGCCTCATCCAATCAGAGAGTCGCCTCGTCTGCTCAGAAGGTGAGTGTTTCTCTGCTTCTGCCCAATCACCATGGCTGCTGTAGAATCGAGCGCAAACAAAAGGTTTTCTTTTTTCCTGGAAGCTTCTGCCAGGAAGAAGAAAAACAGGAAGAAGGTGAAGGCTCCTCCTCCGGTGTCGTCCCCCTCCCAGACTCCAGGGGGCGCCCTGTCAGTGGACAGTGGCTATCTCTGCTGTGCTCATCATAAGGTCATGGTGGCTGGGCTTACTGTGCTGGGAGTGGGCACAGCCCAAAACAAAGGTGTGTGTGTGTGTGTGTGTGTGTGTGTGTGTGTGTGTGTGTGTGTGTGAGGCTGTCCAGATCAAAGGATGACCTCAGACTCTAACGACTGATGTAGTTAAGCTTGACTCTACTAAGATTATTATTTTATTTCTTATCCTCAGCAAAGCAACCTTTTAACCCCTGACCTCCACCCTCTCCTTTCCTCCTCCTCCTTCCCCTACCTAGATGCCCCAGTGTCAGTACTTCTGGTGGGGCTGGGAGGAGGAGCCCTGCCCCAGTTTCTGCGAGACTTTGTGCCTGGTGCCAGTGTGGAGGTGGTGGAGTTGGACCCTGCCATTCTGCAGGTGGCCCAGGGCTGGTTCGGGTTCCGACCCGACAACAAGCTGAGGGTCACCGTGGGAGACGGGCTGGAACGTATCAGCACCCTGGAGAGAGAAGGTCAGAGAACTGTGATGTCACAGGACATGTTGTTGTTGTTGTTGTTGTTGTTGTTGATTGTGTTGTTGTTATTGTTGTTGACGTGACAAAACGCACCGTGAATTCAGTGGATGTTTCCTGTTGACTTGGCAGGCGCTGGTTTGTGTGACGTGGTTGTGTTCGATGTGGACAGTAAGGACCCCACAGTGGGCATGAGCTGTCCTCCTCCGGCCTTCGTAGAAACCCCCTTCCTGGAGAAAGTGCGAAACCTGCTCACCCCGAGAGGTACGGTACCCCCTAAATAACCCCGCCTCCCTGGTGAATGATGCGCTGGTTAAACTTTTAGTCAAAATATGTTTTATTTGTACCTTTCATTCACCCCTTTCCTCCATGTCTGCTCCTCCCAAAACCTCCCTTACTTTCTGACACCCTCCCCCTCTCTCCCCCTCTCTCCCCCTCTCTCCCTCCTCAGGTGTGTTCATGTTGAACCTGGTGTGTCGTGATTCGGCTCTCAGGAAGCGTGTTCTGGAGCGTGTGCGTGGCGTGTTCCCACGCGTGTTGTCACGAGGGATCGAGGGGGAGGTGAACGAGGTGCTCCTGTGCTCGCGGGGGGGAGGAGGAGGAGGGGAGGCGGACAGCTCCCCCCTTCTCCCTGGATCCCTCGTGCAGGGGGCCAGAAGCCTGCAGGGGGCGCTGTGTCTGAACAGGACTGTCAAACCTCAGATCAACATAGCAGAGATGCTGGAAGACCTGAAACTAGCATGAACATGTTTCCATGGTGATCCGAGTGAAACGAAAGAGAGGAGGAGGAAGGATACTGATCAGAGGAGACATTTTGAGTGATTCTGTTGTCTATCCATGATTTATTTTTTAGATATTTCCTAATACATTTTGGATGACATGTACAGCACCGATCAACACAGTAAATTATGTTTTATTTGTCTCAGAACAGTTCTGTGTTTTTGAAGTTCAGCAGTGGATGATAACCCATCACGTTATGACTCCTTCAGTCAGATGAGGATGCCAGGATTCTATCTGTCCTGTGTTCCCTTTTCAAACTGCAGTCCAGATTCTCCATCAACTTGATTTCATTTGAGCTATTTCTCAATCCATGTAATATGGCGAACCTGGGACTATCTTTTACGTTGATTCAAGGTCCATTCCTTCAGCCATACACTACTCCCTTCCTTACTCAGAGCTAAAGAATGCAGGGGTGTTATTTCCAGTTTAGAGATCAGCGGCACTGTTACAGTGGCGGGGGAGAGGGAGGACGGTGCTGCCCCCCTTCTGATAACCAGAGAGGAGCGTGAGGGGGCTCAGCTCCTGTCCAATCAAACAACGATATTAGTTTGGTTAATTCACGTGCAGATATTTCGCGTGCGAGAACTCAGAAGAGGTGAACGTGCGTAGAAGAACTGAGTCTGCGCAGAAGGCGGACATCCACGGACCGTTAGCTCGCTGTCAGACGGGCGATCTCAAAATAGTTTGGAAAGTTTCTCTGTTTTTGCTAATATTATCTCTGATTGGACCGGAAACCTTGTCGAGTGAAAACAAATGATTCCCAAAACTGTACGTACAACAAATGTATTATAAAATGGGCTATATTTCTTAAAGCTAAACGGTTTGAAGTGAGCGCTGCGCCCTGCCGCTCCTGCGCTGCGCTCTGCCGCCCCTGCGCTGCGCCCTGCCGCCCCAAAAGCTACGACTTCATTATACATTTATTATAGCTGCATGGTGAATTCTATTATTTAGTAAAATAAAGGGACTTTAAAACGATGTCGGGTAAAGTTTATTCATTTATTCATCCTGAAGGGCTGCTTCCAGTCTTGGATGGTGCTAAGTCAGAAGATTGACAGGTCAGAGTCAGTTGCCATAGCTACAGCCAGACGCCAGCGTTGCGATGGGCAACCGAGGGATGGAGGATCTGATCCCGTTGGTGAACAGACTTCAAGATGCCTTCAGCTCCATCGGACAGAGATGCAGTCTGGATCTTCCTCAGATCGCAGTGGTGGGTGGACAGAGTGCAGGGAAGAGTTCTGTGCTGGAAAACTTCGTTGGCAGGTAAGAAAACTGTTCATCCAGATAAAGAAGGACTGATGCTGATTAAGAACGGTTTTCTTTTCATCATGACTGGTTTTTATTCTACACCACACTAGGGAACAATGGGGTTAAATCTGAACCAAGTGATGCGAACAAGGTCGTTTTTTTGGGGGGGGGGGTTCTGTAAAGGGACCTCGATAGATTCCTGTCCACGTGACCTAGCTGGAGAACATTCCAGACCATACAGTACTCTGGACCCTGTATCTGGGTGTGTAGCTGTATTTGGGAGAGTGACGTGATGCCTGGATGCTTGGCATGACTGGGTGTGTGAGTGAGAGTGAGATTGTGAGTGCTTGAGTGTGTGTGTGTGTGTGTGTGTGTGTGTGTGTGTGTGTGTGTGTGTGTGTGTGTGTGTGTGTGAGAGAGACATTGCTGTCTCCCAGCCCAGTGGGTCTCCACAGAGGTGTCTGGAGTCCTGGGACAGGACCAGAAGGTCAAAGGTCAGAGGTCAGATCAGAAGGTTGAACAGGGTCTGGGTCCTGAGCTATAGCTGTTGGTGTTGTTATGGTTTCAAATCTGCAGAGTAGAACAGGCTTACTTTGTAAAGGCCTGCTAGTTTGAATACAGACCAATGCTGTTTCTGTCAGGATTCTTCTGCTAATGCCTCTGGTATGGAGAGAGAGAGACACAGACACAGAGAGAGAGAGACACAGACACAGAGAGACAGACACAGAGAGACACACAGAGAGACACAGAGACACAGAGAGAGACAGAGAGCGGTTCGAGCCTGCTCCTATAGTGTGCTGTGATCAGCCTTCCTCACCATGAGTGTCAGATCTCTTCAACACCTGTGGCTCCTCTCAGCACAGCTCCACTCTGTGCTCAACACAAGGATCCTGCTAGGTGGAAACAACTTCCCAAACCTTAAATAGAACAGCAGGATGTTGTTACCCCAGGCACAGGAAATAGCTCCTCCATGAGAGCCTCACTCCTGCCCAAGCCTGTTCTGTGGACCACACTGCTTACATACCTGGACATTTAGAGTTTGTTGGGGGAAAGATTCAACACTGCCCAGTGTATCTGACTGCTGCCCAGTGTATCTGACTGCTGCCCAGTGTATCTGACTGCTGCCCAGTGTATCTGACTGCTGCCCAGTGTATCTGACTGCTGCCCAGAGTATCTGACTGCTGCCCAGTGTATCTGACTGCTGCCCAGTGTATCTGACTGCTGCCCAGTGTATCTGACTGCTGCCCAGTGTATCTGACTGCTGCCCAGTGTATCTGACTGCTGCCCAGTGTATCTGACTGCTGCCCAGTGTATCTGACTGCTGCCCAGTGTATCTGACTGCTGCCCAGTGTATCTGACTGCTGCCCAGTGTATCTGACTGCTGCCCAGTGTATCTGACTGCTGCCCAGAGTATCTGACTGCTGCCCAGAGTATCTGACTGCTGCCCAGTGTATCTGACTGCTGCCCAGAGTATCTGACTGCTGCCCAGTGTATCTGACTGCTGCCCAGTGTATCTGACTGCTGCCCAGAGTATCTGACTGCTGCCCAGTGGTCACTGAAGCGTTCTTCTAGACGGCAGATGAGGTCCCTCTCCTCTGTCCTCTCTGGGAAGGATTCCATGGGAAGGCGCCAGAAATAAGCATGGCAGCAGTAGTAAAGATGCAGAAGTGGTGTTGTGTTTCCGTGTGCCTTTCTTGACACGCCCGCTTTGGTTGTGACTGGTATGTCCTGCGTGAGAGAGAGAGAGAGAGAGAGAGGATGTAGAGAGAGAGAGAGAGAGAGAGAGAGAGGATGTAGAGAGAGAGAGAGAGAGAGAGAGAGGATGTAGAGAGAGAGAGAGAGAGAGAGAGAGAGGAGAGAGAGAGAGGAGAGAGAAGAGAGAGACAGGGAGAAGGAGGGAGAGAGAGAGAGAGAGAGAGGATGTGAAATATATATAGAGAGAGAGATATGGGGCGGATGAGAGAGAGGTATAGAGA
>CM059312.1:7222500-7232500 GCA_030340665.1 Neosalanx taihuensis | reverse complement strand
TCACACACTCACACACACACTCACTCGCGTGCACACACACGCACAGACACACGCGCACAGACACACACACAGTTAAAGAAAATACACACACTAAAACACATGCATATACAGTAAAACACATACAAACACACACGCACACACACACACACACACACACACACACACTCACACACGCACAGACACACGCGCACAGACACACACACAGTTAAAGAAAATACACACACTAAAACACATGCATATACAGTAAAACGCATACAAACACACACGCACACACACACACACACACACACACACACACACACACACACAATACACATATACACAGTCCTCATGCTGAGATGTAGATATAAACAAACTGGCATGAGAGGGGAGAGAGGGAGGGGAGAGGGAGAGGGGAGAGAGGGGAGAGAGGGGGAGAGAGAGAGGGAGAGAGAGAGGGAGAGAGAGAGGGAGAGAGAGAGAGAGAGGGAGAGAGAGGGTGAGAGAGGGAGAGAGAGAGAGAGAGAGAGAGAGAGGGAGAGAGAGGGTGAGAGAGGGAGGAGAGAGAGGGGTGAGAGAGGGAGGAGAGAGAGAGGGAGAGAGGGGAGAGAGAGGGGAGAGAGAGGGTGAGAGAGGGAGGAGAGAGAAGGAGGCACTGAATGTAGTCACAGAGTCACTGTTCCCAAACACAGCGTCACCCTCACTGGAGGACACTTGGGGTCGTCAGGTCGGGCACTGTGATTGGCCGTCATGACAAATGTATGTCATGTAGGCCGGCTGGCACTGTGTGTGTGTGTGTGTGTTGTTTGTGTGTTGTAGGCAGCAGGGGCTGGCAGTGAGGTCACTTTGACAGTAGTGTGTCATTCAGCAGAGACCAAAGTCAAGCACACGTCAGCAAGGACTGAACCCCAGCCTCTATCACAACCCGAGCCCCAGCCTCTACCCGCCCCCCAGGATGCTGTCTCACCATGATGTCCTCCAGCTTCATGTCCAACATGTCCGTCCCGTGGACGTACTCCTTCCACTCGTCTGCGTCCTCCCCCTCGTTCTCCATGTTGTCCAGGATCAGCTCGAAGAAGATGATCTTCTCTGACACAGAGCTGAACGTGTTGTCGAAGCAGAACATGTAGTCCCCCCTCCTCTGTCTCCACCCTGGGGAAGGGGTCAAAACACAGCACCACAGTGTGTACCGTGTGTGTGTGTGTGTTGTGTGTGAGACTCCCGTGTGTGTGTGAGTGTGTGTGTGTTAGACCCACGTGTGTACTCCGTCAGACTTGCGGTAGTCGCTGAAGAGGACCTGACTGGAGGGAGAGAAGATCTGGAAATCTACATCCAGACAGCTCCATCCAGCACCTGGCACACACACACAGACACACAGACAACACACACACGGTTAGGTCAGGCTAGTCTGGATCGCATCATGAATTCTTAAGAGTTCACCTAGCAGTGAAAGGGTCACACTTTAAGAAAATGTTTTTTTTGTAGTTACACCATCCTTTATATCTCAACTCTGGAGGCCCAGATATGAAAATCCATCCAACTATTCTTGTCTCCTGAGCGAGAAATGAAACCAAGCATCTCCATGTATTTCAAAACACACACACAGGAATTATACTGACAAAACACAGGGGGGTCAGATGGCTCAATGGTTAAGGCGTTGGCCTCATGATCGGAAGGTTGTGAGATCGAGCCCTGACTGTGGCTATATGATGTTGTGTCCTTGGGCAAGGCACTTCACCCTACTTGCCTCAGGGAAAATGGTCCTGTACTTACTGTAAGTCGCTTTGGATAAAAACGTCTGCTAACTGTATAAATGTAAATGTAACACAGACTAGAGTTAAATTCTTGTCATGTTTCTATCCAGCATCGTTATGATAGTTAGATATCCTGAATCAAGGATAGATTACTGGTCGCCAGGTTGAGATAGTACTGGTTTTAGACTAAAACACTTGGATAGTTTAAAGCTTTTCTAATATTAGTGTGTCCTTGAAGAGATAAAGTTAAAATATGTCCCAGTGAAGACATACCGCAGCTTAGGAAAACAAGCTGTAGGAATTAGTTACACCACCGGATACACAGATATAGATTTTGTACGGGTACTCTAAATAATCACAATGTATATACTGTATATGTACACACATGTATCTGGATAATGCATAGGTTATTTAATAATGTGGTTGAACCGGACAAACAACTTTGATCTTTAAACAAGGATCCTTAAAAGCCAAACGAGCTCACTTCATCTCTTCTGTCTAACTAGGCTATTTATACTCCAGAACAGCAAGAGAACTGTCAAATATCTGCTGCATTATCCTCTGTTTATCTCATTATCCAAGGTTAAGCACCAGATCATTAGAAGTCATCTTACCTGGTATTCTATCTCCAGAGATGCATCTTTCTTCATGGTTTGGTAGAAACATTCTTTTCTTCCAGCAGGTAAAGTAAATGTAAAGTCACTGTCTAGAGACTGGGAGAAAGCAGAGACCACGTGTGTCTCAGACAAGGTCAAAGATAAGACAAGTAACACAATGTTGACCACATCCATGGTCACTTAGTGACTTTAGACCCCCTTAAAGAAGAGAAAAGAGCTTTTCTGTCTTCAAATTTCACTTTTTTGAAGGGGACAGCTCAGCACTCGTGATATGAGGACCCCGCCTTTGAAAAAATATACTTTACATTTAGAAGGAATAATGTTTTTTTTTTTAAGACAACTTTCTGACATTGTTTTGTTGTTTGGAAGAAAAAAAAAGACGTTAAAGTAAACGTAAGAAGAAATGCAACTAAATGTATGCAGGCATATTTCCGGAAAGCTTACAGTTGCATTATGGGAAATGTAGTTCTTGTCGTTGGTGCGTCAACCCAACCTCCTTTTCACAAACGCAAGGATTCACATGGCTTTTTTCATACAGTGACTCTTCCGTAGCGGTTGACCCAGTCGCTTTATAAATACACCGTCCAATTACAAGTACAATTTCGATATGTACGTTTTAATAGTATGTATGTATATGTCATCTTTTAGCAAAAGAACATTATGTACTAGACTACACGGGTCCACTGTCATGATTGAACAAGTTACATACGTGTCAGTATTACCTATGTTGTTATTACTCATCCTGACCTCACCAGAACATTTAACAGTTGCGAAATGACCACAATGATAACACTTTTCTATGTTATTTTCATTATTATTATTATCAGTTTTTCTTATCAGAAAGGTGACGCGTCCCATACACGCGCTTCCAACTCAGCGGCGCTATCTCTGACGTCACGAAGCCCTGTTAGCTAGCTGATATGATTGGTCGAGAGCGTCACAGACCTCGATCCGATTGGTCGAGAGAACAGCCAGCAGCTGCGCTTAACTCGTGAGAGCTCGCTAGCCATCAGTTTAACAGACGCGGGCGAGGAGCGCGTGCAGAGTGGGTTGAGCACGATGAACATTCTGTCCACTTTGAATATAGTTTTCTACAGTTGCTACCCGCCCACTCGCGTTTTGTTATTTTCCCCCATCCCTTATAAAAAAGTGATAATTCACATTTAAAGCTCAACTTCGTATCTATCGTATAGACACGATAGACTTGGAGAAAATAAAAAAATCCTCTAAAAAAGCGAGGATGTTCGTCCCCGCGGGAAGATAATGAAGAGGTTGAATGTTTTGTTGGTGTGCCTCATTGTAGCTCTGTGCTGGTAAGACCACCTAACTGTCTTATTTATCACTGATTTTACAGCACAAACACATAACCAACAGTATTTATATCGATATTATATGTCATAATTACTCTGCTATTGACGTGTTAATGCAGCACAGTGCTGTTTTGACCCTCATATGCAAAGCATCATTCTGACGAAAAGATGCTAACATCGCTAGCACGCTGGCTAACTAGAGGACTGCCATTGAGAGGGAGAGAGGGAGGGAGGGAGAGAGGGAGGGAGGGAGAGAGCGAGAGGGAGGTATGGAGGGATGGATGTGCCTCTCCTCTCTTGTCAAAGCAGGATTTATTTACTGCTGTCATTGGACAGGAGTTTGGCAGTTTAGATGTGAAGGTTGAGAAAGCTAAGATTCAGATATGAGCTGACCATCATTCCAGGCTGGACATTCACTGTCACTTAAATGTACATTAACCATAATCACAGGTTGGGCTGTTATTCATTGTTCACTTTCTCAATAGTTGGACATCCTAATGGTTAGATATCCCAATGGTTGGTTATCCTAATGGTTGGTTATCCTAATGGTTGGTTATCCTAATGGTTGGTTATTCTAATGGTTGGTTATCCTAATGGTTGGTTATCCTAATGGTTGGTTATTCTAATGGTTGGTTATCCTAATGGTT
This sequence comes from Neosalanx taihuensis, assembly GCA_030340665.1. NCBI lineage: Eukaryota > Metazoa > Chordata > Actinopteri > Osmeriformes > Salangidae > Neosalanx > Neosalanx taihuensis. Next base: position 7,228,193 of record CM059312.1, on the reverse strand, counting down.
GGTTATTCTAATGGTTGGTTATTCTAATGGTTGGTTATCCTAATGGTTGGTTATTCTAATGGTTGGTTATCCTAATGTATCCCAGCATGGCCCCCTTCACCTGAGGGTGAATGTATTCTTCTTCGTGGGTAAACGCAGTGAACAGGTGGTGGATTAACTCATCTCAGGCACACTGACGCAGTACAATACTTCAGTGTGAAAGGTGATTAAAAGGTGCAGCATTATCCAGGTAAGGGGAGGCAGATCTCATGACAGTGCTGGTATTGTCACAGCAGGACTGAAGCGTGTTGACAAGGGGTGGTAACTAGTTAAGTAAATGTTACCTTTAAGGATCAGTGAGGATGTTTAGTTTAAGTGTTTGAGGTGTGTCGGTGAGCAAAATAGATTTGTAATTAGTGTCTTGTTTGTTTTTGTTTATCATACAATCCCAGATTAAATTTTAAACACTATGAACTCATCTAAACTCTACAATATTGGATCCATTTGGCTGTTTGGATCAGAACCAGTAGCGTCACAACAATCCCATTTAAACAGGCAAATTAAATTACACCTAGAATTGAATTTGGAAATTGTGAACACCAAATTAGACTTCAAGGTAGAATTTAGAAAGTAGGTTAATAGACTGTTAACAGTGTTTCTAACGGTATCTTAATCTTTTTTTTCTTCTGGTGTTCTGTTCAGTTCTGAAGGGTTAATCATTGGACAGTTGTAAAACAAGTTAAACCGAGATACGTTTGATTGCTTTGATATTTTGTATGTCAGTTACATTCACGAGGACACGTTCAAAAATTACCTACCTTGAACTCTTAAATACTTATTTCTGTATTCTTTACCAGCTAACCAGAGTCTAGTGCAGTAATGTCAGAAACACGCTCATTCCATGTGGTCTACTGTGTCTTAGAGGGGACTGAGAGGGGGACGAGTTAACCTGATGTTATGACATCGAGCTTTCAGAGCCCTGGGGAACCACAACCCTGTGGAACCACACCCCTGGGGAACCACAACCCTGTGGAACCACACCCCTGTGGAACCACAACCCTGTGGAACCACACCTGGAAGAGAACCAGCTCTGTGCTGAGTTGAACCAGCCTCCCAGAAGGCAGTTAGGGGGTTAACTGTGTCTCAGCGCTGCCTGTCGGGCCTTCTGTGGCTGGCCTCCCTGCCTGAACAAGGCGAGAGAGAGAAAGACACACACACACACACACACACACACACACACAGAGACAAAGGCAGCTGTAATGGCGTCCTTACATGGTTAGTCTCAGAACAAATGCAGCTCTGAGATCCACTCACCCAGGCTGGGAATATCAGGGAGATATGATCGCTCACTCACCTCAACTGGTGTTTTCTTAGTGTGTCTTATTGGTCAATGTCTCCTCTTAAAACGAGGTGGACTTTGAATACTTTCTAGTTGTTGTTGTTGTTGTTTTATGGATTAAGAACTGTGCTGTTGTTAGGCAGATTTAAAGCACTGATCTTTGTAAAGCGTGATGAGTTTTTACTCTCTGCCAAACTTAATTAAATCACACACACACACACACACACACACGCACACACACATGCACTTTCACCCAGCCAACCTAATGAACTCAGACACACAAACATAACCTTGTGCTTGATTACTAATTCAGGCTGTTTTTAGCGTGCAGCTACCACATTGTGCCCCCCTCATGGCAAGACTCACACCTCACAGAGGTTAACAGGAACTTCTGAGTAATGTAATCGTTGCCATGCCCGCACGGAGGGTTTCCAAGGTAACGCTGGCCTTGCGTCTAGAGGGTAGGACGTGTTCTTGTCAAGGCGGAAGGGGGCTGGCGTTAGCTCTGGAGGGCTTTTGTCCCTAAACCTGGAGCCCACCCCCCCCCCCCTTCCCCATCCCACCAAGATTGTCATGGTAACGCCTCTCCCTCTCGGCGAGGCCTCTGTAATCCGCCCTCTCGGATGATGATGGGATGTTTGCGTTGACATGGCGTAGAGCAGAACAGGAATACTATGAAAACTCGACCTACTGTACTTCACCCTCCTGTCCGATCGCATCAGCTCTTCCTTCATCTCTCATTCATCTATTTTTCTGTTTTTGATTGGTTTTCCTGGAATGCTAGTATGGACCTTTTGTTCTTTATAGGTTAGCGATCCTCCTCCCCCCCCCCCCCCCCCCCCCCCTTCTCCGCTTAACTGTTCTGGACACTCAGTAACCTGAACACAGGCAGCCTGACCAGGCCTCAACACAGGCAGCCTGAACACATAGCTGCTCAGCAGGCTGGACAGGCAGGCAGGACAGGCTGATCCTGAGTCAACAGTGTTACCCCACACTGTGTACATTAGACTTGACTGTGCATGTCAGCAGTGTGTGTGTGTGTGTGTTCTCATGTGTGTTGCTGTGTGTGCCACAGTGAAAGGATCAGTTTGTGCCACAGAGGATAAGTGTGTGTTTGTGTGCCACCGAGAGAGGATCTGTGTGTGTGTGTGTGCGCGCTCCACACCTGCCCCATGTGTTGGTCTGACAGAATCCTCTCCAAACAAACATCAGCAGTAACCAGAACCTCAGACAGAGCTGATTCTGGGAATTACAAGTTTAAGAAGAGGTGATTCAATGATGTTGTTTGGACAGAAACAGTTAAGTTGTGTGTGTGTGTGTGTGTATGTACGTATGTACGTGAAATGTGTGTGTGTGTGTGTGTGTGTGTGTGTGTGTGTGTGTGTGTGTGGGAGGTGGGGTTGATAATCTAGGTGTCTTGATGACATGACACCATTATCGAACACATTATCCCTCATGAGATAATGTCCAGGGAGAGAGAGTGTGCAGGTTCCTGGACACAGTCTGACAGCATCAGAACACATCCTCTGTCACAGGGACGCTGCCGTAAGACAACACCAAACACTCGCCCAACCTGTTTCTTTTCTTAGCCAGGCTGGAGGCTGATCTGGTGCATAGGTTGCTTTCACTCTTTCTCTCTCTCTCTCTCTCTCTCTCTCTCTCTCTCTCTCTCTCTTGAGTGGCCATCACTTCTCCCTCTCTCTTTCTCTCTCTCTCCCTACCTCTCTCTTTCTCTCTCTCTCCCTACCTCTCTCTCTCTCTCTCACTCACTCACTCACTCACTCACTCACTCACTCACTCACTCACTCACTCACTCACTCACTCACTCACTCACTCACTCACTCACTGTCTCTCCTATATTGTATTTGCTCTTTAACCCTGTTGAGCAACCCTACCATACAGGCTCTGCTGTTGCAACGACTCTTCTTATCATATCTGCAGCTCACTGTATGGAGAGGAGGGGGAGGGGGAGGGGGAGGGGGAGGGGGGAGGGTTCTGCACGGTCGATAATGCCTTCAGTGGTTTCCGAAGGGGAACATGTCAAAACACACACACAGGTTTAGCAAACAGAGACCTTTCAAGGTCACTAACGGAGGGTCTGTGTCCAGCAGGGATGACGTCATGACGGTTTTTGGAACTGGGAGTCCTTGCTGGGCTGAATTTGGTTTCTCACTTCCTCATAGGCATCTGTGCTCTCACACACACACACACACACACACACACACACACACACACACACGGAGTAAGGGGGTGTGTCTGTGCGTAGGTAGTGAGGCCTAGTGGAAAATGGACTTTCTGGGCCTCTGTGTTATGTAAGCATGTGCCGATGTGTTTGGGTTTTCCGTTCATGTCCATTTAAATGAGGTGAGGATCTGTGTATGTTACAGCTAGTGGGAGTCAGGTGGCTGAGCGGTTAGGGAGTCTGGCTAGTAATCAGAAGGTCCCTGGTTCGTATCCCCGGCTGTGCCAACATGACGTTGTGTCCTTGGGGAAAGGCACTTCACCCGTACCGTTCTGCAAGTCAGACAAAACCTCCACAAGCGTTTTTCTCTTGTATTCTTCTGAGCTTGTAAACATCTGTGGACCTGAACTCACACACAGAGCGTCTTTACGGTGTGTCTGAGCGTGTGTCCACATCGTAAAACAGGGTTCGGAAGTAATGTTATGTAAGGGGAACTTCCTCGACCAGTGGCGGGGGGTGGGGAGCTGTGTTGTTGCCAGGCGATATGTTTCAGAGCAGGACACGGTTAGCTACTCCAGCAAGAGAGACTGGGAGAGGGGGGAGAGACAGGGGGGGCAGAGGATGAGGCAGATTCCTTGCTGTTCATTGGTGTAGCAGAAGGGGGATGGGAAGAAATAGACCAAGATGGGGGAGTAACGAGAGAGGGGAGGGGGGGGGGGTCCACTATCATCTCCCTAGCTGGGATATTCTCAGGCAGGGGGGGCCCCAGGGGCCTGCGGGGGCCCTGTAACCACGGTGATTTACAGCAGAGGATGAGTCGATGAGAGGGGAGGAAACTCAGCTGGCTTCATATTCTCTGCTTTCCTCGCAGCACAGTGTCACATTCTGACCCCCAGACCCAGGGTCAAACCATGCTGCTGCAGGGGGGGTGTGTGTGTGTGTATGTGTGTGTGTGTGTCTGCTCCTACTGGGTGTGAACCTCTTGTTCCTCTCAGGTAAAGGCCTGTGGACTGGTGTCTATCTGTGTGTGTCAGGCTCAGGCCTTTTACTGACTAAATTAGCATAGGCGTTGTTGCTGTGTGTGTTACTGTGTGTGTGTGTGTCTGTTTTTGTGTGTGTTGCAGTGAAAGGATCAGTTTGTGCCACGGAGGATAAGTGTGTGTTTGTGTGCCACCGAGAGGATCAGCGTGTGTGTGTCAGAGAGAGGATGTGTGTGTGTGTGCGTGCCACAGAGAGAGGATCAGCGTGTGTGTGTGTGTGTGTGCGTGCGTGCACAGAGAGAGGATGTATGCCCTCCAGTCCTCCCGCCTGCTGGTCAAGAACAATAGAGACACCAGACCAGCTTTGTCTGTGATGAAACCAGTCTGAGACCTGCCAGCCTGGACACACAGCAGACACACACACACACACACAGCACACACACAGCAGACACACACACAGCAGACACACACACACACACAGCAGACACACACACAGCAGACACACACACACACACACACACACACACACACAGCAGACACACACAGCAGACACACACACACACACACACACACACAGCAGACACACACAGCAGACACACAGACACACACACACACACACAGCAGACACACACAGCAGACACACACAGCAGACACACAGCAGACACACAGCAGACACACACAGCAGACACACACAGCAGGCATACACAGCAAACACACACAGCAGACACACACACACACAACAGACACACACAGCACACAGGTCCAGGGGTCTGATGAACTCACCCCCCCACTTGATTATTGGGTTGTGATTGAAGATGGGGGAAATTAAATGGCGTAAATGAACCTGGTCTTTCACGCAGTGAAAAAGCAGTTTGAAGTTATCTTCTCTGGAATCCCTCCCCTGCTCTCTACAGGGTCTGTTTCCAAACCGTGTCCTCCCCTCCCCCCTCTGCCACTTACAGCTTCTACTCTCTACTCTTCTTCTTTCTCTCTCATATTTATCCACTCTCTTTTGCCGCTCTTTTGTCTGTGTCTGTATATTAAGTCATTTTAGTTTAGTGTGTGTGTGTGTGTGTGTGTGTGTGTGTGTGTGTGTGTGTGTGTGTGTGTGTGTGTGTGTGTGTGTGTGTGTGCTAGGGTGCCTCTCTCTAAGCAGCAGCAGGACATTCTTTCTGTACATTGTGTTCTAACCTTGATCAGGGTCTGTTTCTGG
>CM059312.1:7195000-7205000 GCA_030340665.1 Neosalanx taihuensis | reverse complement strand
TCCGAGGCGGCCTCCCCCCCTCCTGGATCTCCCCCTTACCCCCCTCAAGGAGCAGCCCGTCCTGCCCCTCCCCACGGCAACCAGGCCTGCTGAAATCCCCCCTCCCACAGAGCTGCCCCCGGCCCCCCCCCAGGTGGACTCAGCCTCTGACTCAGCCAGACCTGGGGGTGAGGGTGGGGACCGACAGAACCAGGGCTCAGGGGAGCAGGCGGACTCTCTTACCCAGGCCCCGGAGCCCCAGCGTGGGGAGGAGTCTGTGGACGACCTCCTGCTGGGTGGAGGGAACGGGAACATACACCGCTCAGCCACGGACTTCTACGCCGAGCTGCAGAGCGCCGGGGAGTTCGTGGGGGGGGCGGGGGGGAACGGGAACGGGGGTCAGAACGGAGGAACGGTCCACGGTTCCAGCCAGAAGGAGAGCGTGTTTATGAGGCTGAACAACAGGATCAAGGCTCTGGAGATGAACATGAGTCTGTCCAGCAGATACCTGGAGGAGCTCAGCCAGCGGTGAGGAGGACACCTGGGAGGGGTCAGAGGTCATCTGATCTGAGGGGACATCACACTGATCGTGTGTGTGTGTGTGTGTGTTCCTCAGGTACAGGAAGCAGATGGAGGAGATGCAGAGAGCGTTCAACAAGACCATCATCAAACTGCAGAACACCTCCCGCATCGCTGAGGAGCAGGTGAGGCCTGTTCACCTGGAGAGAGAAGAACCATGTTCTCCTGCTGCAGTCATGTTCTCCTGATGTTCTCCTGGTGCAGTCATGTTCTCCTGATGTTCTCCTGCTGCAGTCATGTTCTCCTGATGTTCTCCTGATGTTCTCCTGCTGCAGTCATGTTCTCCTGATGTTCTCCTGCTGTAGTCATGTTCTCCTGATGTTCTCCTGATGTTTTCCTGCTGCAGTCATGTTCTCCTGATGTTCTCCTGCTGTAGTCATGTTCTCCTGATGTTCTCCTGCTGTGTTCTTCTCCAGGACCAGAGGCAGACTGAGTCCATCCAGCTTCTGCAGAGCCAGCTGGAGAACGTTACAGCTCTCATGCTGAACCTCACCACCTCGGTGGGACAGTTACAGAGAGAGGTACCACACACACACACGCACACACACACCTCTCAGCTCAACTCCACTACCTGTTGGTGAAGTGTGTGGCGTTATTCCTAAACTGTGTGTGTGTGTGTGTGTGTGTGTGCAGGTCTCGGACAGGCAGATCTACCTGGTTGTGTGTCTCTGTCTGGCTCTGTGTCTGGGTGTGTTCCTGTGTCTGCAGTGCTGCAGAAGCTCCGCCCCCAGCCTCCACGCCCCTCCCACACCCCTGCCCAAGAGCAACCACTACCCCAGCCCCAAGAGGTACACACACAGACACACACAATCTCTTTCACAACCACACACTCTCTCACATGTTCCGCTGTTATTTCCCATCATACATTCTGCTGCCTTTATGTCCAAAATAGAAGCAGGGCTTCACTGCTGCATTGTTTAATGAACTGAACCCTGCACTTCCTGTCAGCCTCCAGGCTTCTTACAGTGAAACTCACACACCCCTCTGTCTGTCTGTGTGTGTGTCTCCGTGTGTGTGTCTCTCTCTCTCGCTCTCTCTCTCTGTCTCTGTCGCTCTCTCTCTCTCAGGTGTTTCTCCTCCTATGATGACATGAGTCTGAAGCGCAGGGTCTCCTGTCCTCTCGTTCGCTCCAGGTCCTTCCAGATGACCTCCACTGAAGGTAGGAAGGAGACACCCCCCCCCCCTCCCCCTTTCTGTCTGTCTGTATGGTGACCAGCCTCAGACCAGCCCTGAAATGTAGACATCCCCCTCCCTCCCTCCCTCCTCCCTTTTGTTCTTCTCTCTCCCTTCACCGTGTGACTGAGAGCGAGTTTGTGTGTGTGTGTGTGTGTGTGTGTGTGTTTGTGTGTGTGTGCACCTACCAGCTTGTCTCTCCCAGCTTGCCTACACACTCAGAGATGACAGAGTTAGACTTCAGTGCTTTGGGCTGGCTCCAGTGTTAGTGCTTTGGGCTGGCTCCAACGTTGCAAGTAGAGACCCCAGAACCTTCAGAACCAGCCTCCTCGCTCCTCCTCGCTCGCAAGAACCCGAGCGGGGAACGGTTCTTAAAACCAGGAACCAGTTTCGGCAAGAAGTTATCTAGTTATCTAGTTAGTGAGCTAGTTAGTTAGTTGTACTACTTGCAAGGTTGTGTCATGCTTATTCCATGTTTGTGTACCTGTTCCCCTCCCCCCCCATCCCATCATTAACCTGGCCCCTCTCTTCCCTGTTCAGTAGGTCCTGATGACCTGTACATTGTAGAACCTCTAAGGTTTACTCCAGAGAAAAAGGTACAGTTTCCATTCTCACTGCTGCTGTTGGGGGGGGCGCTGGCAGCCATCTTAGCTGCTGCGTGTGTATCGACAGGCACTAGGACCCAGGGGGCTGCGTCTCAGCAGTTAGAAGGGGTTCCGGGGGGGGGGTTCCGGAGCCTGGAGGGGCAGGGGACCGGGGGTAGGGGGCAGGAGCAGGGGTATGGGTAGGGGGGCTGGGGGCCGGGGGCAGGTAGCAGGGGCAGGTAGCTACCCAGAGTGCTCCTGGTACCCAGCTTGATCAGAGGCCATGAACACTCCTCTCCTCCATCATCCTCCTGTTCTGCCCCTCCACCTTGTGTGTCTCCCCTCCTCCTCAGCCTCCAGGATATCAGTCCATCCTGTAGGTATTCATGTATCTCTCCAGATCGGAGGGTTAAGGTTAAGCGGTGATCTTGTTGACTCAGTGTGTCCAGCAGGAAGGTGGTTAGCAGGATCAGTGGGTATTTCTATACAGCTCTGTGATTGGCTGCGTGTGCGCCCCTGCTCACTTCCTCTTCCTGTCCTCCTCCCAGCAGAAGAAGCGTTGTAAAACACGAACGAACGACTTCCTGAACGCCCCGGACTCTCCCTCGCCGCTCGCCAACGGGACGCCCAAGTGCAACGGCTTCCACGCCGCCCTGCCTCCTCCCCCCGCTCCTCCTCTTCCTCCTCCTCCTCCCCCCCTCCCCTCCTCAGTGGAGGAGGTGTCTTTCTCCTCCTGGCCCTCAGAAAGCAGCAGCTCCTCTACCCACTCAGAGGAGTCCTATACCAGCCGCTTCCACCCTCTCTTCCTCCCTCCCACCTCCTCCCACAGCCTCTACAACGGACACCCCCCTCCCCCGCCCCTCCCCCCTCCCCTCCCACCGGCCCTCCCCCTCACCAGGGCCCGGCAGGAGAAGCGCTCGGTGAAGAGGCGTCGCTCGCGGCAGGCCGAGCTGCAGTTCCCCTCCGTGCAGCCGGGGGGCGGCGTGGAGCCTCTGCCCACTCTGCAGCAGCTGCTGAAGGGAAACAAGGAGCTTGGGGTGGGGGTGGGGACCATAGGAGTGACAGCTGTCACTGGGAACGTCTGAAACTACACACACACACACACACACACACACACACACACAAACGTGAATATACACAATTTATTTGATTTTAGATGCACACAAAGTGCTTTTTTTCTTATTTTTTTATATACAAAGTTCAGACTCAATTTAAACTTTGTTGTATACTCACTTGAACCCACACACACACCCACACACACACACACGTGCTGACTCATCGTGGACAGAATGGTCTGGCCGAGTCACAGGACCACATCTCATCAGTAACTAGGCCCACAGGAAGAGCCTGGCAACCGTTGCCACAGCGTCAGCCACCCCTCTCGTCAGACATTACCCCCACCAATCAGAAGCCTCTCGTGGTCATGTGCCTTTTTATATGTTCTAGAACTTTTACCGGTTACAGAAACTAAAAACTCGAAGGATTGTTTTTTTTCCCTCTTTTTTTTCATTTTTATTTTTTAAGTGACAAAGACAATATGGTGGGTGTGAAGCCTGGAGGATAGGGGACATGTGGTGTTCCAGTCAGCTGTTTTTATACTGGACAACCAGTAAGTAGCTCCATCAGAGTTTGGCGTCAGCAGGCCACATCCAACTCCGCTGCCCAGAGAGGAGAGCTGCTAGCGGGGCAGAGCATCTACTCCAGTCCCCTGCTTTTCCTCGGGCCTTCGGAGGTACGAAGCTGCTCCTACAGATTAAAATGAATCATACTGAGAGTACTGTGCAGCACGACAAGGAGCTTTACCCTCCCCGCTCCTCTCCCTCCTCTCCTCCTCCCTCCCTCTACTCCTCCCTTCTCCTCCCTCCTTCTCTTCCTCCCTCCCCCCTCCCCTCTCGCTCTCCTCCTGTCCTCCCTGTTCTGTCATTCAGAGCACTAACACTTCCCCAGTGGACCAGAGTGTTAACACCTCACCTCCCCCCAGACTCTCCTCAGTCCAACGCCTCCTACCCAGGGAGCACAGCTGAATGAAGACACACTCTGGAGTGTGTGTGTGTGTGTGTGTGTGTGTGTGTGTCTGTGTCTGTGTGTGTGTGTGTGTGTGTGTGTGTGTGTGTGTGTGTGTGTGTGTGTGTGTGTGTGTGTGTGTGTGTGTGTGTGTGTGTGTGTGTGTGTGTGTCTGTGTCTGTGTGTGTGTGTGTGTGTGTGTGTGTGTGTGAGACACCTGCCTCCCTCCACCTGTGCTGCAGTACACTCCCTGATCAGTCATGATGATTCTGATTCATCTATCCTCTCATCAAGTCACACACATCACTTCCACCTTCATGTGGACTAAGGGCTGGGCCCAAAGCACACACACACACACACAGCCACACACACACACAGTAAAAGGGATAGTGTACTGTAAGGGTTGTAGTCACACTTTGGGGCCCAGTGTGTTATTGTTCCTGCTGAGTTCTGTCTTTTTCTGTTTTTGCACATCCTGTGGGGCCCGTGAGCCGTCGCCATGGGGATCTGTGGAGGGGTGAAGACGTTAGCGTGTTATGATTAGAGCGCTCACACACACACACACACTCGTACACACACCTGCGCACAAGACCCTGGTAGACAGAGGTGCAGCTTTATCCTCCCAGTTCTGAGGGGAGATCAGAGGTGTGGTCTCTCTGCTCTCTCTCCCCTGTCTCTCCTGAGGGGGGCGCTAGAGGGGGGGCTGGTTTTATTTATCTATTTATTTATTTAAAAGCCTCCCCATGTGTGTTCTGCAGGTGTCTCTGGCCTGCGCAGCGCCCCCCCCCCACCCCCCACCCCCTTCTGCTACAGCGGGGTACGCACACACACACACACACGGTCTGAGATCATGGGCAGGCCAGGCGCTCGTCTCGGTACAGATACAGGGAAGGTTCCTCACTGTCCAGCTGGAGGCCGGGTTCTGTAGAGCCTCTATCTGTCCAGCCTCTACTGTGGCCCCAGCCTCGCTCAGCCTCACACGTACGGCCCTCAAGGACCACTGTATTCCTTAGAGCAGAACTGTAACGCTGGATGACTGAATGTTGTTGTAACCCCGGTCAGACAGTCATGGAGGTCTTACTGAGTCAGACTGGAGAACTGGGAACAAGCTTGTTGTGTTTGGGTCAGTCAGTGTACAATAAGAGAGCAGGTGGAGTGTGTGTGTAGGTGTGTGTGTGTAGGTGTGTGTCTTTGTGTGTGTTTGTCTCTTCTTGTATTGATTTGCACATTACAGATGATCTGAAGGTTAAAAATCGAACGATTATTATTTTTTATTTTTTTTATTCTTGATATTCAGAAGTGAAAAGGAAATCAGGGATGTGTGTGTGTTCGTGTGTGTCTCTGTGTTTGTGTGTCTGTGTGTGTGTGTTTGTGTGTGTGTGTGCTCTGACAGGCTGTGTTCATACCTGGGTAGGTAGTGTTGGTCTGAGTGAAGGGGAGCGAGTCATCAGTAACATGACAGCACTCTCCTTAAACTCTCATTAACTCTGATACTAACTAACTGATACTACTAACCTAGCCCCGCCCTCCTCCCCTTAGCCCCACCCCCAGTCCCGCCCCTAGCCCCGCCCCCTGTGTCATCACACCTCTCACTATGACCTGGCCTGCCAGCTAGAATATAATGGTAGAGAACTGCTTGGTAGAGTTTTAAGATAATCTCTGTTGCTCCAGCTAACAGACACACCTAACCTTCATCGGACCACATCTGTTCCTCTGACAAGCTCTCTCTCTCTCTGTCTCTCTCTCTGTCTCTCTCTCTGTCTCTCTCTCTCTCTCTCTCTCTGTCTCTCTCTGTCTCTCTGTCTCTCTCTCTGTCTCTCTCTCTCTCTCTCTGTCTCTCTCTCTGTCTCTCTCTGTCTCTGTCTCTCTCTCTGTCTCTCTCTCTGTCTCTCTCTGTCTCTCTCTCTCTCTGTCTCTCTCTGTCTCTCTCTCTCTCTGTCTCTCTCTCTCTCTCTCTGTCTCTCTCTCTCTGTCTCTCTCTCTCTCTGTCTCTCTCTCTGTCTCTCTCTCTGTCTGTCTCTCTCTCTCTCTCTGTCTCTCTCGCTCTCTCTCTGTCTCTCTCTCTGTCTGTCTCTCTCTCTCTCTCTGTCTCTCTCTCTGTCTCTCTCTCTCTCTGTCTCTCTCTGTCTCTGTCTCTCTGTCTCTCTCTCTGTCTCTCTCTGTCTCTCTCTCTCTCTGTCTCTCTCTGTCTCTCTCTCTGTCTCTCTCTCTCTGTCTCTCTCCTCTGTCCTCTATTGTCCATTGAGTCGTGTCATCCTTTCCGTTAAATTGTTTTTTACTGTATGCATGCTGGGTGAAGCACGAGGAGGGGCAGATTAAAGGGATCGTTCTGAACATTCGGAGTTTGGAACGCACCATTCTAATGTGATGTCACGTGTTCCACGGACCCAGCCAATCAAAACCCTCGTTTTGTATGATTTTTTGGTTTGTTATTTTTGCATATAAATACATTCTTGTACACGAGCGCTTGTGGTCGCGTGTGCATGAGTTCTGTCCTTCGCGTCTGTGTGGAAGGAGTGAGATGTACTTGGATTTAATCTGCGTTTCCTGTGAGACAGCGGCTCGTGAGAAGGCCCTCAGCAGCCCCACCTAGGAGCCCAGTGTGCACTTTGTATAACTCCTCGAGCCTTTATGTTTTAATTTTGTTTTCAATACTACCTTGTACGTCAAGTGCTTTCTTTATAAGCTTCTCTTGTTTCTGTTTTTGTCTCTTTATCTCTCTCTCTCTCTCTCTCTCTCTCTCTCTCTCTCTCTGTGTGTACTCAGAGAAGTGAGCTGCACAGTATTTAAGAGCGGGAGTGAGTGTAACTACAAAAATGTAGTGCCATTAGAAACTGTGAATTTCTAAATAAAACTTTTTTGTTGTCTTTCACTTCTGTCTCCGGTCTTCTCAATAAAATATGTAAAAAATAAATTAAAAATTTGCCATTTCTGAAAATGTTTTCATGTTGCTCAGATTGGTGAATGAAACAGAAATCTACTGGTTGCATCAACATATTTCATTTCTGGGTCTTTGGGCCACACCAAGCCTTTTATGGAAGAAAGCAAGGTCTTCATGGTCTGGAGGTCAACAGCGCCATCTGCTGGATACAAGGTTTCAGTGATCGTTTCCTAAAAGTTTTGAACGTTTTTTAGAAAGGTTTAAAAATAAAAACAAAAAAGCGAAACGAAGTTGACCAAATATGATGAGAGGTGCAGTTATCACTGTGACATTAAAACAGGTAGAATTAAGGGGTTAGTCTTTTTAAAACGAGTATCTTGTGAATTAGTCACAGTCAGTACCTTTTCCACACCACCAGGAGGTGCTGCAGGAGGATCCCAGCAGCGGAAACACCTGGAAGCTCCTACATGGCTCCAACATGGCGGATGAATTGGATGTTGTTGATATCGAGGGTGATGAATATGATGCCAGTGTGGGGTAAGACCCTCTTAATGTCTTAATAAATACACTAAGAAATATAACTAAGAAGTAAGACTCTCCAGGATTAACAACAGTAATGTACAGTTTAGTAAATAACCCTGAACTGTATAGACTTGTTAGCTTACCTGGCTAAATAAGATAGCACTGCAACTGGCAGACTCAATCATTTAATAATAAACTATTTATGTACAAAACAGTGTATTATTTTAGTGAAATACTGCTTATGTCAAATACATATTTTGCATTAACGTATATCCGTGCTGCTGAAACGTTGAATAGTCTGGTGTGTCTCCAGAGTCACACCCACATTATTATTTTAAATTATTATACTTCTATTAAGTGTTCAGTAGCTTCATGTTTTGATGTTGAGATGTCATTTCTGTTACAGAACCTTGGAAGGAGACAGACTTTCTTCAAACCAGTTCCTGGAGTCAGCTTGGAAGTCCAGTACAGGGATCCTGGTAACTAAAGACCCTGGACAGTTCAATTATACCTGTTTACTTTTTAATCTGCGGTAGTAGATCGTTAATTTTTATTTTATTTTCTTCCCCTGTGTCCTCTCCAGCCATGGGAACTAGATAGCTCCATCACTGCTGAGAACAGAGAAGTCATAGAGAACATGTTGCTGGAAGAACAGTATCCTTCACACACACATTGAAAATACCCTCTTTTTAATTATAAATCCGTCTGTCTTCTTTGAAGTCGTCTTGTATCGTCCTTAAGCACAACCTCAGGTATTATCTGACTGGAAAGGAATCACAGAAGAATGTTTGGCTGAATAACTCAACCTCCAAACCCAGAGTGAAGAAGTAAGTTATCCTGTTATCCTCCTCCCCTCTGTAACCACCCCTGTGTTCCTCTCCCCTTGGTCTGTCTCCTGTCCTTCTCCCTCTGTAACCACCCCTGTGTTCCTCTCCCCTGGGTCTGTCTCCTGTCCTCCTCCCCTCTGTAACCACCCCTGTGTTCCTCTCCCCTGGGTCTGTCTCCTGTCCTTCTCCCTCTGTAACCACCCCTGTGTTCCTCTCCCCTGGGTCTGTCTCCTGTCCTCCTCCCCTCTGTAACCACCCCTGTGTTCCTCTCCCCTGGGTCTGTCTCCTGTCCTCCTCCCCTCTGTAACCACCCCTGTGTTCCTCTACCCTTGGTCTGTCTCCTGTCCTTCTCCCTCTGTAACCACCCCTGTGTTCCTCTCCCCTGGGTCTGTCTCCTGTCCTCCTCCCCTCTGTAACCACCCCTGTGTTCCTCTCCCCTGGGTCTGTCTCCTGTCCTTCTCCCTCTGTAACCACCCCTGTGTTCCTCTCCAGGTCTCCAGCTAAGCTCTCTGCACCAGGCTCCTCCAGCCGATGGTCTCAACAGGAGAAGGAGCTCTTTGAGATCGGACTGGTAAGCTGTCATCCAGCCCAGCCAAATTTAAGTCGTGTCCTTGGGCAAGACACTTCACCCTACTTGCCTCAGGGGGGAATGTCCCTGTACTTGCTGTAAGTCGCTCCGGATCAGAGCATCTTAGCACCAGCTGTGTCTCTGTGTCCTGCAGACCCAGTTTGGTCGCAGGTGGACGAAGATCTCCAGGCTGCTGGGCAGCAGGACGGTTCTCCAGGTGAAGAGCTACGCTCGCCAGTACTTCAAGAACAAGGTACAGGCGCCATCTGTCCTCTTCTTCTCTACCTCCTCTTGTCACCCTCCTTCCTCTCTCTCTCTCTCTCTCTCTCTCTCTCTCTCTCTCTCTCTCTCTCCCTCTCTCTCTTCTTCTCCTCTTCCTCTCCGGGTCTGTTCTCAAGACTTCTCTGATTTGTCCTTGTCCTCCTGTTTCTGCCCGCAGGAGAAATCTGAGCCCGGCTCTGTAGCGCCCCCCTCTGGTGAGGAGGACCAAGCCCCTGAGTCTAGCTCCAGCCATGTGGCCGCGCTGGCCAACGCCGTGCGCATCGAGAGGCTGTCTGATGACGAGGAGCAGGAAGTGGATATCACAGACGACCTGAGTGACGAAGGAGAGGGCGGGGCAAGGGGCGGGGCAGGGGGCTGGGGAGGGGGCTGGGGAGGTACCGCCCTGACTGAGGAGCAGGGATCCCCTCACCTGGAGCCTGAGCAGGGAGAGACCAGTCTGGGAGAGAACATCCAAGGAGGGGACACACAGGACCAGGCCAGCCACAGCCCTCCCTCCCCTCTCGGTCAGAGACACAGACCCCCCTGTCCCCTTCCCGCTCTCTGCCCAGAGCAGGCTGTCGTTCCTGGGCAAGCTGAGGTGCCCTCATCCCCCTTCAACGAC
>CM059312.1:7155000-7187500 GCA_030340665.1 Neosalanx taihuensis | reverse complement strand
CCTCCCTCCCTCCCTCCCCCTAGGCAGAGGAGGCCAGTGTGTCCCATATTCTGGACTTCCTGTTTGTCCTCCTGCTTGCAGCCATCTGGGCAGTGTGTCCTAGAGACAGTCTGGCAGTGCTGGGACAGTGGATACAAGACCAGCTGAAGAAGGTCACACACACACACACCTACACACACACACACCTACACACACACACACACACACTACACACACACACACACACACACACACACACACACACACACACACACACATCCCTACACACACTCAGACACTCCAACACACACCATGCCATATTAGTTCATAACTGAACTAAATGTATAATTACCCTCCATCTCCTCCCTCCCTCCCTCTCTCTCCTCCTTCCCCTCCCTCTCTCTCTCCTTCCCTCCCTCCCTCCCTCCCTCCCCCTCCCTCCCTCCCTCCCTCCCTCCCTCCCTCCCTCCCTCCCTCCCTCCCTCCCTCCTCCCTCCCTCCCTCCCTCCCTCCCTCCCTCCCTCCCTCCCTCCCTCCCTCCCTCCCTCCCTCTCCCTCCCTCCCTCTCCCTCCCCCCCTCTCTCTCTCTCTCTCTCCCTCCCTCTCCCTCCCTCTCTCTCCCCTCCCCCCTCCCACCCTCTCAGATCCTGTTCAGTCGCCCCTACAGCAGGAAGTTGGAGACGGAGGCAGATGAGGTTGGACTGCTCCTGGCTGCCAAGGTGATGACCACCAGATGGCACTGTTGTCATGCCGACAGCTTCTCTCCTCCTTCTACATTTCTTAAAGACAAAGTTAACGCTTGAACCCTGTCCTGCCCCCTGTCCTGCCCAGACATAATGCGAGAGAGAGAGAGAGAGAGAGAGAGAGAGAGATAGAGATAGAGACATAATGCGAGAGAGAGAGAGAGAGACATAATGCGAGAGAGAGAGAGAGAGAGAGAGACATAATGCGAGAGAGAGAGCGAGAGAGAGAGAGAGAGAGACATAATGCGAGAGAGAGAGAGAGATAGAGAGACATAATGCGAGAGAGAGAGAGAGAGATAGAGAGACATAATGCGAGAGAGAGAGAGAGAGAGAGAGAGAGAGAGAGAGAGAGAGAGAGAGACCCAACAGGAAACGCTGGGTTTCTCATACCTAGCACTTCCGGTGACCCCTCTGCACAATGTGGCCTACTTTTCATCATGTGACTTGGCGAAGGGCAAAGGTCAAGCTCAACCAGGATGCAGCTGGTCAGAAATATAGTTAGCTATGTGCTTGCGTGTGTGTGTGTCATTGTCAGGGTCAAAGAGTCTTTCCTTGAGGCCAAGCAGACTTTCAGTCCTTGCCAGTCCAATGCCTCTAGATATCTTACACTCACACACACACACACACACACTCACACACACACACACACACACACACACACATACACACACACACACACACACCGGTTAAGGGTCTCAAATAGTGTCTGGCTGGTGAACTTCTATAAAGACAGGAAGCCTGCTGTTCCCCGGGAGACAGACAGGACAGGACAGGACAGACAGACAGGACAGACAGGACAGACAGACAGACAGACAGAGAGTCCCTTTGACTCATAAAACTATATTAGTGTGTCAGACGCAGTCATCCATGCTGAGGCTGGAGTGTCTATATCAGAGCTGCCAGTCATTCTGGCTAACATGGCCAGCTGGCACCAGATCTGACGTTAACATACCTGTTTATAGGAAGACAGAAATGTCCTACTGCATCCAGAGACTCATGTATTCTTAGAATAGAACTTAGAACTTAGAACGTGTCACCACCAGACTGGTCTCTGAAACACCACAAGACTGGTCTCTGAAACACCACCAGACTGGTCTCTGAAACACCAGCAGACTGGTCTCTGAAACACCACCAGACTGGTCTCTGAAACACCACAAGACTGGTCTCTTAAACACCACCAGACTGGTCTCTGAAACACCACCAGACTGGTCTCTGAAACACCACCAGACTGGTCTCTGAAACACCACCAGACTGGTCTCTGAAACACCACCAGACTGGTCTCTGAAACACCACCAGACTGGTCTCTGAAACACCACCAGACTGGTCTCTGAAACACCACAAGACTGGTCTCTGAAACACCACCAGACTGGTCTCTGAAACACCACCAGACTGGTCTCTGAAACACCACCAGACTGGTCTCTGAAACACTAGACTGGTCTCTGAAACACCACCAGACTGGTCTCTGAAACACCACCAGACTGGTCTCTGAAACACCACTAGACTGGTCTCTGAAACACCACCAGACTGGTCTCTGAAACACCACCAGACTGGTCTCTGAAACACCAGCAGACTGGTCTCTGAAACGCCACCAGACTGGTCTCTGAAACACTAGACTGGTCTCTGAAACACCACTAGACTGGTCTCTGAAACACCAGCAGACTGGTCTCTGAAACACCAGCAGACTGGTCTCTGAAACACCACTAGACTGGTCTCTGAAACACCACCAGAGTAGTCTCTGAAACACCACCAGACTGGTCTCTGAAACACCACCAGAGTAGTCTCTGAAACACCTTTTTTCCAGTCTCTTGTTTTCAGACGTGCTCACATCCTGTCACAGTGACATATCCTCAATGACTCAGCTTCTGTTCCAATCAGATGGGGTGTGTGTGTGTGTGTGTGTGTGTGTGTGTGTGTGTGTGTACTGTTATGGTAGACGAGGCCACACACACATCCTCTAAGTTGCCCTTGAGGGGGTTCTTCTTCCATTAAAGGTTCTGCTGGAGTTCTGCCAGTAGGATAACATTAAGGAACTCCCCCTTCCTTCTCTCTCTCTCTCTCTCTCTCTCTCTCTCTCTCTCTATCTCTCTCTCTCCCTCCCTCTCTCTCTCTCTCTATCTCTCTCCCTCCCTCTCTCTCTCTCTCTCTCTCCCTCCCTCTCTCCCTCCCTCTCTCTCTCTCTCTCTCTCTCTCTCTCTCTCTCTCTCTCTCTCTCCCTCTCCCTTTCTCTCTCTCCCACTGCTGAGTGTGTGTTTCCAAACACAATAGGCCAGGAGGCTGTGTGTGAGTTGCGTCTCTAGAGCTAGCGCACAGGAAGCATGGTGCTGTGATAAGGCCTCCGCCACAGGCGGGTCAGGGGTGAAAGGTCAAAGGTGGGCGACATAGCAACAAAGCCCAGTCTGATTGGATGAACAGGGCCCTTTGTCAGGTGTGTTCGTAACACATCCTGTCTGGGGCGAATCAGAACGAGTCCTAATGATGATGTCAGAGGTATGAGTCAGCATGATGTGAGTCTCTAGTGTGGTCAATAATATTCCACTCTTGATAAAACAGACAGACAGTTAAACACAGACAGAAGATCCTCTCTTCTAAATGTACTCAAATGATCTCTCCTCCTCCTCCTCCCACACACACACACACAGACACACACACACAGAGAAAGAGGCTGTTGAAGCCGTTTAAAGACACTGTCTGTATTAAGACATGCATCAGTTCTCTGTCAGTCTGTGATGTCATCATCGCACATTGAAAGGTCATCAGTAAAGGTCATTAAAGGTCATGTGTGTGTGTGTGTGTGGGGGGGGGTGGGTGGGCTGCTCCCCCTTCCCTCCCTCTTCATTCATCAGAGAAGAGGAGGAGACGATCCTTTTTAAAAGGGTTGAAGGATTCCGTCAGTGTTATCAGTGAGGTCTTTCTGGAGAGAAGGAAGATGGCATGAGTAGTGATGTTAACTACAGGAGAGGATTCTGGGAAGGGAGCCAGCCATGGGGGGGGGGGGTTAGGCGGGGGTCTGGAGCTGAAAGTGGTAACGCACTGTTTCTAAGAGCCGTTTCTGTGTCCACTTCCTGCTGACCCCTGCCCTGTTTCCTGTCTGAGATGATGATGTCATGAGGAGGATTTGGCGTGTCGTATCTCACTTCCTCGCTTGCCCTTCTGGGTGAGGTCACGGCCCCAGGAACAGGGAAGGAGAGTGAGGCAGAGGAAGATGACTCTGATGATGATGATGAAAATATTGGATAATAATGATGATGATTCAGTACAGTGTGTGTGTGCATGAGACATAAAAACCCAAATCACTTCGCCCCTCCAGTCCTTCCATGACGTCCCTCTTAACGCACCTCTCTCTCCCCTCCCCCCCTCCTCCCCCCCTCCCTCCAGGTGTTCTACGTGTCAGACCTGTTCAAGCCCCGGGTCAAACAGGCCACGCCCCCTCCCTCCCCCATCAAGAAGGAGCTTCTACCAGCCTCTGACATCATCGAGCGGAACAACCACCACAACATGGTGTGAGGAGGAGGCCACGCCCTCTCTCCCTGCGACCGACGAGCCAATCACAGAGCTGCTCGCCTCCCATCGGACAGTAGAATGTAGCGACGAGAGAGACTGTCTCTGCGCCCCTCACACGACACCTCGTTCCCTTTCTAGTACACTGAGCCCCTTCCCCCCCCCCCCCCCCCCCACCCCCCACCAGCCCCTCCTAAGAAGCTTAGAGCCAGGCTAGTATGCTACCTAGGGAACAAGGTGTCACCTGGGAATCACACATGGTGTCCACTTTCACTATCCACCATCACTATTATGTTACCTGCTACTCATTTTTGAGCCGACAGAAGAGAGAGAGAGAGAGAGAGAGAGAGAGAGAGGAATGGGAGATCGAGATAAGAGAGAAAGAGAGGTTCAGACAGACAAAGCTAAGGAGACATCGTCTCTCCTGAAACAAACGCTTTGTGACCACAGAAAGGTGAAAAAGTGAAGAAGAACAACAAAAATATATATATATATATATATAAAAAGAAGAAAAAAAGTGAGTGAGTGAATGAATGAATGAATGAATGATAAAAGCCCCTGTTAAGGGAGGGAGAGAACTCCGAGGGGGGTCACCGTAGAAACAGCTCCCCCCCCCCTCCCTCCCTCCTCTGAGGCCTTGACACACTCTTAGGACAACAACTTCCTTAGCGACAGGAAGGACATTTCTGCAACTATACTAGCAGCATAGATATATTAACAGTGTAGATAAAAGAATAACTGATAGCACTATTTTTAAGTTTGTCCACTGTCACCACTCGCCCCCTGGTCAGTGCAGGCGGAGGGAAGGCCTGGATGATGCTGTGATCTGGGGGAGAGACTCGGGAGAGAGAGGCCCCAGCTGGTCTCACGGTCTGTGGGTCTCTTCTCTCTAACATCTCTGGTCCAGATCGTCGGTCCTCCACCGGCTGACCTTCAGAGGGGTGTCTGACCCAGGATGTTGCATGTCTGTGGGAGTAGAAGAAGAAGAGGGTTGAATACTAGTGTCTTTAGGGGAAGGAAGGAAAGGGGGCGGGGTCACTCAGCCTTTTTATAATCACCTGAGAAAAGGGGCGTGGCTGCGCCATGCTGCTTCCTGGTGTCTGGGGCTGTTTGATTGGCTGCCCAGATTGGGTGGGGAGGGGGTTGGGGGGGGTGGGGGGGTGGTCCAGGTTAAAGGGTGTGATCTGTCACCATGGAAACGGTGCTGATTGAAAGCTACGCTGGCACATTATTATGGGATGTTTTGGGCCCCTTCTGCTGGCAGGGAGGAGCTTCTGCCCATGAAATCACTCGTCGGCAAAGTGTGTGTCCTCCGTGTGTGTGTGTTTGTCTGTGTGTGTTCCCATGCATGCCCAGTCTGTGTGTGTGTTGTCCGGACCCCCTTGGTAGTGTGTGTCCAACGAGACCACCTCGGACACACACGCACCACGTCGACAGTGCCAAGAGTGTATGTATGTGTGTGTGTGTGTGTATGTGTGTGCGCCACCATGCGTGTGTGTCAGAGACACACCGGGGGAGGAGGAGGGGGGTGGGGTGGGGGGGGAGGGAGGTCACCTAGGTTACCCCACCAGGTAAACGTAAAAAAAAAAGAAAACTTACAAAAAAAACACAAAAACAAACCCTGTGGATCTGATGTTCTTCTCTGCTGACACAGCCTCTCTTAAGATTCTTTCTGGGATCCTGTCCTGTGTTAATCACTAAAGAGGTGTTCAGTTAGAGCGTGACCTTTGAACTGTCTCGCCTGCTTAGACTCTTAACAAACACACACCATCACTCTCCACCATGTTGCACAATCTGCCTCTATTGTAGTCCGTCCTATCATTTCATAGTCCTTTTATCCTCCTTTTTTTATTATAAATATATAAATAATGTATAGATCACTAAAAAAAAATTAACTCTGTAAGATACTGTTTCTGAACATGTCTAAATATATCCACTATGACTACAGACCTGTGTTATTTACAAAGTGCTGCTTAAAAAGCATTGATTGACTGAATTTTTGTATTTAGTTCACACACAAAATTATTGTAGATTTGTGATAGTACGTTTTTAATACGCGTTTCAATAAATACACCCACAAATGTATTGAAATTCACTATTAGTATTTTTGTATGTCTCATTTTTGTACAAAAGAAATATTAGCAATGTTTGTTGTTTTTTTTCTCCTCCTGCTAAATGTATTTAGCTCTAATACATGTGCTTTCAAATAAAAGGCTCATGTTGACTGGAGTGCAGTAGACTTTTTGTATTTCTTCTCTGCCAAATCTCAGCCAGAGTTTCAATCTTAAACAACGCCACAAACCACTTCTTCTCTGACACAAAGTTTCGGTTGTAAAAGTATTCTTTTCAGAGACTGTTGAAGGAAGTAAACATTGGACTATACTTATGTCAGGCATTCAACTGCTCTTCTGACAGTTAAAGTTAGCTGGGGTTTGAGTTTATAAACCGCTAATCATCCGCTTGTGTTGTTCTGTCCATGATAAACAAGCTGTATGTCTGCTGAAGGAAGTCATACATGTCTAACATGCAAGCAGATGAACATCAGATTTTAGTTAAATCGTTATTATGAAAAAATTAAACGTGAGGTAAATCTGGGCCAGATTACTGTTAGGGCTGAGGGGGCCGGGGCTGGGGGGGCCAGGGCCAGGGCTGGGGGGGCTGGGGCTGGGGTGGGCTGGGGGGGCCAGGGCTGGAGCTGGGGGGGCCGGGGCTGGGGGGGGCCGGGGCTGGGGGGGCCGGGGCTGGGGGGGCCGGGGCTGGGGGGGGCCGGGGCTGGGGGGGCCGGGGCTGGGGCTGGGGGGGGCTGGGGGGGGCTGGGGGGGGCCGGGGCCCCTGGCAGGGGTGGTCTGGTGTCCCCCTGGTTGTGAGGTCAGCTCTGGGTGGAACTTCACAACACGGAGCAAAACTGGGCAAAGACAAGCGACTGACTTCACACTCTCACAGACGCCAACCAGACCGGAGGAGCCAGAAACCGGGTTTTTGCGAGCGTGTGTGTGTGTATTGTGTGTGTGTGTGTATTGTGGGTGTGTATTGTGTGTGTGTGAGTTGTGTGTGTGTGGTAAGGAAAGAGCAGAAAAGCTAGTTTCATGGTTTGTGATTCCGATGGAAAGTCCGTAAAACCAGTTTTCAGTAGAGGGAAACAGTTTAGCCTAATAGCTCGCATATTCCACCATGCTAACTCACACATACTGTATATAGTGTGTAAGAACAGCCACGCACATTCAGTATTATATCTTGATAATGGATCAAAATATTGTTAAATACTCAACGTTTAATTCTGATTATATCAGCTTAGTGTTGATTAAAAAAAAACGGGATTAGGTTGGCATGGAAACTGACGGATGGATTCATTAACGTGTTCCAAGACTGTGACCATGATTTGACTGGAGGGAGGGAGGGAGGGAGGGAGGGAGGTAGGGAGGGAGGGAGGGAGGGAGGGGATAAATTGAGGTAAGAGGAGAGCTGGTCACTGTGGTCTTGTTTGGCACACTGGTCTTGGCACATTGTGGTCATGTGCAAACCAATGATTTGAATAGCTAAACACACACACACACACACACACACACACTCACACTCCCATCCAACACACAGTCCTGTGTCCTCCTCTAGGTACAGTAAGGCTCTGAATTCTGCCTTAAGAACGACAGCCAGCCTCCCAGCCCTGAAACCTTTAAAAGGGGGACTGAGAGATTCAGCTGGCCCATGAGGAAGGTACGAGGAGTGTAGGTAAAGGCTCTTCTTACAGTGGAAGATTCCAGTCTAATTGGTGTGGATAAACATGCCTGTATCTGTGAAGGGAACCTGACACAGATTGATAGCATGTGTGTCCACTTGCTAACCTGACTGACTGACTTGAGGTGCATGCAGTAGGAGCACTGTAGTCTAGTAGTAATAGTAATATTATTGTGGTATTGTGTTACTATTGTAGTAATACTGTGACAGTAGTAGTATAGCAGTAGTAGTATTGCAGTAATAGTAACCGTGTAGCATGAGAGGAACCCCAGCTGAAACAAGCTGGCACTCGTGATATAAAAAAACACCCAAGCACAAGAGTGCTACTGTAACTGCTGCAGAGGTACAGTGTGTGTGTGTGTGTGTGTTTGTGTGTGTGTGTGTGTGTGTGTGTGTGTGCGTGTGCAGAGGGGACTAGCAGTGGGCTGCTGTAAGGGGCCAGACCTCCAGATGAGCTATCTGGAGACCTGGAGCTCAGAGGCTCTCTTCTCTGCAGCGCAGCCCAGTGGGGAGAGGGGATATGGGGAGGTAGAGAGGGGAGGAGGGGAGGGAGGAGGTAGAGAGGGGAGGAGGGGAGGGAGGAGGAGGTAGAGAGGGGATATGGGGAGGTAGAGAGGGGAGGAGGGGAGGGAGGAGGTAGAGAGGGGAGGAGGGGAGGGAGGAGGAGGTAGAGAGGGGATATGGGGAGGTAGAGAGGGGAGGAGGGAAGGGAGGAGGTAGAGAGGGGAGGAGGAGGGAGGAGGAGGGAGGAGGAGGGAGGAGGAGGTAGAGAGGGGAGGAGGGGAGGGAGGGAGGAGGAGGTAGAGAGGGGAGGAGGGGAGGGAGGAGGAGGTAGAGAGGGGATATGGGGAGGTAGAGAGGGGAGGAGGGGAGGGAGGAGGTAGAGAGGGGAGGAGGAGGGAGGAGGAGGGAGGAGGAGGTAGAGAGGGGAGGAGGGGAGGGAGGAGGAGGTAGAGAGGGGAGGAGGGGAGGGAGGAGGAGGTAGAGAGGGGATATGGGGAGGTAGAGAGGGGAGGAGGGGAGGGAGGAGGTAGAGAGGGGAGGAGGAGGGAGGAGGAGGGAGGAGAAGGGAGGAGGAGGGAGGAGGAGGTAGAGGAGAAGCTCAGATGTGCGTTGTGACGGAGTATTAACCTACTTTCTTGTGATCCTGAGCCGTTGTTCATCTGAGCAGGGTTAGTGACAGTTTGGGCTCCTTTGTTGAAATGCACTCAGTCAGTAATCACGCATCCTGGCCCCGTGGGTGTCTGACACAAGGATTAATAATCTGGATTAATGAGAGTGTTGTTCCCGATGATTGGGAGGATGTTGCTTGCTAGCTTTTACATATATTTTTCGAATTGCTGTTATATTTATCACTACTGAAACATGATTTAATCCCGTTTCGCTTTAATATATTTGAGCAGGAATCTGAGAACATCCTGTTAGATGTGTCTGACAGGAAGGAAGGATTGACCCACTTCCTGTCAAGCAATATCTGACACACGGAGGTCCGCTCTGACAGACAGGAGAACGGCTGTTTTAGTTCTGCTGAGGAAGAACCAGAACACTGTGGGTTCCAAACAGGAAAACTGGTTCCTTCTTAAAATGGGTAAGTGGAAGAACCAGTTCTGTTCTAGGTCTGAGTAGGGATGGAGGGATGGAGAGAGGGATGGACAGAGGAGGAGAGGTCTGTGTAGAGATGGGGGGATGGAGAGTAGAGGAAAGGTCGATGGAGAGAGGGATGAAGAGAGGGCCGTGGAGAGGAGTTAATAAAGTTAACAGATGTTGACGGCAGACCAACAGGTGATTATGTCATCTTCATGTATGGCTCCTCTGTGTCCACACACACACACACACACACACACACACACACACACACACACACACACACTGGTTTGTTTACCCACCATACTACACACATCAACACTACAGGCAGCCTTGGCTCGTAACAGCAATGTAAATCTGACACAGGAGTCTCCCAAGACGAAGACTTTAAATCTCTCTCTACCTCATTCCCCCTCCAGAGAATGGATCTTACACTTTAAAGAGGCTTCCTCTCTGTGTGTGTGTGTGTGTGTGTGTGTGTGTGTGTGTGTGTGTGTGTGCGTGTTGTAGTGTGTGTAGTCAGGGACTAAGATCTTTCGAATGTTAGAATGTTAGAATGTTAGTGCTAGATAAATCTACTGAGTTATGTTTACATGCACGTAAACGTGTGTGTGTGTCTGTGTGTGTCTGTGTCTGTGTGTGTGTGTGTCTGTGTGTCTGTGTGTGTGTGTGTGTGTGTGTCTGTGTGTCTGTGTGTGTGTGTCTGTGTGTGTGTGTCTGTGTGTGTGTGTGTCTGTGTGTGTGTGTGTCTGTGTGTGTGTGTGTCTGTGTGTGTGTGTCTGTGTGTGTGTGTCTGTGTGTGTGTGTGTCTGTGTGTGTGTGTGTGTGTGTGCCAAGGTAACGTTACAGACAAACTGCTGGTCTGTTTTTCTTAGTTGTGTTTCTGAACACACTGATCTACGAACACCGCTGTTTATCCAGGAGCGACGACAACACACACACACACACACACACACACACACAGACACTAAAGACATACAACCAAACACACACACAGACCCACAGACATAGAAGCCTGTTATAATGCTGATGGTTAGACACGCATGGTTAGCTCTGTGTGATGGAGCAGATGAAAGAGCTATCAGCAGGGAAGAGGAGAGGAGGAGAGGGAGAGAGGAGGAGGAGGAGGAGAGGAGGAGGAGGACGAGGAGGAGAGGAGGAGGAGGAGGAGGAGAGGAGGAGGAGGTATTTTTACATGCTTCAGAAGACTCTAACAGAATGTTACAATATTGGCACACACACACACACACACACAAGCATCCCTGGAGTTGGTGATTCACACTGCAGCTGTCTGTCTGCATTTCCACTGCCACATGAGTGTGTGTCGGGGGACTACATATTAGTGTTTGTGTGTGTGTGTGTGTATGTGTGAGTATCTGTGCTGTCATGTCACAGAGAGCCAAAACTGACCTCACTCGGCAGTCCACAAGCCCGGAGGACCCATCTGTCTCCCAGCCCAGAGGGCAGACCTGGGCCTGGAGCTGGAGCTGGGCCTGGAGCTGCTGGGCCTGGAGCTGCTGTGCCTGGAGCTGCTGGGCCTGGAGCTGGGCCTGGAGCTGGGCCTGGAGCTGCTGGGCCTGGAGCTGCTGGGCCTGGAGCTGCTGGGCCTGGAGCTGGGCCTGGAGCTGGGCCTGGAGCTGGGCCTGGAGCTGCTGGGCCTGGAGCTGCTGGGCCTGGAGCTGCTGGGCCTGGAGCTGCTGGGCCTGGAGCTGGGCCTGGAGCTGGGCCTGCTGTGCCTGGAGCTGCTGGGCCTGGAGCTGGGCCTGGAGCTGGGCCTGGAGCTGGGCCTGGAGCTGGGCCTGCTGGGCCTGGAGCTGCTGGGCCTGGAGCTGGGCCTGGAGCTGGGCCTGGAGCTGGGCCTGGAGCTGGGCCTGGAGCTGGGCCTGGAGCTGGGCCTGCTGGGCCTGGAGCTGCTGGGCCTGGAGCTGGGCCTGGAGCTGGGCCTGGAGCTGCTGGGCCTGCTGGGCTCAGATAAGAAGCTCCAGACAGCAGCAGGACCTCCAGCAGGTCCCTGGTCTCAGAGAGAGGCAAAGAGAAAGAAATAGGGGGAGGAAGAGAGAGGTGGAAAAAAAGACAACAAAAGGAGAGAGAGTGAAAAAGTGGTCCTGGGAGCGTTCATGTAGCTACGCTTCTCTCCATATCCCATCGTCACATGACAGTCCAACAGAAGTCACTGGTTTCTGCTTCACTCTGTCCAACACTCATTCTCAAAGATTCATGGAGCAAAGACAATCATTCATGAGCTATCCCACAGACAATGTGGGACCTCATCAACAACCTCATCAACAAGTCTCTTTTCTGTCTCTCTGTCACACACACACACACAAGCACACACACACACACACACACCTCTGGTTTGTGTCTGAGTGAGCTGTGGCAGATCAGTAGGGGGTCTCCATGACGGCAGTCTCCATGACTCCAGTCTCCATGGGGATGTGTTGCTGTGACAGCTCACCTAGACGACCTGACAGGAAACAGAGAGTCTATGATGGAGGTTGACAAGTCTGTCTGAGCTCAGAGCTCTGCTAGGCTGAAGCTGTGTCTGTGGGTGTGTCTGTGTGTGTGTGTGTGTGTGTGTGTGTGTGTGTCTGTGTGTGTGTGTGTGTGTGTGTGTGTGTGTGTGTGTGTCTGTGCGTGTGTCTGTGTGTGTGTGTGTGTGTGTGTGTGTGTGTGTGTGTGTGTGTGTCTGTGCGTGTGTCTGTGTGTGTGTGTGTGTGTCTGTGCGTGTGTCTGTGCATGTGTCTGTGTGTGTGTGTGTGTGTGTGTGTGTGTGTGTGTGTGTGTGTGTGTGTGTGTGTGTCTGCGTGTGTGATTTACAGGAATACAATCCTGCTCTGGTCAGTGACCACAGACTGATACTCTCACTTCTCAACCAAAACACTATCATTCCCACACACACACACACACACACACACACACACACACACACACACACACACACACACACACCCCTGACCCCCCCAGGCCCCCCTGGGCCCCCTGAGCCCCCCCAGCCCCCGGCCTCCACATCCATTGAGCCGCTGGGTGGCTAAGTCAGTCCCACCTGGTTTCCAGTTAGCTGGGCGGGGCGGTTTCATGTCCAATACACAAGTCTGTCACAGCAGGTCAGAGTCTGCTGGAACAGAGAGACAGAGAGATAACGACAGGTAGACAAAGAGAGAGACATAGAGAAACAAAAGTGGAGGAGAGAGAGAAGGGGAGGGAGTGTTTAGTACGCAGACATAGAATGAAAGAGAGAGAGAGAGAGAGATGTGTAGTCATGGCACGACCTCTTCAAAGGGGCGAGAGACGCAGGCAGGTTGTGGAGACTTGGAGTTATGAAACCTGGAGAATGTTCAGATTTATGAGGTGAGGCTCTCCATCTCTCTCTCTGTCACCCTCTCTCCCCCTGTCTCCCTCTCTCCCCCTGTCTCCCTCTCTCCCCCTGTCTCCCTCTCTCCCTCTCTCTCTTTCTCCTAGAAGGGAGGCTAATATGGCTGGTGTTTAGGACTTTAAGCAGTACACTGAAGGGATGCATACTGTTACACCCCTCCAGTGTTTATCCTCCTCACCCCCCTCCTCCTCACCCCCCTCCTTCTCTGCCCCTCCTTCTTCTCTCCCCCTCCTCCTGTCCCCCCCCCCCCTCCTCCCCACATCTGGTTTCAATCCCAGCCGAGATTACAAAATTCAGCACAGCCCCATCAACAACAACACCCTCCCCCCCTCCTCTCCTCTCTTCTCATCTCCCCTACTCCCCTCCTCCGCTCCTAACCCCACACCCTCCCCCAGCCCTCCTCCCCCTCACACTGAACTTATTTCGCTCTGCAGGTTGAATGTGAACGGGATCCTCAGAGTTCCAGATCTGTCTCAGCCCATTCTTGAAGCTTCACAATCCCCTCGCCAGCACACACACACACACATACACACACACAATGCCTCTCTCTCTCTCTCACACACACACACACTGCCTCTCTCACACACACACACACAGCCTCACAAACACATTAATAAAAAAAACAACTATAAAATCGCAACACCAACAAACACAGCACTGAGACACCAGAACGCAGGGAGAAAAAAACTCTCCTCCTCCCCTCCTCTTTTCTTCCCTCCTCTTCTCTCCCCCCTCCTCTCTCCCCCCTCCTCTCTCCCCCCTCCTCTCTCCCCCTGTCCCATCCATGTGTGGATGGCATGCAAGTTCCTGGGTCCCACGGTTCTGCTTGTGATTCTGCTGCGGTCCTGTTCTGAGTGAGTGTGTGTGTGTGTGTGTGTGTGTGTGTGTGTGTGTGTGTGTGTGTGTGCGGACCACAGCCTGGCCTTAGGAGGCCGGGGTCTGTCAGGGAGTCACGCGCTGTTGCCCGGGGAACAACACCGCGTCTGCGGTCCTCTGAGACCACAGCAGCTGAGGAATGAGCGGGAGGGGAGACGGGGGGGGAGACGAGGGGGGCGGGGCTTGGTTAATTGAGTCATGTGACTAGCATTCCTCTGCACGGCTTGACTGGAGCGCTGCTGTGTTCTTTAATGAGGCCATTATGAGGAGACTCTGCTCTGCTGTTAGACTCACTAGAAGGCTCTGTCTCGCGCACATCACACACGCGCGCACACGCATCACACACACACGCACACACACACACACACACACACACACACACAGACTCATACGCACACACCTCCTCTCTTATCTCCCCCTGCAGGGCACCAGCACACTGCCCAGCCAGACTAACCTACTTGAGGCAGAGACAGTCCAGGGTGACTGATGACCTCTTTAGACAGGTGAGGCTCCAGGGCAGGAGGAGCTGAACCCTGACCCCACTCTGCCTCTATCTGGGCCCAGACCCCCCCCCCCCCCGGTTCTCTACAGCTGGCAGAGACAACACGTTTGAGTGCTCTGAGAGAGACACTGACAGGCACATTACATAGCAGAGGGCTTATCGGGGATTTGTGAGTTTGAGTGTGTGTGAGGGTGTGTGTGTTTGGTTCTTGGCCTTGCTTGTGTTCCAACTGGGTCTCAGGTCCTGAGAAAGCTGAACAGTGTGTTCTGGATGTTCTACTACCCAGCCTCCTATTAGAGGCCTGGACTCTCTGCTCTACTACCCAGCCTCCTATTAGAGGCCTGGACTCTCTGCTCTACTACCCAGCCTCCTATTAGAGGCCTGGACTCTCTGCTCTACTACCCAGCCTCCTATTAGAGGCCTGGACTCTCTGCTCTACTACCCAGCCTCCTATTAGAGGCCTGGACTCTCTGCTCTACTACCCAGCCTCCTATTAGAGGCCTGGACTCTCTGCTCTACTACCCAGCCTCCTATTAGAGGCCTGGACTCTCTGCTCTACTAACCAGCCTCCTATTAGAGGCCTGGACTCTCTGCTCTACTACCCAGCCTCCTATTAGAGGCCTGGACTCTCTGCTCTACTAATGCTCTAATACTCTGCTCGTGTCTGGATGTTGACCAATCACAGCCTCTCCTCTGGCATCACTCCGTACTTCTTCACCATCACTTCCTGTTCCTCCTCCATCAATTCCTGTTCCTGTTTACCGAACCGTGATCTAACGCTGAGCTTTCTGCAGGTCAGAGGTCAACTCCACTGGGGAGTCACTTATTAAATCAGGATAGAGGATGGATGGTTATTAAACCCTAAAGGGTGTATTTGTGTGTGTGTGTACCTTGTGGTGGTAGAGGGGAGGTTGTGTGTGTGTGTGCTCCTGTGTGGGTTTAGAGGGAGGATGGTGTGTGTGTGTGTGTGTGTGTGTGTGTGTGTGTGTGTGAGACTGTGGTCAGGCATTTGGGAGGAGACTGTACACTAACACAGCGTAACCAATGAAAAGCCATGTCTTGTGGGTTCCAGTGCACGCACTCCTTACCTCCCACACACACACACACACACACACACACACACACACACACACACACACACACACACACACACACACACACACACACAGTCTGTGAATTTCCCCATCTGCAGCTAGATCACTCTAGCAGGAACAGGTGTGTTCATTACTGAACACATTCCTGACATCGGGGAAAGGTTTTGACGTCAGTACACGTGTTGGTCTGTGTGTGTGTTTGTGTGTGCGTGCATGTTTGCGGGCATATGTATGTTCATGTGTTTGTGTGTGTGTGTGTGTGTGTGTGTGTGTGTGTGTGTGGGGGGGGAGCCGTAACATTCCTCCAGCATGACAGGCCTGTTTGGGTCAGCATCACACACACTCTCCTGCCCGCCCCGCTCTCCTTCTGTCTCATTCATCCATGACCTCGCTCTCCCTTTCAGCAGTGTGTGCGCTAAGAAATGGAGCTTTTCATTCTGAATCATGGATGTGACACGAATAGTAGTGCCTCTACACACACACACATACACACACACACACACACACTCCTGCAGTTCCAGTACACACTCAATGGTGACGTGGGTCAATGAGAGTTTGTTCACAGCAACGTTTCCTTGAGTAGGAAACCAGGAACCATGAAAGAGTTGAACACACACACACTCTCTCTTCGTCTCTCTCTCTCTCTCTCTCTCTCTCTCTCTCTCTCTCTCTCTCTCTCTCTAGGAGTGATGACAAATATAGACCCTTCTGTTTTGAAGCGAGACTTCCTGGCCTCCTCACAGACATTAAAAGGTTCCAGTAATATCTCCAGAGGGCCTCAGGGGGGGGGTGGGTGGGGGTTAGGGGGTGAAAGGTCACGAGGCAGGGATCTGACCCCCGTCTCAGTTGTACAGTATCACATCTCTCCTAGTCCTGCCTCTCTGGTAAACCGATCACGCCTAATGGGCTAAACATCCCCCTTTGTAGCATGCCACGGCTTCACATGCTAATGTGTAACGTTAGCACACACCTAGCTCTTTCAGCAGGCAGGGGAAACGGACAGCTGCTGTTAACCCCATCCACAGCCTCTGTTTGGATAACACTGCACCCCTCCATCTTGGATTCCCCCCTTTCTTCCTGTTTCTGGCTGTCGTGTTCTGGTGACAAGCTTGATCAAGGTTTCGCTGGTTTCCTTCTTGATCTAGGCCGCCACGACAGTACCTGATTGGCTGAGGCTGGTGGTCCTCAGAGTGTGCTTTGGTTGGGATTGGAGGAAATGTTGGAGGGGAGACAGGGAGAAGCTGAATGGGGGTTTTATCTTTCCACCAAGTGAGGAGAATGTTCATTTGAACTGTAACTGGAAGCAGAGAGAGTGGGAGGGGAAACAAGCCCTCCTATCTAAAGACGCTTTCAGATCTCAGTCTGAAGCTTCAAAAACACTAAGTTCAGACCTTCTAGAACCTTCTATTCGGCTGTGTGGTCGTCTGCCAACAGTCAATCATCTTCTGGCCGAGGTCAAAACCTTGGAATCCGAACAACGTGAGAAGAGACAGGAAATCCTTCAGGATGATTCAACGCTCGGAGGGTTCATGCAATGGGAGTCGTGACTGATAAGATAAAGAGGCTGTTATTGGCTGGATTTATGAGCCAGAGTGGTGGGTGGAGTCACTAGAGAGAGAAAGAGAGCACAGCTTCCTGGACAAACCTGCTGACCCTTCACCCCCTGCCACCTTGACCAGGGGTCAAAGGTGAGAGGTCATAGGTGGTCGAGGGGGAGCAGAGCGTCTGTGTGTTCAGAGTACGATCTGTGGTCCAGGTTTTGTGGATGAATAAATATCCAATCATTGTTGGTTTTCTGGTCCATGTTTTTCTTGGCGAGGACTTCTAAAGCTGTGCAGGGGAATGGAGTTAGCAGAGAGAGGGGGGGAGAGAGAGGGAGAGAAGGAGAGGGGGAGAGAAGGAAAGAGGGAGAGAGAGAGAGGGAGAGAGAAAGAAAGAGAGAGGGAGAAAGGGGGTGCTCAAACTAACTTCCAACTTTGTCTCCAGCAGAGAAGAAATCTAGGACAGTGTGAGATTTCAGAGTACACACGCATGCATGCACCAGGTGTACACGCCGTACACACTCCTGTGCACACACTCCTGCGCACACACACACACACACACGTAAGGCTGGACAACACACACCAGCGTGGCTTTATAAGTGTCCATGTAAGGGTAAAATATGCGAGGTGTTATGGAGGTGAGTGATAATTTATCAGAAACACATGCTGTGCTTCTCACTTAACGTGGCTAACCCTAATACACACACACACACACACACACACACACACCTCCCTCAACTTCTTATTCACTTCAATACCCTCTCCCCCCTCAAATGTTCATCTAAATCTCCTAAATCTCACTAAAACTCTTGTTTGTCTCTCCCGTCTTTCTCCCCCTCCCTCCCTCCCTTCCTCCCTCTTCTTCTCTCCCTCTTCTGTCCTCACTCTGGGTATGCAAGGCCTCAGTGGTACTGGTAACAGAAACTTTAAGGATCTTTTCTGTCTCTCCATTTTCTCTCCCACTTTTTTTCTGCTGTCACCCCTGTTACTTTCTCCAGCCTGTCTCTCCCCTCTTCTTCCCTCCTCCTCCTCTCTCTCTCTCTCTCTCTCTCTCCCTCCCTCCCTCCCCCCTCTCTCCTCCAGGGAGATTTCATCCCTGCCTCTTGACTGTGAAGAGGCAGATGAACAAAGCAGGTTCTATTGAGCTCAGTTCATTCTCAGACACGGCCAACACATTATGCACATTATGCAACTCCACAGGCTGTTTCTCTACCCATCACTTCTCTCTCTCTCTCTCTCTCTCTCTCTTTCCTATCTACCCATCACTTCTCTCTCTCTCTGTCTCTCACTCTGTCTACCTTTCCTACTGACATGAAGGAAGGCGGGGGAGAGAGAGAAAGTTGGATCTGATGACCAGCAGGGAGAGGAGGAGGGATGAAGAGGAAGGGAGGATGGAAAGATGGAGGAATGGAAAGGTGGAGAGGTTGTTTTTTGCCCTTTCTACCGGCTGGGCTTTTATTTAGAGCGCAGCAGGAATATACCCACAGTCTGCTAATCCACATGTCACACATTCCTGAGAGAGAGAGAGAGAGAGAGAGACAGAGAGAGAGACAGAGAGAGAGACAGTGAGAGGGAGAGAGACAGAGAGAAACACACACACACACAGAGAGACAGACAGAGATAGAGAGAACATGGGTTGGAG
Organism: Neosalanx taihuensis; assembly: GCA_030340665.1. NCBI lineage: Eukaryota > Metazoa > Chordata > Actinopteri > Osmeriformes > Salangidae > Neosalanx > Neosalanx taihuensis. The sequence continues at coordinate 7,168,936 of CM059312.1, read as the reverse complement.
AGAGATTCGATCCAGCTAGAGGGTTAACGTCAGTGGAGAGAGATTGGCATGACTGCAAGGCGCCTCCTGTGGTGTCCAGCATGAGCACACACACACACACAAACACACATGCCATTTACACAGAGATCGAGCTGCATCTCCATGACCAACCCTACAAGTTGTTTTGAGAATGTGTGTCTGTGTGTGAGTGAGAGACAGCCTGCTCTCTGATAACAGCTGTCCTGTAGATGTGATGCGTTGCTTGGCAGGAGGTGTGTGACGGTCTGCATTCAGCCACAACCGCTTAGCTGTGCCGGTTTGGCCCTGGGGGAGCTGTCCAGGCCTGGAAATACTGACTGTGTGTGTGTGTGAATGAGTGTGCGTGTGAGTGTGTGTGTTCCTTGGCTGGGTTCCCCATTGCTGGAACCCTCAGTGATTTGTTGCCCTGACTGTATTTATCCTCCAAAGTGGACTGTTAGCTCACTGACAGTGAGCTAAGATGCACTTGAGATGCAAACTGTACACACACACACACAAACACACACTAACACACCCCAAACAACAATGACATCACACACCCAGCCAGCCAAGCAAGAAAATAGCGTTCTGAGTGTCTCATCACGTTCTATACTGCCAACCCCCCTCTCACCCCCTCACCCCTGTCACCCCCTCCCTAAAGACGTGTAAGATAAGTTCACAGCACAGCTGAAAGCAGCAGTGAGCTCACTGGTTAGTGTTAGAGACAAGATCCATCTGCATCAGAATGCGTCGACAATGGCAAAGCAGTCCAAGACCCGAGGAGAGTTTGTTTGTCAACGAGTGTGTGTATGTGGTGTTTCCAGGTATGTGTGTGTGGTGTGGGGGTAAGGTAAATCTGATGTTCACACATACACACTGCCCCCCCCCCCTCCCCACATGATGGTGGGGAGGGGGAGGAGAGAAGAAGGGAGGAGGGTGTAAGATAACTGAAGAAGGTAATTGAGGTGTTGAGATAATGTAACTCCTCACTGGATTTCATCCATCACAGGGGAAGAGGAGGGGAGCAGGGTGAGGAGAAAGATGTAGGGTGGGAAAGAAGGAGGGAGGACGGGCGAGTGAAAGATATGTGGCGGAGAGTAATATCCGCTGGCTGGCAATCTGAGGATTTCATTAAGAACATTCCATCATGAGGTCATGGTGATCAAGCTACCAAGACATGCTGGTAGAACAGCCTCTCAGAGACAGAAAGAGAAGAGAGAGAGAGGTGGTCAGGTAAAGGTCTTTCTGTGCGTCAGACCCCCTTCCACACATATTATATCCATGGACTAGTCAAAACACACACACACACCGTACTCGCCCCTCGCTCACTCACACTGCCCTGCTTATCTGCTCCAGTTACAGGACCGAGGTTCCACAGGAAAGAGAGAGAGAAGGGGGGTGGGTAGAGGGAGAGGAGATCCAGCAGGAGAGTTACTGTCAGAGGTAAGAGAATGGGTAGGGTTGGAGAGAAAGAGATACAAAGAGAGATACAGGGAGGGAGGTAAAGACTGGGCTGGGTCAGTGTGTGTGTGTGTGTGCATACCTGAGGACAGCAGGCTGGGTGGAGGAGAGGGGGGGGAGACCAATCCTAGCTAAACTGACAAGGAGTCTGACTGTGTTAACAGCTGGCCGTGGGTGTGAAGAGATGTGAGGATGCTTTGAGGGACAGTGTGGGAGGATGAAGGGGGGGATTGTAACAGAGGAGGGCTAATCCCACACTGAGGGGGAGGAATTAATAATCTAACATTTCCTCCTTTGGTCCCATAATCTTGCTTCTAATCCCAGACACAGATGGAGTTATGGAGAGACGTGCTGTAATGCCATCCTGTCAGAGAACTGAACGACACATTACAGCGCCCCATCTGGAGGATAGAGTACACACGCCACACACACACCACGCACACAAATAATTTGGACAACCACAGAAACGTGTCATTCAAAGGTACATTTTCTTGGCGCCGGGGCGGTGAAGGCCATTGCGCTCTCTTCCTGTACCACACTTCCCGTTTCCTGTGTTTCAGGAAGAGAGTGCAGCGGGCTAAATATACCCACTGGGGGATGTCTGCTGTGTTTATCAATGAGATGCATTTCTAATATAAATACATGTGACCCTGGGAGTGTGATGACTGCAGCCTTGACACATGGCTGCCACTCAGACACACACACACAGTCACAGTGCATTTTCAAAGGGAAGATGTGGTTTTTGGTTCCTCAGCAGTGTGTATCCAGCTGTGTGATTAGGCTCTGCTGCTGGACCACTGACCCTCTGAGGTTCTGCTGCTGGACCACTGACCTGCTGAGGCTCTGCTGCTGGACCACTGACCCTCTGAGGTTCTGCTGCTGGACCACTGACCTGCTTAGGCTCTGCTACTGGACCACTGACCCTCTGAGGTTCTGCTGCTGGACCACTGACCTGCTGAGGCTCTGCTACTGGACCACTGACCCTCTGCTACTGAACTACTGACCCTATGCTACTGGACCACGGACCCTCTGAGGCTCTGCTACTGAACTACTGACCCTCTGAGGCTCTGCTGTTGGACCACTGACCCTCTGAGGCTCTGCTGCTAGACCACTGACCTGCTGAGGCTCTGCTGCTAGACCACTGACCTACTGACCCTCTGCTGCTGGACCACTGACCCTCTGAGGCTCTACCAGGGGTGGGTCTTACCCCACCTCACAGGTCAAAGCTGCCGAGTTCTAGCAGTAAGACACCATACACTCCCTCTAGTGGTCGTGAACAGAACCACACTGTGAGACAAGAAGAACTGACCCTTTATTAGGACAGGGCAGGCATTGCTATGGATACTTTGTCAGGATGCAGCAGATACAGCTGTGATCTGATTGGTCTGTCTGCTTCAAGAAAAAGCTAAAAACTCACTTATTCCGATAATTTAATGGCACTTAAATATGATGTTGTTCTTCAAAATTACTTGTTAATCCCTGTGCGGCAACTTGCTAGTGTTGTTGCTTTATTGTACGTGTCCCACTGGTAGACTACTGTCTGTTAGAAAATATGCAGAGGAATAATCTTATAGCTCTTCCCTTGGCACTTATTGGTTTTCACTATGTATGTTTCATAAACTATAAGCATGCTATGTTTGGGGTCTATCACGTTGCTATGATCAGTGACCGATGCTCTTTTGTAAAGCTCTCTCTTAAAAGTTACTTTGCATAAAAGTGTCTGCTAACTGAATTCATGTGAATTACTTCTCCTTAAGCTAGGTGCATGATGCAATGATGATGCAATAATGGGAGAGACACAAAATGACACAGGAAGCAGTTTCAGGAGAGGGTTCATAGCCATGAACAGGCTCACCTCCAACTTCTGTTTACACACACACAATCACACACAGAAAAGAGAGGTTTAGAGCATCTCCTTCTCCTCACTCTCCTCCTCCTCGAGCCTCACTCTCCTCCTCCGCTTCGTCCTCCTCCTCACTTTCCTTCTCGCCCTCACTCTCCTCCTCCTCCTCACTCTCCTCCTCCGCTTCGCCCTCCTCCTCACTTTCCTCCTCCTTCTCGCCCTCACTCTTCTACCTCCTCATCGCCCTCTCTCCTCCTTGAGGGGATAACAAGGAGGGCGAGGGTCCTCCTCCTCCTCTCCTCACTCTCCTCCTCGCCCTCACTTGCCTCATCGAGCCTCACTCTCCTTCTCCTTCTCGCCCTCTCTCCTCACTTTCCTCCTCGTCCTCGCCCTCCTCACTCTCCTCCTCCGCTACGCCCTCCTCCTCACTTTCCTCCTCCTTCTCGCCCTCACTCTCCTCCTCCTCCTCACTCTCCTCCTCCTCCTCACTCTCCTCCTCCGCTTCGCCCTCCTCCTCACTTTCCTACTCCTTTTCACCCTCACTCTCCTACCTCCTCATCGCTCTCTCTCCTCCTTGAGGAGATAACAAGGAGGAGGGCGAGGGTCCTCCTCCTCCTCTCCTCACTCTCCTCCTCACCCTCGCTCGCCTCCTCGAGCCTCACTCTACTCCTCCACACTCTCCTCCTCACTTTCCTCCTCCTCGCTCTGAGGGAGAGGGTCCTCCTCCTCTCCTCACTCGCCTCCTCACCCTCACTCTCCTCCTCCTCACTTTCCTCCTCCATCTCACCCTCTCTCCTCCTCCTCCTCACTCTCCTCCTCTGCTTCACCCTCCTCCTCACTTTCCTCCTCCTCCTCTCCTCACTCTCCTCCTCGCCCGCCTCCTCGAGCCTCACTCTCCTCCTCCTCTTTCTCACTCTTCTCCTAAAAAACTCGCCCCCTCTCCTCCTCCTCCTCACTCTCCTCCTCTGCTTTACCCTCCTCCTCACTTTCCTCCTCCTCCTCACTCTCCTCCTTGCTCGCCTGCTTGAGCCTCACTCTCCTCCTCCTTCTCGCCCTCACTCTCCTCCTCCTCCTCACTCTCCTCCTCGCTCGCCTGCTCGAGCCTCACTCTCCTCCTCCTCTTTCTCGCCTCTCTCCTCCTCCTCACTCTCCTCCTCACTTTCCTCCTCCTCGCTCTGAGGGAGAGGGTCCTCCTCCTCTCACCACTCTCCTCCTCGTCCTCACTCTCCTCCTCCTCCTCACTTTCCTCCTCCTTCTCGCCCTCACTCTCCTCCTCCTCCTCCTCCTCACTGTCCTCCTCCGCTTCGCCCTCCTCCTCACTTTCCTCCTCCTTCTCGCCCTCACTCTTCTACCTCCTCATCGCCCTCTCTCCACCTTGAGGGGATAACAAGGAGGGCGAGGGTCCTCCTCCTCCTCTCCTCACTCTCCTCCTCGCCCTCGCTTGCCTCCTCGAGCCTCACTCTCCTCCTCCTTCTCGCCCTCTCTCCTCCTCACTTTCCTCCTCGTCCTCGCCCTCCTCACTCTCCTCCTCCGCTACGCCCTCCTCCTCACTTTCCTCCTCCTTCTCGCCCTCACTCTCCTCCTCCTCACTCTCCTCCTCACTCTCCTCCTCCTCCTCACTCTCCTCCTCCGCTTCGCCCTCCTCCTCACTTTCCTACTCCTTTTCACCCTCACTCTCCTACCTCCTCATCGCTCTCTCTCCTCCTTGAGGAGATAACAAGGAGGAGGGCGAGGGTCCTCCTCTCCTCACTCTCCTCCTCACCCTCGCTCGCCTCCTCGAGCCTCACTCTACTCCTCCTCACTCTCCTCCTCACTTTCCTCCTCCATCTCGCCCTCTCCTCCTCCTACTCACCCTCCTCCTCTGCTTCACCCTCCTCCTCACTTTCCTCCTCCTCCTCTCCTCACTCTCGTTCTCGCCCTCGCTCGCCTCCTCGAGCCTCACTCTCCTCCTCCTCTTTCTCGCCTCTCTCCTCCTCCTCGCTCTGAGGGAGAGGGTCCCACTCTCCTCCTTGCTCGCCTGCTTGAGCCTCACTCTCCTCCTCCTTCTCGCCCTCACTCTCCTCCTCCTCCTCACTCTCCTCCTCGCTCGCCTGCTCGAGCCTCACTCTCCTCCTCCTCTTTCTCGCCTCTGTCCACCTCCTCACTTTCCTCCTCCTCGCTCTGAGGGAGAGGGTCCTCCTCCTCCTCCTCTCACCACTCTCCTCCTCGTCCTCACTCTCCTCCTCCTCCCTCTCCTCCTCCTCCTCACTTTCCTCCTCCTTCTCGCCCTCACTCTTCTACCTCCTCATCGCCCTCTCTCCTCCTTGAGGGGATAACAAGGAGGGCGAGGGTCCTCCTCCTCCTCTCCTCACTCTCCTCCTCGCCCTCGCTTGCCTCCTCGAGCCTCACTCTCCTCCTCCTTCTCGCCCTCTCTCCTCACTTTCCTCCTCGTCCTCGCCCTCCTCACTCTCCTCCTCCGCTACGCCCTCCTCCTCACTTTCCTCCTCCTTCTCGCCCTCACTCTCCTCCTGCTCCTCACTCTCCTCCTCACTCTCCTCCTCCGCTTCGCCCTCCTCCTCACTTTCCTACTCCTTTTCACCCTCACTCTCCTACCTCCTCATCGCTCTCTCTCCTCCTTGAGGAGATAACAAGGAGGAGGGCGAGGGTCCTCCTCCTCCTCTCCTCACTCTCCTCCTCACCCTCGCTCGCCTCCTTGAGCCTCACTCTACTCCTCCTCACTCTCCTCCTCCTCACTTTCCTCCTCCATCTCACCCTCTCTCCTCCTCCTCCTCACTCTCCTCCTCTGCTTCACCCTCCTCCTCACTTTCCTCCTCCTCCTCTCCTCACTCTCCTCCTCGCCCGCCTCCTCGAGCCTCACTCTCCTCCTCCTCTTTCTCGCCTCTCTCCTCCTCCTCGCTCTGAGGGAGAGGGTCCCACTCTCCTCCTTGCTCGCCTGCTTGAGCCTCACTCTCCTCCTCCTTCTCGCCCTCACTCTCCTCCTCCTCCTCACTCTCCTCCTCGCTCGCCTGCTCGAGCCTCACTCTCCTCCTCCTCTTTCTCGCCTCTGTCCACCTCCTCACTCTCCTCCTCACTTTCCTCCTCCTCGCTCTGAGGGAGAGGGTCCTCCTCCTCCTCCTCTCACCACTCTCCTCCTCGTCCTCACTCTCCTCCTCCTCCCTCTCCTCCTCCTCCTCACTTTCCTCCTCCTTCTCGCCCTCACTCTTCTACCTCCTCATCGCCCTCTCTCCTCCTTGAGGGGATAACAAGGAGGGCGAGGGTCCTCCTCCTCCTCTCCTCACTCTCCTCCTCGCCCTCGCTTGCCTCCTCGAGCCTCACTCTCCTCCTCCTTCTCGCCCTCTCTCCTCACTTTCCTCCTCGTCCTCGCCCTCCTCACTCTCCTCCTCCGCTACGCCCTCCTCCTCACTTTCCTCCTCCTTCTCGCCCTCACTCTCCTCCTCCTCCTCACTCTCCTCCTCCTCCTCACTCTCCTCCTCCGCTTCGCCCTCCTCCTCACTTTCCTACTCCTTTTCACCCTCACTCTCCTACCTCCTCATCGCTCTCTCTCCTCCTTGAGGAGATAACAAGGAGGAGGGCGAGGGTCCTCCTCCTCCTCTCCTCACTCTCCTCCTCACCCTCGCTCGCCTCCTTGAGCCTCACTCTACTCCTCCTCACTCTCCTCCTCCTCACTTTCCTCCTCCATCTCACCCTCTCTCCTCCTCCTCCTCACTCTCCTCCTCTGCTTCACCCTCCTCCTCACTTTCCTCCTCCTCCTCTCCTCACTCTCCTCCTCGCCCGCCTCCTCGAGCCTCACTCTCCTCCTCCTCTTTCTCGCCTCTCTCCTCCTCCTCACTTTCCTCCTCCACGCTCTGAGGGAGAGGGTCCTCCTCCTCCTCCTCACTCTCCTCCTCGCCCTCACTCTCCTCCTCACTTTCCTCCTCCTCCTCACTTTCCTCCTCCATCTCGCCCTCTCTCCTCCTCCTCCTCACTCTCCTCCTCTGCTTCACCCTCCTCCTCACTTTCCTCCTCCTCCTCTCCTCCTCGCCCTCGCTCGCCTCCTCGAGCCTCATTCTCCTCCTCCTCTTTCTCGCCTCTCTCCTCCTCCTCACTTTCCTCCTCCTCGCTCTGAGGGAGAGGATCCTCCTCCTCCTCCTCTCCTCACTCTCCTCCTCGCCCTCACTCTCCTCCTCCTCACTCTCCTCCTCCTCCTCACTTTCCTCCTCCTTCTCGCACTCACTCTCCTCCTCCTCCTCACTGTCCTCCTCCGCTTCGCCCTCCTCCTCACTTTCCTCCTCCTACTCACCCTCCTCCTCTGCTTCACCCTCCTCCTCACTTTCCTCCTCCTCCTCTCCTCAATCTCGTCCTCGCCCTCGCTCGCCTCCTCGAGCCTCACTCTCCTCCTCCACTTTCTCGCCTCTCTCCTCCTCCTCGCTCTGAGGGAGAGGGTCCTCCTCCTCCTCGCCCTCACTCTCCTCCTCCTCCTCACTCTCCTCCTAAAAAACTTGCCCCCTCTCCTCCTCCTCCTCACTCTCCTCCTCTGCTTTACCCTCCTCCTCACTTTCCTCCTCCTCCTCCTCACTCTCCTCCTCGCTCGCCTGCTCGAGCCTCACTCTCCTCCTCCTCTTACTCGCCTCTCTCCTCCTCCTCACTCTCCTCCTCACTTTCCTCCTCCTCGCTCTGAGGGAGAGGGTCCTCCTCCTCCTCCTCTCACCACTCTCCTCCTCGCCCTCACTCTCCTCCTCCTCCCTCTCCTCCTCCTCCTCACTTTCCTCCTCCTTCTCGCACTCACTCTCCTCCTCCTCCTCACTGTCCTCCTCCGCTTCGCCCTCCTCCTCACTTTCCTCCTCCTTCTCGCCCTCAATCTTCTACCTCCTCATCGCCCTCTCTCCTGCTTGAGGGGATAACAAGGAGGGCGAGGGTCCTCCTCCTCTCCTCACTCTCCTCCTTGCCCTCGCTTGCTTCCTCGAGCCTCACTCTCCTCCTCCTTCTCGCCCTCTCTCCTCCTCACTTTCCTCCTCGTCCTCGCCCTCCTCACTCTCCTCCTCCGCTACGCCCTCCTCCTCACTTTCCTCCTCCTTCTCGCCCTCACTCTCCTCCTCCTCCTCACTCTCCTCCTCCTCCTCACTCTCCTCCTCCGCTTTGCCCTCCTCCTCACTTTCCTCCTCCTTTTCACCCTCACTCTCCTACCTCCTCATCGCTCTCTCTCCTCCTTGAGGAGATAACAAGGAGGAGGGCGAGGGTCCTCCTCCTCCTCTCCTCACTCTCCTCCTCGCCCTCGCTCGCCTCCTCGAGCCTCACTCTACTCCTCCTCACTTTCCTCCTCCTCGCTCTGAGGGAGAGGGTCCTCCTCCTCTCCTCACTCGCCTCCTCACCCTCACTCTCCTCCTCCTCACTCTCCTCCTCCTCACTTTCCTCCTCCATCTCACCCTCTCTCCTCCTCCTCACTCTCCTCCTCTGCTTCACCCTCCTCCTCACTCTCCTCCTCGCCCGCCTCCTCGAGCCTCACTCTGCTCCTCCTCTTTCTCGCCTCTCTCCTCCTCCTCACTTTCCTCCTCCACGCTCTGAGGGAGAGGGTCCTCCTCCTCCTCCTCACTCTCCTCCTCGCCCTCACTCTCCTCCTCCTCACTCTCCTCCTCCTCCTCACTTTCCTCCTCCATCTCGCCCTCTCTCCTTCTCCTCCTCACTCTCCTCCTCTGCTTTATCCTCCTCCTCACTTTCCTCCTCCTCCTCACTCTCCTCCTCGCCTGCTCGAGCCTCACTCTCCTCCTCCTCTTTCTCGCCTCTCTCCTCCTCCTCCTCACTTTCCTCCTCCTTGCTCTGAGAGGGTCCTCCTCCTCCTCCTCTCCTCACTCTCCTCCTCGCCCTCACTCTCCTCCTCCTCACTCTCCTCCTGCTCCTCACTTTCCTCCTCCATCTCGCCTTCTCTCCTCCTCCTACTCACCCTCTCTCCTCCTCCTACTCACCCTCCTCCTCTGCTTCACCCTCCTCCTCACTTTCCTCCTCCTCCTCTCCTCACTCTCGTCCTCGCTCGCCTCCTCGAGCCTCACTCTCCTCCTCCTCTTTCTCGCCTCTCTCCTCCTCCTCACTTTCCTCCTCCTCGCTCTGAGGGAGAGGGTCCTCCTCCTCCTCTCCTCCTCGCCCTCACTCTCCTCCTCCTCCTCACTCTCCTCCTAAAAAACTCGCCCCCTCTCCTCCTCCTCCTCCTCACTCTCCTCCTCTGCTTTACCCTCCTCCTCACTTTCCTCCTCCTCCTCTCCTCACTCTCCTAGCCCTTGCTCGCCTCCTCGAACCTCACTCTCCTCCTCCTCGTCACTCTCCTCCTTGCTCGCCTGCTCGAGCCTCACTCTCCTCCTCCTTCTCGCCCTCACTCTCCTCCTCCTCCTCCTCACTCTCCTCCTCGCTCGCCTGCTCGAGCCTCCCTCTCCTCCTCCTCTTTCTCGCCTCTCTCCTCCTCCTCACTCTCCTCCTCACTTTCCTCCTCGCTCTGAGGGAGAGGGTCCTCCTCCTCCTCCTCTCACCACTCTCCTCCTCGCCTTCTCTCCTCCTCCTCCCTCCCCTCCTCCTCCTCACTTTCCTCCTCCATCTCGCCCTCTCTCCTCCTCACTCTCCTCCTCTGCTTCACCCTCCTCCTCACTTTCCTCCTCCTCCTCTCCTCCTCTTCCTCGCTCACCTCCTTGAGCCTCACTCTCCTCCTCCTCTTTCTCGCCTCTCTCCTCCTCCTCACTTTCCTCCTCCTCGCTCTGAGGGAGAGGGTCCTCCTCCTCGCCCTCACTCTCCTCCTCCTCACTATCCTCCTTCTTGCCCTCTCTCCTCCTCCTCCTCACTCTCCTCCTCCTCACCCTCTCTCCTTCTCCTCCTCCGCTTCGCCCTCCTCCTCACTTTCCTCCTCCTTCTCGCCCTCACTCTCCTCCTCCACTTCCTCTCCTCACTCTCCTCCTCGCCCTCACTCTCCTCCTCCTCACTTTCCTCCTCCATCTCGCCCTCTCTCCTCCTCACTTTCCTCCTCTGCTTCACCCTCCTCCTCACTTTCCTCCTCCTCCTCTCCTCACTCTCCTCCTCGCCCTTGCTCACCTCCTCGAGCCTCACTCTCCTCCTCGCCCTCTCTCCTTCTCCTCCTCCGCTTCGCCCTCCTCCTCACTTTCCTCCTCCTTCTCGCCCTCACTCTCCTCCTCCTCACTTTCCTCCTCTGCTTCACCCTCCTCGTCCTCTCCTCCTCGCCCTCGCTCGCCTCCTCAAGCCTCACTCTCCTCCTCCTCTTTCTCGCCTCTCTCCTCCTCCTCACTTTCCTCCTCCTCGCTCTGAGGGAGAGGGTCCTCCTCCTCCTCTCCTCACTCTCCTCCTCGCCCTCACTCTCCTCCTCCTCCTCACTTTCCTCCTCCATCTCACCTTCTCTTCTCCTCCTCCGCTTCGCCCTCCTCCTCACTTTCCTCCTCCTCCTCGCCCTCGCTCGCCTCCTCGAGCCTCACTCTCCTCCTCCTCTTTCCTCCTCTCTCTCCTCCTCCTCACTTTCCTCCTCCTCGCTCTGAGGGAGAGGGTCCTCCTCCTCCTCATCTCCTCACTCTCCTCCTCGCCCTCACTCTCCTCCTCCTCCCTCTCCTCCTCCTCCTCACTTTCCTCCTCCATCTCGCCCTCTCTCCTCCTCCTCACTCTCCTCCTCTCCTCACTCTCCTCCTCGCCCTCGCTCGCCTCCTCGAGCCTCACTCTCCTCCTTCTCGCCCTCTCTCCTTCTCCTCCTCCGCTTCGCCCTCCTCCTCACTTTCCTCCTCCTTCTCGCCCTCACTCTCCTCCTCCTCTCCTCACTCTCCTCCTCGCCCTCACTCTCCTCCTCCTCCTCACTTTCCTCCTCCATCTCGCCCTCTCTCCTCCTCACTCTCCTCCTCTGCTTCACCCTCCTCCTCACTTTCCTCCTCCTCCTCTCCTCACTCTCCTCCTCGCCCTTGCTCGCCTCCTCGAGCCTCACTCTCCTCCTCCTCGCCCTCTCTCCTTCTCCTCCTCCGCTACGCCCTCCTCCTCACTTTCCTCCTCCTTCTCGCCCTCACTCTCCTCCTCCTCCTCACTCTCCTCCTCCGCTTCGCCCTCCTCCTCACTTTCCTCCTCCATCTCGCCCTCTCTCCTCCTCCTCCTCCTCATTCTCCTCCTCTGCTTCACCCTCCTCCTCACTTTCCTCCTCCTCCTCGCCCTCGCTCGCCTCCTCGAGCCTCACTCTCCTCCTCCTCTTTCCTCCTCTCTCCTCCTCCTCACTTTCCTCCTCCTCGCTCTGAGGGAGAGGGTCCTCCTCCTTCTCATCTCCTCACTCTCCTCCTCGCCCTCACTCTCCTCCTCCTCCCTCTCCTCCTCCTCCTCACTTTCCTCCTCCATCTCGCCCTCTCTCCTCCTCCTCCTCACTCTCCTCCTCTCCTCACTCTCCTCCTCGCCCTCGCTCGCCTCCTCGAGCCTCACTCTCCTCCTCCTCGCCCTCTCTCCTCCTCCTCCGCTTCGCCCTCCTCCTTCTCGCCCTCACTCTCCTCCTCCTCCTCCTCTCCTCACCCTCCTCCTCGCCCTCACTCTCCTCCTCCTCACTCTCCTCCTCCTCCTCACTTTCCTCCTCCATCTCGCCCTCTCGCCTCCTCACTCTCCTCCTCTGCTTCATCCTCCTCCTCACTTTCCTCCTCCTCCTCTCCTCAGTCTCCTCCTCGCCCTTGCTCGCCTCCTTGAGCATCACTCTCCTCCTCCTCGCCCTCTCTCCTTCTCCTCCTCCGCTACGCCCTCCTCCTCACTTTCCTCCTCCTTCTCGCCCTCACTCTCCTCCTCCTCCTCACTCTCCTCCTCCGCTTCGCCCTCCTCCTCACTCTCCTCCTCCTCCTCTCCTCCCACTCTCGCCCTTGCTCGCCTCCTCGAGCCTCACTCTCCTCCTCCTCCTCACTCTCCTCCTCGCTCGCCTGCTCGAGCCTCACTCTCCTCCTCCTCTTCTCGCCTCTCTCCTCCTCCTCACTCTCCTCCTCACTTTCCTCCTCCTCGCTCTGAGGGAGAGGGTACTCCTCCTCCTCATCTCCTCACTCTCCTCCTCGCCCTCACTCTCCCCCTCCTCACTCTCCTCCTCCTCCTCACTCTCCTCCTCTCCTCACTCTCCTCCTCGCCCTTGCTCGTCTCCTCGAGCCTCACTCTCCTCCTCCTCGTCCTCTCTCCTTCTCCTCCTCCGCTTCGCCCTCCTCCTCACTTTCCTCCTCCTTCTTGCCCTCACTCTCCTCCTCCTCTTCACTCTCCTCCTCCGCTTCGCCCTCCTCCTCACTTTCCTCCTCCTTCTTGCCTCAGTCAAGCCTCAGCCTCAGTCTCCTTCTTCTCGCCCTCTCTCCTCCTCACTCACCCTCCTCCTTCTCGCCCTCACTCTCCTCCTCACTCTCCTCCTCCTTCTTGCCCTCACTCTCCTCCTCCGCTTCGCCCTCCTCCTCACTTTCCTACTCCTTTTCGCCCTCACTCTCCTATCTCCTCATCGCTCTCTCTCCTCCTTGAGGAGATAACAAGGAGGAGGGCGAGGGTCCTCCTCCTCCTCTCCTCACTCTCCTCCTCACCCTCTCTCCTTCTCCTCACTCTCCTCCTCCGCTTCGCCCTCCTCCTCACTTTCCTCCTCCTTCTCGCCCTCACTCTCCTCCTCCTCACTCTCCTCCTCCACTTTGCCCTCCTCCTCACTTTCGTCCTCCTTCTCGCCCTCACTCTCCTCCTCCTCTTCGTCCTCCTCCTCACTTTCCTCCTCCTTCTTGCCCTCACTCTCCACCTCCTACGGAATCTTTCTTGACCACCAACCACACCTTGGAGAAAAAACAAACGTGTGTTGTTTAGTGAAAAACATCCACAATTCTCTGGGACTTCAAGAATGTGTTTGCACACAAGTGTATACTCATCCTATAAATACTTGAGGGCAAGCTTGTTTGTGTGTGTGTGTGTGTCAAGTGTATTTCCCTCTGTGGTCTCTTTCATCAGGTCCTGAGGGCAACCGAGGAGGAGGCAGAGAGAGGCAGAGAAAGGCAGAGAGGCTGAGAGAGGCTGAGAGACAGGCAGAGAAAGCAGAGAGAGGCAGACAAACAAAGAGGTGCTGATGGCTGGTTGTCATACTCATGTGACCTCTGACCTCTCCCTGGAGACAGAGGGACGAGGGGTGCCATGGCAACGGGTTTTCAGACCCAAACATTGTTAACTGATGGTTTACACATAATGGAGAAGGAAGCAAAGTAGAAAGGAAGAGTGGTTGTGTGTGTGTGTGTGTGTTACTCTTGTGTGTGTATGTGTTACTTTGTGTTACTTTGTGTGTGTGTGTGTGTGTGTGTGTGTGTGTGTGTGTGTGTGTGTGTGTGTGTATGTGTGTGTGTGTGTGTGTGTGTGTGTGTGTGTGTGTGAAGTGTGTGTGTGTGTGTTACCTTGTGTGTGTGTTATTATGTGTGATCTGGTGTACGTGATCTAGGACGTGTGATGAGATGAGCATGTTACGTGTTCCTGATAAGAGAGAGCGTTTGTGCTTCTACACATGTGTGCTGGAATGTTATGTAACTAGCCTGAGTGCTGAAGATGAAGTGCTGAAACACACATGATAGTTTGATCAGCAGAGTGCTGGTTTGTACCATTCTGCCTCCCCAATAATACGCCTCAGGTGTGTGTGTGTGTGTGTGTGTAAGTGTGTGTGTCGGA
>CM059312.1:7137500-7150000 GCA_030340665.1 Neosalanx taihuensis | reverse complement strand
CATCTCCTTACTCCCCCTCCCCCTGGATCCTCCTCTCTGGATCACAGAGAGAATTTGCAGCTGTTTATTTCACTCACCGCTCCACTGATCTATAAAACAGATCTGTGTATGACATCTGTGTAAAAAAAAAACAGCTTCAAGCCTCATATCAAGCCTCTGTCAGCCCCAGCCCCAGCCCCGGCCCCAGCCTCACTACAGACAATTAACTCTGTGGTCATGTTTCGTAACGTGGCTGTGATTGAGTACTTCTGTGGTTCTTTTTTCCCAGGGGCTGCAGCTCCGGAATCCTCCGCATGCTGACCTGCTGAATCACACGCCCGCCTGCCGTTAACATCTGAGCGCTGCCAGGCAGCCGGTTGCCCCTGACGTCTGCCGTACGCACACGCACCGCTCCTGGCTCTGGGAAGTGACGAGGAGAAGCTGCCTTACCGCAGCTGATTACATTCAAAGAGACGCGTGTTTGAGTGAAGTGCGATTGCAGTGGTGGTGATGACGGGGGTGAGGGGGGGAGGGAGGGAGGGGGTGGGAGGGGGAGAGGAAGGGAGGGAGGTTAAAGATAATCTGTTGATTAATGAGGGTTTAAATGTCGATGTAATACATCCATTAAGAGGCCACCGTGCTCTAATGCTCAGCCAATAAGAAAACAGACACCTAGCTGACTCATTGATTTAGTTCCCTCCTGTCTGACTAGTGGCCATAAATGCAAACACACACGCATGAACACACGCATTCACACACACACACACATGCATGAACACACGCACACGCACTCACACACACACTCCCCCTCCCACCAGCTCAGCTGTCCCAGACTGACCTGTCAATCACCGAGGGCCTCAGGTCTGTAAATGAGCTGTCTGCTTAAAGCATGCAGGATCACAGATCACACAACACACACAATCAGAGAAACACACACACACTCAGAGGAACACACACACACAAACACACACTCTTTCTGAGCTCATCAGCATGGCAGAACGCTTGTCTTTCATTCAAGATATCACACGCAACAAAAACAACAATTGCACAAGCACCAAACACACAGAAGTCATCCCTGTGTGTGTGTGTCTGTGTGTGTGTGTGAGAGAGAGAGAGAGAGAGAGAGAGAGAGAGAGAGAGAGAGAGAGTGAGAGTGTGTGTGTTTTTCTCTGTTCTTCTGGCAGCTGTGACTGATTCTATTTGCAGTGGCGTCTTTTAGACTGTACAAGTTCAGCTCTGACACACACACACAGATATACACACACATACACACACACAGACTTACACACACACACAAACACACACTTCCCATGAGATCCCTGAGCTTCAGTTTCAGTTTTCTTCAAGGTCTGAATTGTCAAACGAGTTTGAGTTTCCCAAGCCTGAGCATAAGAGGCCTGAGTGGGGAGCTGTGTTTGTGTGGGGAGCTGTGTTACTGTGGAGAGCTGTGTTTGTGTTGAGAGCTGTATTGGTGTTGAGAGCTGTGTTAGTGTGGAGAGCTGATGTTACTGTGGAGAGCTGTGTTGATGTGGAGAGCTGTGTTGATGTGGAGAGCTGTGTTACTGTGGAGAGCTGTGTTGATGTTGAGAGCTGTGTTGATGTGGAGAGCTGTGTTGATGTGGAGAGCTGTGTTACTGTGGAGAGCTGTGTTGGTGTTGAGAGCTGTGTTGATGTGGAGAGCTGTGTTGGTGTTGATAGCTGTGTTGATGTGGAGAGCTGTGTTGGTGTTGAGAGCTGTGTTGATGTGGAGAGCTGTGTTAGTGTGGAGAGCTGTGTTAGTGTGGAGAGCTGTGTTGATGTGGAGAGCTGTGTTGCTGTGGAGAGCTGTGTTGCTGTGGAGAGCTGTGTTGCTGTGGAGAGCTGTGTTACTGTGGAGAGCTGTGTTGATGTGGAGAGCTGTGTTGATGTGGAGAGCTGTGTTGCTGTGGAGAGCTGTGTTAGTGTGGAGAGCTGTGTTAGTGTGGAGAGCTGTGTTGATGTGGAGAGCTGTGTTGCTGTGGAGAGCTGTGTTGATGTGGAGAGCTGTGTTGCTGTGGAGAGCTGTGTTGCTGTGCTGTGGAGAGCTGTGTTGGTGTTGATAGCTGTGTTGATGTGGAGAGCTGTGTTACTGTGGAGAGCTGTGTTGATGTGGAGAGCTGTGTTGCTGTGGAGAGCTGTGTTGATGTGGAGAGCTGTGTTGATGTGGAGAGCTGTGTTGCTGTGGAGAGCTGTGTTGGTGTTGATAGCTGTGTTGATGTGGAGAGCTGTGTTGCTGTGGAGAGCTGTGTTGATGTGGAGAGCTGTGTTGCTGTGGAGAGCTGTGTTGCTGTGGAGAGCTGTGTTGATGTGGAGAGCTGTGTTGCTGTGGAGAGCTGTGTTGATGTGGAGAGCAACACAGAGCATGGAACACAACACAGAGCATGGAACACCTCCTAACGCTGACAAATATGTCACGCTTGCGCACGCACACACACACTCACACACACACACACACATGCACACATACACATGCACACATATACACACATACACAAACACATACACACACATGCACACATATACACATGTATACACACACATATATACACATAAACACATATACACACATACACACAAATTGACTGACTACTGCTGAAGAGCCTTGCTGTGAAAACCCACAGGTCCTTTAAGGCTAGGACTTTCCATCAGCACAGAGGCTGGTGTCAGACCCCCCCCCCACCGCTGGTTCTTACATGTTCAAATCCTTTTTGGGGAGACAGAAACCTTTCCTGAGTTTAGAAAGAGACTCGCTGACTGGATGTGTGACCACAGAAAGCTGAGTGTGTTGCGTGACCTTTAACCCTGAGGGAGTAAGTGAGAGAATTCACTTACAGGGGCGACATTTAGCTGCAAGCTTATTTTTGCTGTCCTCCCATTGCACCAGGTGCATCCCCCCCTCTGCACACACACACACACACACACACACAAGGTATGTTGTGAGGTGAGGGTTTCCCAGATACAGCCCCCGTTACACACACACACACACACACACACACCATCTTCTGTGTTATTTTCTTCCTACGCTGTGGTTGAGCAGCAAGCGTCCATGAGTCAGCGATGGTTTGGCAAGAGCTGCAAAGTCTCTGTCTCTCTTTCCCACACACACACACACACACACTCACACATACACTCACACTCACACACACCGTGGTGCTGTGGTGACTTAACCTTCAGGATTTCCTTGAAGATAAGATGGAGGACCCCCCTCTAGTAACTTCAGTCACACCTGGGAATGATTCTACCCCCATGCCAGGTCTCCTTGGGGCGGGAGAGAGATCAGCTGTGTCCTGGGGAGGCTGGAGGTCCAGCAGCAGTCTGTGTTTCATGACCCTGTCAGTCTGTGTTTCATGACCCTGTCAGTCTGTGTTTCATGACCCTGTCAGTCTGTGTTTCATGACCCTGTCAGTCTGTGTTTCATGACCCTGTCAGTCTGTTGTTTCATGACCCTGTCAGTCTGTATGGAGGTTTATGTACTTTTCAGTCTAACATTGTTTCAACGTAACTCAACAATAGTCCAACAAACGCCCCCAAGCAGATTGTATCGGGGGAAAGGGGGGGGACTGAGACAGAAACCTAAAATGTCACGTGTAACTTGATAAACGGCGTGTGGCTGCGTGGTAGGAGAGAGAGGGGGGGAGTGGGGGGGAGTGCTGGGGGGGGGAGCTGGGTGGGGGGGATGTCGCCTCGGGGTCCCAGCCACACACGGGTGCGGCGCTCAGCACGGCCCACGGACATGCGGGGGTGCAGACTGAGGCTTCACTCACACTCAGAGCGGTTTGGTTATGTGTGTGTGTGTGAGAGAGCGTTGTGTGTGTGTGTGTGTGTGAGAGAGAACAGTGTGTGTTGTGGTTAGCAGTGTTCGTGCACAGCTGCTTGTGCTGGTGGGGTCTTCTGACACACCCATGGTGTTCTTAGTCTGCTAACATGTCTAACAGCCTGCAAAACAGCACCTTCCCTTCATGACAAACCAGCACAGACCTCTGGGTCTGTCAGCCCAGGGAAGGAGGGGAGAGGAGGGGAGGGGAGGGGAGAGGAGGGAGAGGGGGGGGAGAGGAGGGGGGAGGAGGGGAGGAGAGGAGGGGAGGGGAGGAGGAGGAAGGGAGGAGGAAGAGAGGAGGGGAGGGGAGAAAGGAGGGGAGGAGGAGGAGGGGAGGAAGAGGAGAGGAGTGTAAGAGAGGAGAGGAGGAGCACGGAAGAGAGATCAATGAATATCACCTTCCCTCACTACACTGACAAACGTCCACCATTTAAGATCAAACCTAAAGTGATCAGGAGTACAGAGACACTGGCCCTGGTTAGTGACAGCCCCAGCGGAGGGGGGGGGGGGGTGTCATGGCCGTTCACCAGGTCACCCCACCCCCCACCCCCCCCTCAGGGGAGTGAGAGAGGACCCTGTCCAAACGCCTCGGCCAAATCTCAGCCAGATGAAAAGCAAACACCCAGAGAGCTCGTGTTAGACGAGAGGTGGGAAATGTGTTTCGGATTTTCCTCCTCCTCCTCTTCCTCCGCTCCTCCTCTCCTTCTCCTCTCCTTCTCTCCTCCTCTTCTCCTCCTCCTCTTCCTGCTCCTCTCCTCCTCCTCTTCCTCCTCCTTTTCCTCCTCCTCTCTTCCTCCTTTTCATCCTCCGCTCCTCCTCCTCTTCTTACTCGCCTCCTCTCTTCCTCCTCTTCCTCCTCCTCCACTCCTTCTCTCTTCCCTCCTCTTCCTCCTTCTCTCTTCCTCCTCTTCCTCCTCTTCCTCCTCTCCTCCTCCTCCTCGTTTGACGCACACTCACACACACCACACCCTCTCCTCTGTGTGTGTGTGTGTGCGTACAAGTGGCCTGTGTGTGTACCTGAGTATCTGTTTCTTCCTTCCTCTGGGTTGTAGTTAATCCTCTCCCTAAGCCTCCCCTTCAGAACAGGCAGACCCTGCTAAAGAAAACAGCAGGCGAGCTAGGCGAGCACCCTGGAAATCCCTCCATCTCTCTCATTAAAGACGCCATCGAGACCAGCTTGATTTCCTGATTCAATTTAGCCCGTGAAACCAGAACATGGACCTATGAGGCTTGGAGGGAGGGGATGAAAGAGAGAGGAGGAGAGAATGTATGTGTGTGTGTGACTGAATGACTAGATTCTCTTCTAAAGAGAAAGAGAGAGTTTTGGAGGGAAGGAGAGATGGAAACAGAAAAGGAAGGAGAGAGAGAGAAAAGGGAGAGAGAGAGAAAAGGAGACAGCGAAAAGGAGGGAGAGAGATCCAAAAGACAGAGATAAAGTAAATGAAGAATGCTGACTCAAGTATTCTGTTTAATTGCTGTTCTGGAGTCAGTCACTATTTGGCTGGCCTTGAGGTGTGTGTGTGTGTGTGTTTGTGTGTGTGTGTGTGTGTGTGTGTGTGTGTGTGTGTGTGTGTGTGTGTGTGTGTGTGTGTGTGTGTGTGTGGTTTAGAAGGATGGACGGGGTCAGCTGTAGAGGGTGAGGAGAGTTCAGAGAGTGTGTGTGCTGGAGTGTGTCAAAGAAGGTATTGTGGTTACCGTGGAGACCGGAACACAACTGGTCTGAGGATCTGATCAGATCTGGTCTAAAGACTCTTCTACTGATTGTTACTGTGACAGATGAACACAGTGACACCACAGAGTTACAGCCCAGTCACTGTGTGTGTGGTGTGTGTGTGTGTGTGTGTGTAATGTGTGTCTGTATGTAAAGTGTGTGTGTGTAATGTGTGTGTGTAGTGTGTGTGTGTAATGTATGGAGGGAGGTGGAGGGGGGGGTAGGGTTAGGGAGGAAGGGGGAGGGAGGGGGAAAGAGGGGGAGGAGGGGGAGAGAGGGGGAGAGAGGGGGAGGGAGTGGGAGAGAGGGGGAGAGAGGGGGAGAGAGGGGGAGAGAGGGGGAGGGAGGGGGAGGGAGGGGGAGGGAGGGGGGAGAGAGGGGGAGAGAGGGGGAGGGAGGGGGAGGGAGGGGGAGGGAGGGGGAGAGAGGGGGAGAGAGGGGGAGGGAGGGGGAGAGAGGGGGAGGGAGGGGGAGGGAGGGGGAGGGTACCATACTGTTTTCACAGCGTTGTACGTTTCTCATTTAACAGCAGCAGCTGTGTTATTCCTGCTTCTCTCTTCTTCTCTGTTTTCATGTTAGAAGAACTCTTCACTCAGGAACTGGGATGCTTCTTTCTGCGTATTCCACCATCGTTCACTTTGAGCTCAACTGCTAAAACCACTATTCCAAAACAATGGGAAGTTTAGTTTGTGGTAAAGCACGTTTTAAAGGCCTTGACAGATTGATTGTGTGTGTGATAATGTGTGTGTTTGCATACGTGTTTGTGTTCACATAAGTGTTTGTGTGTTCCTGTGTCACAGGCCTCACCAGGAACCAGGCTAGCAGTTGAAAGCATGCCAAGCAAGGACTTCCTGGCTGGGGTGCAGGTGACTCGTTGCCCTGGTCCGGCTTGTCTCCTGGGGATTCCGTGTATAGTACTGTGTATAGTACTGTGTATAGTACTGTTTATAGTACTGTGTATAGTACTGTGTATAGTACTGTATACTGTAAACCACAGACTTAGATTCTGAACTAACGATGTTATTGAGGGCGGAAAGTTTGCAATCGGGGAGTGTCGTGAAAATGTTTGACCAATGTTTGTACAATTAACATTTCTTGAACAGGAGGTTGCCTGCATTCTTTAAGAGCCATTTGCTCTGATGAGTGACGATGCTCTTTTGTGAAGCTCTGCTGATTGTATAATGTAAATGTTGCTTTTGTCAGGATGGGGGTTGTGATCCTTCCTACTAACCAGACAATACAGCATTTTGGGCAGATACCTCCTGAAGCATTTACATTGGAGATGTGAAGTCTGGAGATAATGTGGATTCAACTTACTCTATTGTCTTTGGAGATTTAACCAATCAGAGAACAGACATGGGACAGACTGCATGTCTGTGATAGACCAATGACTTCTGAGACTATAAAATGGTCTGTTGAAAGTATGTTTGGGGGGTTCAGGGCGATCAGCTGCGTAGTGCTGGTGGTCCCTGGACCTCTCCAAGGTTTTGGAGATGTAGACCAGGGTTCCATGCTAGAATGCTAGCTGGAACGGTATGGTATTGTCTTTGTGTAACTTTCATGTGTTTGTGCATTGTGTGTGAACATGTGTGTAACGTTGCTTCAATAATCCTCATACGTTTTCCTGTTTTGCTACTTGTAATAAACAGTAACATGTTACTTCACCCAACTTTAGTCGAGCGGATTGATTCTCAGAAAACTCCCACCACATTTGGTGCATTGCCGGGAATGCCCCATCGTGGTCCAACCTGGACTCGTGAGGAGTGAGAACGAGGTTCCGTCTCAGGGTCGGGTGGCGCGATGCGGTATTACGGACACGGGAAGGTGGTGAGTTGATGAGATCAATTGCGTTTGCTATGTTGTGGTGAAGTACGTTTAGGTTTTAAGATTCCGATCTTTAATGTCTTTCTCATAAATACACGTAGTTGATATATATTGGGGACATTGTATGGGCTATCTTTGGTTTAAAGTTAAACAGAAGTCATAGAATTGCTGACGTATACTAACACGTGTTCAAAGGGTTTCGGTTTGTTGAGGCCCATTGCGTTTGATTCAGACAAAGGGATGTTGAGTCATATAAAACTCCTCATAAGTATCAGTTTTCACTGAGATATGTGTGTTTAGATTAATGCTTTGTTTGGTGGTAAACAAATGGCTGCTAAACGTTTGTTTTAAAAATCCTAATCAAATAGGCAATTATTGCCGACCAGAACAAAGTTGTATGTATGAACGGCGTATCTGTGATGTGAATTTTCCATATAGGATAATAATTTTGCTTAACTGTTTATCTACAGAGATGTGTGTATTTTGATTAATTCTTGGTTTGGTGGTAGATAAATGCCTGGCAAACATTTGTTATAAATCCTAAAACCAAATTGGCAAATTGCAGATTGCCTCCCAGAACTGAGATGAATTTGTAAACGACATATCTGTGATGTAGAATTTCCAGTTTAGATGCAAGATTTGAATCCTATCATTATTTCATTTTCAAGAAAAAAAAAGAAGTGAGGAACGTGTATGTTTGTGTTAAATGTTTGTTTGAAACAGCAGAAGTAAAGAACAAATCCGTTAAAAAAAAGCATTTTGAAAGAACATAAAAATGCTTTCAGTTTTGTCTCAAATGTCTTAAGGAAGGACGACATGATTTTAGATTGAATATGTCCGCGTCTGTTGAACTATGTCTGCTACATTGGTCTGAACGAGAGCGCTTGCATCTAGAGAGATCAAGGCTGCGGTTTAGTGGGCCGAAGTTGTACAATTGTTACAGTTTACAGACAGAAGCAACAGCGACTACAGCGGGCACGGACGAGTGAAGGAATTGCAACTTCACAATTGAAACTACGGATGAGTATTGACACATGCGCACACAACGAGCAGTTGACACTGGTGAAAAACGAACATTTTAGAGAAATAGACAAAATGTGATCTTTGTTCTGTTTGAGTATGTGTTCCATGAGTTACACAATTACTGAGGCAAGATGAAGATCCGCGTGGCAAAATGGCTAGAGGACTTTACATTGCACCA
Organism: Neosalanx taihuensis; assembly: GCA_030340665.1. Lineage (NCBI taxonomy): Eukaryota > Metazoa > Chordata > Actinopteri > Osmeriformes > Salangidae > Neosalanx > Neosalanx taihuensis. The sequence goes on along the minus strand of CM059312.1, from coordinate 7,141,450 downwards.
TCACATTTTGTGTTCTTGATTGTTTGTTTAAAAAAAAAAAAGTATGGAACTGTCGTGAAAATGTTTGACCAATGTTTGTACAATTAACATTTCTTGAACAGGAGGTTGCCTGCATTCTTTAAGAGCCATTTGCTCTGATGAGTGACGATGCTCTTTTGTGAAGCTCTGCTGATTGTATAATGTAAATGTTGCTTTTGTCAGGATGGGGGTTGTGATCCTTCCTACTAACCAGACAATACAGCATTTTGGGCAGATACCTCCTGAAGCATTTACATTGGAGATGTGAAGTCTGGAGATAATGTGGATTCAACTTACTCTATTGTCTTTGGAGATTTAACCAATCAGAGAACAGACATGGGACAGACTGCATGTCTGTGATAGACCAATGACTTCTGAGACTATAAAATGGTCTGTTGAAAGTATGTTTGGGGGGTTCAGGGCGATCAGCTGCGTAGTGCTGGTGGTCCCTGGACCTCTCCAAGGTTTTGGAGATGTAGACCAGGGTTCCATGCTAGAATGCTAGCTGGAACGGTATGGTATTGTCTTTGTGTAACTTTCATGTGTTTGTGCATTGTGTGTGAACATGTGTGTAACGTTGCTTCAATAATCCTCATACGTTTTCCTGTTTTGCTACTTGTAATAAACAGTAACATGTTACTTCACCCAACTTTAGTCGAGCGGATTGATTCTCAGAAAACTCCCACCACAGGAGCATGACCTTTTTTCGCACAAAAAACATAAGGGGTTAGCATTCCTTTTTTTCAGGAGAAAATACATGACGTCTCATACATAAAGGGTCCGTACAATGTTATTGAACGATTGTTACAGAAGCACAGACTGCCTTCTCACCTTCAAAAGAAGGCTTAAAACTCACCTATTTAAAGAATTAAACGGCACTTAGGAATAGTATGGCACTTCACATAATCTAATGTGCTTTAGAACAATCTGTTGGTCCCCATATGGTGACTTTCCAGTGTGGTTTGTTGTATCTCTTGCTTTATGTTCACAATCGTTGTGTTATGCATTTATAGTTCTTCCCTTGGCACTTATTGGTTCTCATGATGTATGATTCACAATCTAAAAAAACAACTGTGTTAGGGGTCTATCACGTTGCTATGCTCAATGACTGATGCTCTTTGTAAAAGCTCTCTCTTGTAAGTCGCTTTGGATACAAGCGTCTGCTAAATGAATAAATGTAAATGTATAAATGTAAATGTAAAAGTTTGCAATTGGGGAGTATGACATTTTGGTTGGGGAAAAAACATAAGGGGTTAGTATGACATTTTGGCCGGGAAAAAACATAAGGGGTTAGTTGTTACATCAGTCTCTGCATACTTCCCTGAAGGGGTTAACCCTCCTGTCTCTAGTCCTAGGGGGAGTGGTTTCAGGAGTGCAGGAGCAGAGCGGGAACCACCAGCTGCACCCAATCTTGCAATCACCAACCCTACTAATACTCAGCCCTGCTAGGAACATGCTGCCAGATCGTAGCCACTACTTACTAGAGTAATGTAATTAGACTTACCTTCTTGTTACGTTCCTGCCTTGTATTAATTTCATCCCTTTTTGCTTCTAGAGTTTGCCTGCTCTGCACAGCGCCAGCCTGCCAGTTCCTTTGCCGGCCTGCTCCACTGCCTGCCTGCTCCGTCGCCTGCCTGTTCCCTTGCCTGCCTGCTCCATTGCCTGCCTGCTCCGTCGCCTGCCTGTTCCCTTGCCTGCCTGCTCCATTGCCTGCCTGTCTCATTGCCTGCTTTGCCAATCCCAGCCCTGGTTCCAGTCTCCTGTCAACCAAACCAACCTCTCTATAATAAACCAGTTAACCTTCACCCATCCGCCTCCTTGTCTCTGTCCGCACCTGGGTTCACCCGTCCCTGGCCCTTAACATTAGTATGACATCTTGGTTGGGAAAAAACATAAGGTGTTAGTATGACATTTTGGCTGGGAAAAAAAACCATAAGGGGTTAGTATGACATTTTGGCAGGTAAAAAAAACATAAGGTGTTAGTATGACACTTTGGCTGGTAAAAAAAACATAAGGGGTTAGTATGACATTTTGGCAGGTAAAAAAAACATAAGGTGTTAGTATGACACTTTGGCTGGTAAAAAAAACATAAGGGGTTAGTATGAAATTTTGGCTGGAAAAAAAACCATAAAGCAACATAAATCTGTTTAAACCAGTATTTGGCCGTACTATTTATCAGTGGAAAAACATGAAGGGGTTAGCATGACTTTTTTTTCGGGAAGAAAATACATGACGTCTCAGAATGAGTTTCTTTTGCGTGGAGCATACATAAAGGGTCCGTACGATGTTATTGAGGGCGGAAAGTTTGAAATCGGGGAGCATGACCTTTTTTTGCGAAAAAAAACATAAGGGGTTAGCATTACTTTTTTTCGGGTGGTAAATAAATGACGTCTCAGAATGAGTTTCTTTTGCGTGGACCATACACAACTTACGACTTCACTAATCTATTTCTTATTTTATGTGCAGCTTGTTTTAAGTCAATTTCTGTCTCTGTAGATCCATGAAATACGACATATCACAGAAACCTCACACTTTACATTGGGGATGTAGCGTCAGAATGTTCTTTGTGATGCTGTGGCTCTTGTGGTACACTGGTTAAGCATGTGCAACATACAAGCGGAGGTTTTTCTGGAAATACATGGGATCAAATCTCATATTTGCATGTTTCTTTACAAACAGAACACTTTATGTTGTGGTTATGGATGTTGTTAGAGTAACCCTCTGTAGCTCAGTGGGGAAGCATGGTTGCTACCAAGTCATAGGGCTATTTCAACATTGTTGGTTCAAGTCTTGCTCAGATTAACTTCTGATTTATTTACCCAACCAATCAACATGTGTCAAAATCACAATTAGTCTGCTGATTTTCAAGAACCTTCTGTAACTCAGTGGGTAAGCATGGGTGGTACCAAGTCAAAGGGCCGTTTCAACATTCTTGGTTCAAGTCTTGCTCAGATTAACTTCTGATTTATTTACCCAACCAATCAACATGTGTCAAAATCACAATTAGTCTGCCGATTTTCAAGAACCTTCTGTAACTCAGTGGGTAAGCATGGGTGGTACCAAGTCAAAGGGCCGTTTCAACATTCTTGGTTCAAGTCTTGCTCAAATTAACTTCTGATTTATTTAACCAACCAATCAACATGTGTCAAAATCACAATTAGTCTGCCAATTTTCAAGAACCGTCTGTAGCTGAATGGGTAAGCATGGGTGGTACGAAGTCAAAGGGCCATTTCAACATTCTTGGTTCAAGTCTTGCTCAGATTAACTTCTAATTTATTTAACCAACCAATCAACATGTGTCAAAATCACAATTAGTCTGCCAATTTTCAAGAACCCTCTGTAGCTCAGTGGGTAAGCATGGGTGCTACCAAGTCAAAGGGCCATTTCAACATTCTTGGTTCAAGTCTTGCTCAGATTAACTTCTGATTTATTTAATCAACATGTGTCAAAACCACAATTAGTCTGGCAATTTTCAAGAACCCTCTGTAGCTCAGTGGGTAAGCATGGGTGCTGCCAAGTCAAAGGGGCATTTCAACATTCTTGGTTCAAGTCTTGCTCAGATTAACTTCTGATTTATTTAATCAACATGTGTCAAAACCACAATTAGTCTGGCAATTTTCAAGAACCCTCTGTAGCTGAATGGGTAAGCATGGGTGCTACCAAGTCAAAGGGCAGTTTCAACATTCTTGGTTCAAGTCTTGCTCAGATTAACTTCTGATTTAGTTAATCAACATGTGTCAAAACCACAATTAGTCTGCCAATTTTCAAGAACCCTCTGTAGCTCAGTGGGTAAGCGTGGGTGCCATCAAGTCTGAGGGCTGTTCCAGCATTCATGGTTCAAGTCTTGCTCAGACCAACTGCTGATTTATTTAAATGCTCTATATATGTCAAATCACAATTAGTCTCTCCGGGGTAGAAGCATCCTCTGTGGC
>CM059312.1:7130000-7132500 GCA_030340665.1 Neosalanx taihuensis | reverse complement strand
TACCGTACACACACATATACCGTATACACACACATACCGTATACACACACATACCGTACACACACATATATCGTACACACACACATATACCATACACACACACACACATACGTACACACACACTCCCAGTCCAGAACCCTAAGGGAGCAGAGATTACAGAAGAATGTCCTCCCATCTGTTTCGAAGGTCACAGCAGGTCGTCATCAAATCTGGGGTTTTGGCTCTGCGTCAGTAAGTCATCTCTGCTACCAAACCCAATAGTTACAGTCATACATGTGTGAGGCTTCAAAGGCTTATTCAAAGTACTGGGATCAAGTCCACCACAGTTGTCCACAAACAAAGGAGTGTGTTTCTACCTGGGGGGGCGGCGGGGGGGGGGGGGGGACTGATATGGCCGGTGCCTGTCTGTTTGTCAGGTAACCGCGGCAACTATTCCCGTGATAACAAGGGTTCTACAGCCCTGCAACACATTCTCCCTCTCTTCCTATCACTCTCTTTCTTTCATTGTCTCTCTCTCTTTCTCCATCTTTCTTCCTTCCTTCCTCCCTCCCTCTCTCCCCTGCTTTGATCTATGCAGTGCTGAGGGCCATGGATAAGTGCCAGCCTGAACAGGCCTCCCCTCCTCTCTCCCCCCTCTCCCCCCCTCTTCCTCCCCTCTCTCAGATCAGACCTGCCCTTCAGAAACAGCTCTCCTGGTTCAAGTGTGTGTTGTGGTTTTGGCAAGCGGCAGTTGATGAGAGGGGAGGAGAAGGGGAGGGGTGGGGGGGGGGGGCGGGCATGTGCAGAGTGAAAAAATGAGAGAAGAGAGGAGGGTGGTGAAAGAGAGGCGGAAAGAGACAGACAGGCAGAGACAGGCAGACAGACAGAGACAGCACAGACAGACAGGCAGATAGACAGACAGACAGATAGACAGAGAGGCAGATAGACAGACAGGCAGATAGACAGACAGGCAGATAGACAGACAGACAGATAGACAGACATGCAGATAGACAGACAGGCAGATAGACAGGCAGGCAGGCAGGCAGGCAGACAGACAGACAGACAGATAGACAGATAGACAGACAGGCATGTGTGAGAGAATAGGACAGACCAGATCTCCTGCCAAACCCACTGAGGAGGTATGTGTGCTGCTTACAGCTGGTTAGTTTCCCACCAGTCGTCGTCCTCCTCCTCCTCCTCTCCTCCTCCTCCTCCTCCTCTCTCTTCTTCTCATGAATGGTGTGTCTGTTCTGCTAAAGACTGTCTGTTCTGTGTTTATCACAGGACGGTGTCCTTTACAGATAACCCCTGCACACACACACACACTGAAGATACACACACGTACAGACATACAGGCACGACACTTTCACACACACCACACACACACACATAGTGTATCTCTGTGTTATCAGTGTAATGTCTTATTGAAGACAGCCCTCACCTGATGCAATGATTACTGCAACAGAAAACGTCACACCTGACCACACAGCAGGAAAACACACACAGACACACACATCCACACACTGTGACACACACACAGACACACACATCCACACACTGTGACACACACACAGACACACCTCCACACACTGTGACACACACACAGACACACACATCCACACACTGTGACACACACACAGACACACACATCCACACACTGTGACACACACACAGACACACACATCCACACACTGTGACACACACAGACACACACATCCACACACTGTGACACACACACAGACACACACATCCACACACTGTGACACACACAGACACACACATCCACACACTGTGACACACACACAAACACACACATCCACACACTGTGACACACACACAAACACACACATCCCACACACTGTGACACACACACAAACACACACATCCACCCAGCACCGGTAAACTGGGGTTGTCTCAGGTAGCGTTCGGGTGTGTGTGTGTGTGTGTGTGTGACACAGGACACTCCAGGTACAATGACATGTTATTGCACGCTGAGAGGAGGTGAAGAAGAGGGGAGATGGAAGAGAGGAGGAGGAGAGGAAGAGGAGGAGGAGAGGGAGGGGAGGAGGAGGGGGAGGAGGAGAAGGAGAGGAGGAGGAGAGGAGGAGGAGAGGAAGAGGAGGAGGAGGGGAGGAGGAGAGGAAGAGGAGGAGGAGGGAAGGAGAGGAGGAGGAGTGGAGGAGGAGGGGAGGAGGAGAGGAAGAGGAGGAGGAGAGAGGACAGTTAATGGAAGGTGGCAGTTAGCCAAGTGGCCAAAGTGCCCTTCTTCTTCTTCTTCTTGTTACCTGTTTGTTAAAGTCAGAACCGTTGCTGAAAACAAGCTTGTTGTTGTTGTTGTGTGTGTGTGTGTGTGTGTGTGTGTGTGTGTGTGTGTGTGTGTGTGTGTGTGTGTGTGTGTAAGCATGTGTGTGTGTGTAAGCATGTGTGTGTAAGGGTGTGTGTGTATGGGTGTGTGTGTAAGAGTGTGTTTGTGTGTGGATGGGTGTGTCAAGCCATCCACTCTGTCTAAACTCAAAGATGT